>CM021102.1:172126615-172727133 GCA_007115665.2 Sequoiadendron giganteum
AAAAAGCCGTTGCGCCACCAAAACAGCTTTATTATATTATGGAGCTCGGTTCATTTTGTTCATTGATTATAGTCCGAATGTCAACAAATAGCCTAATTTGGCTAAAATTCCCCTAACCACTAAAACAAAATGTGTCTAAAAGACAAATGAGCCAATGTACGAATTTTTATTAGGGGGTTATGTTCTTATGGTGGTTAAGCCTTTTTAGGCTAATTTCATGTATAAAAGGAGGAATGTAGCTCTTAGGAGTTCAGTGAATGCAGGTGACATAGTGAAGTCTAGGTGGAGAACGAGAGAAGGCTCGGGAGATGATTGTAATTGTTCCTGTAGGTCGAAGTTATGCTATGCTATCGATGTGCTTGAAGGGGATGATGTTGTCTCAATTGTAACTGTTTTGGAGAATAATCGGATCGGTCACTCCGTTGGAGAGGGGCCCGGAGACGTAGTCACGTTTGTGGCGAACTCCGTTATCAATTGTGGTTTCGTCTCTCTATTTATTCTCTCTTTCTGTTGTTATCACCTTGTCATTTTAATTATTTCCATAAGTTAATTTTGATATTATTAACTTGGAATAATCATTGTAAAAGCATTGTAAAAGTTAAGCATTTAAATACTGCAATCTAGTCTAGATCCTATACAAATCAGTCTAGTACCCTATATCAGTGTGGATATCACGCTTATCTTATCCATTATTTGATCTGGTATCTCCAATATTTCGTTCTGCATATTTCCTCTGATAATCAGTATGATCTAAGGTTTTGGGAAAAGGTTTATAATGTCTGGAAGCGTGTATATTTGTATTCTTAGATATTCATATGATTGGGTGATGTGTTTGCAACAGTTTTCAAGATTGCATTTTATTATTTAGTTAATCTTGGCTGACATGATGTTGCATGACACGAGTGAATTAATCTTGATATAAAGCTGACAAGTTATCATCTTGAAAATATGATTTGCATCAATTAGGCTGACCTAATCAATGCATGCGGATATATCGGGTATATACACAAGATGGTTAGAAGATGAGATTGCATGATGAGTATTTAATATATGTGTGTAATGAATGCAAATGCGAAAAGAAGAAGAAGAGTGTGTAGGAGTGAAGTATGTGAATAGTGGTTGAATATTAGTGTGAGGTCATGCGAGTGAATACTCTGAGCATCAAGGGAATTGAACCTACACATGTGGTGTAACTCATCATTTCAACTCTGGCGGTTAGCCATTTTTGTATACTTATTTTTGTAGGCAGTGAGCCTCCATTTTGGATAGTATGTCCTTGTAAGTAGTGAGATTTTGTATCTGGTAGTAAGCCTCTTTGTTACTGGTATTGATATAAATTTATATAATGTGAGTTAATCCTCATCGTGGTTTTTCCCTCATTGGGTTTTTTCGCATAAAATATGGTGTTCTTGTGTTGTGGAACTTGATGTGTGACTATTGCTTTAATCTGTTTTTTGTTGCAATAAATATTTAAGTATTTTTTCAATGAGTATGTGTGGATACTAATTCACCCCTCCTCTTAGTATCCAATTTATTCAAAATTATTCCCATATAGTTGCATGATCCCTTTCTCAAGAGGTTCATACTTGAGTTTTAGGGCATTAGCCACTTGTTTAGGCATGACCGTAGTACTAGCTCTCAAATCAATCATGTTATTATGTAAAAGCTTATCTCCCACAATAAGTGTTAAAAGGAAAGGTGTGGACTTTGGTTTGATTGCCTCTCTCACATTATCATTTTTCCTGACATTCATGTATGCTATGACTTTTTAATATTGGGGGACCAACGTGGGCTCCTTGTCTCAAACTTGATTGTGTGGTGGAATCAAATCCATCCACACTATTTGTTCTTCCTTATTCAGTGCTTCCTATAGCAATGTCTTTTATGTTCTAAAATTGATATAACATCCAATAGAAATACATTAGCGATAGCCTCCTTCAATTGTTCAACCATGTTGAGCATTTTGATTGGCAGGGCCTTGGGTCTAAATGGTGGTATTTCTTTTATCTTTGGGAGAGGTCGATCCATCATGGGTGGGCTTGACAGTTTTTCTATCACCTTCTCTAGCAATGATAGAGCTTGTGACTATTGAGTGGGTTAGTCTTGCACGACTTGCTCCACTTGTGTTTTCATTTTTTGAGGTTATGGGCATTAGGGATCCAATTGCATGTATTCTCCAATGTTCTTCTTTTAGACCTTGTTTTATAGTCTAAGTGTACTTGTGATGTGCTAGTCATCAAAGCATCATTTTCAAATACTACATCTTCTTTTTCCATCCAAGAGAAAATTTCTTAGTCTAGTGCAATATCCATCTCTTGCTCTAAGGATGTCCCTTAAATGCATGTTCTGAAATGTGCATTTTACATTTTGGGAGGCTGATATTATTTTATACTTGAAAATACACCCTGGCTTCTTTGCTCCATTATATTCTACAGCACGTTTCCCCTTGGACAATTTCGGGGCATATGGATATGATTACATGGGAAGAACCATGTGTTCTCATCTTCTACCAGGTTGTTCTAGCCTGGTACTAAATCTTTGCTTAGACTGTTCCTGACAATCTAAAGTGGTGTGGTAACTAGGACTATCTAGTTTGTGGGTGCTAGTTGTTGACTTCCTCCTTTTAGAGCTCCTTGATATGCAATTTTGTGTTGATAAGACAACCTTCTTCTTGGATAGCTCTATGTGGGAGGCTTTAGAGGTGCTTCTTGTTGTCATCAGATGAGGACTAGCTCATTTACAGAGGACCACATGAGGTTCTTCATATCATTGATATTTGATACTAATGAAGAGGATCCTGATGTGATTTGTTGCACACCATGGTATATGTACATAGATGGTAGTACAACCAACATGTTCGCTTGTTGAGAGAAGGCACTCAGAGTTGCTTCTTCTTGGGGGCCACAGGAGATTTTTGTGAACATGGGCATCAATAGATGTGGTGGAAGCTTCCCAACATTGATTAGACTATTTTCTACATGCACAACTAGATCATATGCGTCGAGTAGAGTATCTCACCCATAGATGGCACCATGACTATGATGTCTGAATTGAAATCTTTAAGATACAAGATGAGCACGATAGCGGCCAGAGGTTGGGTAACCACAAGAATCCTTTTCCAGGTTTTATGAAACCTAGTGTTGAAGTTGCTCATGGCCTCTTATAGGGCCCTTTTGATGGTGATTAATTTCTCTAGAAAAGAGGAGAAATCTCCCTTTTTCAAGAAGCGCTCAATCAACTTCTCTCAACTTGATCCCACAATTGAATAGAACCAAAATCCAAAAACCTATACAAATCCTAGGATTTTCCTTTGAAAGACGTGGCCAGTAACTGAAGAGCAACATTTTCCTCTATAATTTTATGTACTTTGCATAACTCTGCTATATCTTGGAGATGTTCAAATGGGGTTTTGAAATCTTCACCTGAAAGCTTTGGGATTCCCTTGAGAGCATTGACAGGTTTGGTGAACCATACATTCGGGGCCATAGGTGGTTGTAGAGGTCTACCACTATCCTAGGTTACAAAATTTCTAGGAGCAAAAGCACCTATATGAGCCATTGTAAATAGATTCATATGGATAGGATAGACGGGTATTCTGATTTGGAAGATTCAGCCTCCTCATGGAGTAGATAAGGCTCTCGATTGTAGGCTAACACTTCTTACCCTATTACTTCTTTCATGTGATATAGAACCTATAAGCCTCCTTCTAGGCGTTGAGAATGGTAACTAGGAATAATGGAAATGGCCTCTAAAAGATGCTCTTGTTTGAATAATGGGTGTGAAATTTTAGGCCTCTTTTCTTGGTCTCATTTAATAAATATTTCTAACTTCTAATCAAACGTTTGGGAAACTTTGATCCCACCAAGTGTGCCAAAAAATGAACTATTGATCATTAAATTTTTCACTTCTCTGACAACCTTATGGGAAATTTTGCGAGTGAGGGAGCAATCTGCATCTCACTGAATGACCTCTGGGATATTTATAGAAATTTGACTCTTCTTTGTGTTTTAGGGAAAGAGTAGAAAGAAATGTGAATAAAACATAAAAATGGTGATGCGCCAAAGCTTTTACAACATTTCAAACTTTAAATATTCTTTATAACTGATATGACAGACACATAATATTGTAGACCCTTCATTTGTTGGGATGAGAATGAGCAACAAAGGCTAGAGAAAGCACAATGCAGTATTTCAAATCTCCCCATGGGAAGCACCCATTAAGGTCCAAACAGACATAAGAAAAACTCTAAAGATTAACAGAAATATTCAAAAATTTATAGAATCCTTCTTCCTTTACAACATAATATGAAAAAAGGCAAACCCTTTATAGAAAGGAAAATTTTAATGAAAATAATCTGATTTCCAAGGCTAGCATTCAACATAGAAGCTTAACAACATGTAAATTAGTTATCTAAACTATCAATACAAACTTTTAACATAATTCTTTCAATATGAATGAAATATGAAAGAGAAATTTGGCATAGGCCCTAGCATGCACAATTTCAAAAGATTTATCCCAAATAAATCAAACTTTATGATATATAAACTAAAAATAAAGGTTGGATGCCAATTCGACAATAGTTTGGAATAAATATAACATGCCCCAAAAAAAGGGGTATTCTGTAAAGACCCTCCTACTTCTAAAAGATAGAACTCCCTAAAACAATGTTTATTTTCTTTGAAAATATTTTTGAAGTCAATTTTCTTTAAACTTTTTTAACCTAATGTTGTCGATCCCTTTTATAACCAAAAGAAGAGGGAACTTCCCCAAACATTCTAGAAGATACTGTAGACATCCAATAATAACATTATGCATTCCATTGTAACTAACATCATGCATCATACAAATTAACATTCATTTCAGCTATTAATCAGTTAAAGCAATTTATTGATTAATTTCCTAAGGTTCATTAAATAAATTAATTATTTAATCAAATCCTTAAATTTCTTCTCATTTGATTTAATAAATCAAACTGATTTAATCAAATGTCAAAATCCCTAAAATCTCCTAAGTTAATTAATCTAAATTAATTAACTTCTAATCATGATTATCATTCTCCAGCTTTTGACTCAACTAGAGTCAAATCCAAACTCCTAACTAACCCACCCACTTGCACCAATAAATCATTTATTTGATTTATAATTCCTCTAATTACCAAAATGGAATATTCTTCCAATTTGAATCTTCCCCCCAAAAGGGACTTGTCCCTTCCAACAAGGTTTTAAATGCTATTTGCACAAGTCAACATAGCATTTATTACACCTTTCATCCCCCCAAAACATGTCAAGTCTTTCAAATTCAAATTTGAAAGTGGTACATTTGCCAAGACTTGCACATTCCTCACCCTCTCATAGCTTGACAAGTGTCATCTTGTCATTGGCTTGTGAATTATCCCACATTCATCAAACTCTTTCAATCTCCTACCCTTGAATCTATAAATGCAAGGAAAAACAACTCAATTGGACACAACACACAACTCATGCTCATTGTAAGGTTACTCTCCACTTGTGAGAACTGATCTTGCTTATCATCACACCATTTGCTTAACAATTCATTTTCTGATTTGCAAGGTTACTCTCTTCATTTGAGAGGATATCTTGCTCTTCATCACTATTATTTTGGCAGTTTTGCTTATCATGGATTGGGAAAGGGCAACTTCTTACACAACTAGGTTGCACCAATCCACCATAGGATAGATATTACTTCATGTCTTCTTTGCATGTTTAGATTAGTTTTGATCATTTACTTGGAAGAATGATTATCCTATGAAGATGTTGGAATCATGCTAACCATTTGCAGATTTTAGCATCCACAGATACCAAATTCCTAAACCTGATAGCTCAAAATCTGATCTTAGATATTGATTAGATCGCAACAATCTTCGATCATCAAGTCTCAACTGCATTATCAATGGTTTTAGATATTTTAGCGAAGATAGTTATCATAAAACAATGTTGATGATGCTAACTCAAAGGTTCCACCCAAAAATCAAGACGCCCACCGTGCTCCCCAACAAACTCTTCCCAAAAAGATCACTCCGTAAAAATACAAAACTGTCCAACGCAAATAGATGGCATGTCAAGCCAGCGGGCGATCTCAAAATTGTGAGAGTAGCTTTGAAGAAATTCCCTGCCTTACAATTTTTTAAAATTACGTTTATTGTATAATCAAATTTAGAATAAATGTTTTTTTTATAAAATATACGATAATTTGATAGAAAAAATTATATTTAAAATTGATAATTTTATTAAAATAAGATTAACTAACTAGATAATATAAGAAGTATAAACATTCATAATGAAAAAAAAATAGTTAGCTTAAGTATAATAAAAGAATTATTGAAAATAATATAAAGAAGTCTAATTAAATGAATAAATTATATGTAGCTAGTGTAAGTTAGTTTGAAATGCAAATAGATAACAAGAATATCTATGCATGTGCATTAAATGACTCTAGGAAAATGCACTACCAACAAGTCATGTCAAAAAATTCACCATGACAATTTAATCTCGTGGAAAATTCACCACCAACAATTCATCCCCTATATAATTCATCCCATTAACAATTTTCAATAAATAGTACAATTTTCCATAACAAATTCATCTCGTGGAAAATTGCCACCAGAAATTCATCGCCGTGGATAATTCATCCCATTAACAATTTTCAATAAATAGTAAAATTTTCCATGAAAAATTCATCTCTTGGAAAATTCGCCACCAGAATTTTCCATGAGATGAATTTGCCATGGTGATGAATTTTTCAATGGTGAATTGTTGGTAGTCAATTTTCCTGGACCCAAATTAAATAAATTCTTTCATTTTCTAGTGGTTGGATGAATTTGCATATTGATGTAATAAATATAAGCTCAGGAGATTAATTAATAAATATAAGATCTTGACTTTTATTCATTGGAAGAACAAATTAAATATCAATTTATTTTGACAATGTTAAAAATCTTTTTTTTTTACATTGTATTTAAAAATAAATAAATAAATCATTATTAAAATTAAGCTTTATTACTATCTACATTATAATCATAATTTATAATTTAATAATCTGACTTACTCCATAAATAATCAAATACTAATTTTAACATAAATTTACTAATTAAATAATATAGATTTATATATTCATTATATCTATTATTTTATATATTATATTTAAATAAAATATTAATATTTTGAAAAAATATCTCAACAGATTAGAAAATATTTAACAAGACAAATAATGATTATAAATTTAAAAAAAACTGTCAAATTAAAAAGCTAACCTCATCGAGACAATTTGGGACCATGAGAAACCAGAAAAAACCCAGTACAGACTTCAAAACCAAGACCATGCTACTTTGGACGGTCTGGTGATTGTCATTCCAGTAGAAATGTTTCATAAAATTTGTATTCATGGGAACAAACCTTGGTGGAAATACTAGAAGTGGTTTCCAGATACTCCTTTCAGGAGCTACAAGCTGTGGCTTGGTTACAGGTGGTAGAGGTGGCTTCTTCACTCCTCTACTCATGTTTGGCAAAAAAGATTTGTTGCCACTTGGTTTGTAAGTGTTAATCCAAAGCTGGCCCAGTTTGCTTGGCGTATTAATTTCCAAGGCTTGCCTGTGGGTTCTCGGATTATACATTTGGATAAGCATTCATAAATTCTTTCCGCCTTTTCGACCGAAACCTTTTTCTTAGCATATAGTTCTGGTGGGAGATTCGGTTAGGATGCCTATTAAGTTCACCCAGCTTTAGCACACTTTCAGCGTGGAAATCCTCTTCAAAATCTAAAAAGACAAATTTTTTTTCATATTTGCTCATTCTAAAATAGATATTAATGTTTTCTCTATGCTAAAGCAGTTATTTTTTCTAGTGTGTTCGAGCACTGGGGCAATGCCCTGTGCACTGTGGCTCAGGTCCCCAACTCGCCCTCCTCCTCCCGTGGTTGGTCGCCCTCTCGGGGCCGACAATAGAGTGGCTCTCTGTGTCCCCTCTGTCTCACCTCCTGCTCGGCAAGACTCTCACCCTCCTTGGCGTGCTCGCTCTCCTCTGCCTTGGGTTGGTCAAGGTTGGCCTTCCGATGGTGCTTCGGGAAGCAGCAGTGGCGGTTCTAGGTGGCCTTCTAATACTCCACCTGCCTCTGGTTCTAGATGGCCAGATAGTGGTAAAAAGTTTCTATGGCTAGCACTTGCAATCTCGTCTTGATGCGAGGAAGAAGATAAAGAAAAAAAAGATAATGACAATGGTTGGGTTGCTCCTCTTGATGTCACTCTAGACCCCTCTAATGTATGGGGGAAGAAAATGGATGATAGAGACCCTCCTGGCTCTGCTGGAACTGCTTTGACCTCTTAATGGCCTGTTTTTGGTTTTTATTTCTTATGGTCTTGGACTTCTGGGCTAGGCCCATGTGACTTTCAGGGTGTGCCTTTTACCACCCACCCTTTTTTTGTGAATATGTACTCTTATCTTTAAAATTAATATAGATAGCTACCTATTCATCAAAAAATAATACATGGTATTATACATTTTGGCATATTCCATTAGCTTCTTTATTCATTTACACATACACATCCTTTTATATTTATTCTAACAATATCAATTGATAGATACTCTTATGCTTCATTTTATTTATATGCTTATGATGCATATTTATGAGCTTGCCTCCAATTACTCATGTGCAACTTGCATTTAGTTGTTATTATATTATACAAGTCCACAAATGTAAGGGTCATCTTGTAGTTATACAATTTTCCTTTCAAATTGAAAATTTACAAGAATAGATTTGATTTTTGAGCTCTGTCAACCTTCTACTTTGATCCAATTAAATAAACTTTTAGACATAATTCGATGGCATGGGAGAGCATTGGAAGGCATTCAAAGGAATTCCAAGCATTCATTCTAATGATCGAGTTAAATTACAAGACAATCATTGTATAGAGCAATCAAACTTGACACATTTTGATTTGAAGCAATAAAAAATGAAAAAATGTGTTTTAGGTGCTTTCCCATATAATTAACTTAAATTAATATGAAAAATGCATAATTGTTTTGCATATTGCTTACCAGTATAAGTTTTAGGTCACCTATTTCTGTAAAAAAATATAATTATTTATTTATTTCCTTCCATTAGCCCTACCTACTTTTCAGTCATTTAATTACCCTCGTAAAAGTTCCGTTAGGGCATTCACCTATTTATTCTCTCTACCCATGCCCTTTTTCTCCAATTCCTTCTTATCTATCATATAGCGGTCACTTGTTTGAACGGCCTAGAAGGTGAAGGTTTGTGAGCTACGACTCCATAGTTACTTCAAATTTTGTGTTGTAGGGTTTTACAGTGAAAAGCTCTCAATGGATCGAGGGAAGTCTTCAGGTCGGTAAATAACTCTTTCGGGTCTGAGTTTTTGTCGCCCTTTTTTTTTGCATTACAATGATAGTCTTTCCTTTTCTCTTTGTAGTGCCCAGGTTAATTCTTCCATTGACTGAAGAGCAGAGCGCAAGGCGGAGGGCACTTCTTCAATGTCTTCCTGTGATGAAGAGTACAAGGAGGGTACGTATGCGTAGAAACTGGAGGCCGACCTGGGAACAAAAGCAGATATTAGAGTCTGTCTGGGCTAGTGGAACCACAAAACCATCCGAAGCCCAGATTAGTGAGATTACTGCTCAGATACAACGATATGGGGCAACCGAAGCCAAAAATGTTTTCTATTGGTTTCGAAATGCAAATACCCGAGACAAACGCAAGAAAGAACAATCACAAACCAGAAGTATGTGATTTTCTTACTGATATAGTTTTATATAGTATTACAGAAAATTATATTTAATAAAATACCATGCCATATAAATTGGAAACGGTTTAAATAATGGTGGTTAAAATGATTGGTTTTTTCCCTGTGGAATTAGGTTTTATATACATAATATATATATATAATCTGTATGTTAACTCTTATCTGACGATAAATCACTGAATATGATCTAGAAGATTGAACGAAAAACATAAAGAAATCCAAAAGCTAGACCCAGGTTAGGGTAATCAATTTGAGAAGAAGATCCTGTGGCTTTAAATTTTATACAAAATATTATTTGTTTAGATTTATTTTTTATAAAATAATTCGTTGATATAGAAATATATTTTGCAGCTCCCAAAAGCCCTGCACAATCAAACGAGTTGGACGACAAGATTTCTGTAGAGGTATGTATTAGAATTTCTTTATCAATTTGTATTATTTTGATAAGAAAATCATGGCATTATAAAGCCTATCTATGTTAACTAATAACTTTATCAATTCATGTCCAGGAGGAAGAAGTAGTGGTGGCGAGAACCTTGGAATTGTTTCCTCTGCATCCTGACAGAGGAGGTTTATTATAGACCAGGAAACAACACTCTTCCTTTGTACTAGGTTTTTATGAAGCCTTTGTAAATGCGTTAACTACTGCTATTCTGTCATGATCATTGGCTTATTTTACTGTGATGGTTGAAAAAATACCATTCATCTCAAGTAATGAAATAGTTTTGCTCTACAGAGAGTTTCGGACTTTTATTTGGGATGGTAAAATGAGCTTCACTTGATATACTGTTTGAGTATACCCCAAGTAATAGAATAGAACTTCTGCTTATCTTTTCATTCTGCATTTAGTGAACAATGCCATTTTTAAAATTTTATGTATTAAAAAAGAGTGATTTAAAACAGGTTTTAATTGCCTTTGCATTGAAAAGGAGAAAGCGTGAGACATAAGTTTTATTGTTACCGGATTTGAATTCTCCTGCCTAAAATATATTTTGCTGGGAATTTGTAGCTATTTTGGATGTCAGAAGTATTTGACTACGTTCCAAGATTAGTGTTAGCGTTCATCTTTCGAGGAAGGTGGCAAAGAGAGTCCAACACCGCGTGAGTCTTGCGGTGAGGTTAGTTTAACTGGGATTTACAATCTTTATTTGTGTCGTTGACAAAACAACCTGTATGCATTAAATATTTTATAAAATATAATATATAAAATAAATAATATCTAAATTTATATTATTTAATTAATAAATTTTTGTAAAATATATTATTTTTTTAAAATTTAAATTATAGTTTCAGAGTATATAAAAAGTTCAATTTTAATAATGAAAAAAAATTGCAATCTACAAATCAGCATAATTTCACATAGTAAAAATTATGAATTATAATTCCCATGACGAAAGAGAGTGATCTTCTAGGGAAAAATGCCAACATAATCTCTACCATTAGATTTGTGACTTAATGGTCGATGGCCCAAATTTATAATGTATATTAAATAATTTAGTTCCTCTCTTTTACTCCCCCCAATTTAAATGGGCTCCAAATGTAACCAAAAATAAATAAATAAATCAGACTTTGATAAGATTAGGATTCATCTTTTTCAAAATGATAAGGGTTGATCATTGGTTCTTTAAAATTTTGTAAGGTTTATGGGTTCATAGTGAGGTTTGGTTGTGGTGGATTTTTGGGAGACTTCTTTCGATTTTTCTCTTATTTTTTGTGATAGCTATTGTTATTTTTTAATTTTTTCCATATACAAACATTCTAATAATTTTTGGTTATTTTTAATTAGATTTTTTTATTCATTTTCAAAATATTAATGTACTATATTTATATGTAACACACACATGTGCACAGAGTGTGTTAAAAGATATTAATGAACCAACACACGCACGTGTATAGAGTGTCTTAAAAAATATTAAGGGACCAATCCACACACGTGTACATATGAGTGTGTTAAAAAATATTAATGAACCAATCCACGCACATGTACAATCGAATGGTTTAAAAATATTAATGAACCAATGTGTTGTAGATAAGAGTGTGTTAAAAAATATTAATGAACCAAGCGCTCATGCACACAATTATTAATAAAAATCTTAAGTAAACAAACTAAATTTTAAAATAAAATAAAATAGAAAATAATTATTAAAAAAAAATTACAAATAAAATAGTAATATTTATTTTATCAAATATACTTTAAGATAACAAAAAAATATACCTTATAAATATATAGTTGTACTAAATAATTGAATAATAAAACCATATAAAATTTACAATAATAAACAAATTGATCCATTACAGTGTTCACTTCTTTATTTTCATTTTTTCCCTAATCCTCATATTTATCTTACCTCGATACTCTTCAACATTTAATTACTCCAGGTCTAACCCTACTTACCTACTTCATTTACTATTTACTATTCGAATATGACAGAGTCTATCCACCATCAAATTCCCCCAAACTTGTCACTTATTTATATTGTTGGAAAATAGGAGGCATGAAATAAACAAAAACAACTTAAGTCAATTTAAACATTGAAATTATGGATTTGAAACATACACACCAAACCTAAAAAAAATTCATATTGTATTGATTCTTTCAAACATAATTTTTCTTTTCATAGAGTTGTTGCTCTTCTCTATTACAGTCATGCTTCTTCAGAGCAAATTCTTTCTTCTCTATGACAGTCATGCTTCTTCAAAGAAAATTCAAACTTCTACATTCTTCCCTATACACACAATAAAAACTCTTTATATATTAAAAATTTGTCAACAACAACTACAACTATAAATTTGCTTCTACTGAGCAATATTGATTTTCTCTACACACCTCTTAAATAGTTACAACATTGTACCAAAAATATAGGACATCACGGCCCCCATAAGTAGAGGAGATTAATAACAAAAATTAAAGACATTAAAATATGCTAAGATTCCATAGTCTAATCGCATTAAAAAAATATGTGACCCTTTTAATTTAATTATCCGCCAGCTCGATCCCCATCGAAGCATCGCCAAAAAATCAAAACCGCGCTACCATGCAAGAAGGAGGGCAGGCCTGTGGTATTGTGGTGAAGGCACAAGATACCGCTCTACTGCGAGTGGCAGGAGATGAGCACGCAGGACTACGGGGTCATCACACCACTGTGAGGGGTGAACAAAGGGGTTGCGGTAACTCAAGGAAATCGCTCAACCATGGGTGAAGATCAGAGACCTAGCGGTGCCGCGGTAAGACATAGAGAGAGAGAGAGGAAATCGAGAGATTGTGGAGGATGTGAGGCTGTAGGATGGAGGTTAAGTCGCACAATCGTGAGCAAGGAGAAGAGAGGCAACGGTATCATGGTGAGCACCATGCAACCGTCGAGAGTAGGAAGACTGGCTGCGGTATGGCAGGAACCTAGCAATCGGGGATAATATCCAACACTCCCACTTAAACATGACTGCAGTGACTGAAAATGCCCAAATGGTCTCAATGAATTCCTTCAACACAGAACCCAAACACAATCTCCTATCTTATTACAAATGTTGCAACATTCTCCAGCTTCTCCAAATCTCCTCTTTTGATTCAATCTTTCTTCTTGATCTTTCAGCAATTTGGATGCACACTTCTTCTCGTCATCAACCTTGTATAACTCATTTCTTTGAATTCTTTTAAGAATATTTACTTCTTTCTTCTTTCTGCTCTATTATTAATTGAGCTCCATTTGAACACTATAACATTCATGACTAGTCGAGCTTGTGCTCATTCAGACATCAACATATTAACATTCTTTCTTTTTACGACTCTTGAGAGTTGGACTGTTGAGAGTTGATACAAATCACCATACTCATTTTCCTTGACTAGCTGCAAGCTCTTCTTGATTAACTGTTGCTGATTTGAACTCTTTGATATCCTCTTTTCAATTTGATTGGTATAATCTGCAAATCATTTCTCTCTTTTTTCTATAAGCTCCAATCTCTGCTGTATTTTCCTATTTTCAAATTTATCAACTAGATCCTTGCACTATTATTCCATTCTTTCTTCAAAGACAACTTCCTAAGAGCAACTTGTTGTTAATCAATTAGCATTTGAATCTCTTCACATTCTCTACTTGCAAAAATTTCCTTTTAAGACTGATTGGACTTTCTCAAAATTCCCACCCTTTTTTACATGGTGCAATTCTTTTTCAATATGTTTTGTTACTTCAATCATTTTAATGTCTGATTCTTAATTTTCTCATCTCTTCCCATAGTGGCACATCGTTGGTGCTAGGGAATCCTATCATTGGTTTCATCTTTTGTCTTCATACTTACTTATTGAATATTGCTGCATTTCATTGTGTTATTTCTTTCTCCAAAAATTGCTTCACTTTCCTCCAATAGTTGTAGTTAAATTCTGGCAATCTCTTCCTCCTTGGTTCATAATTTTGATCAGCATCTTATTCAAGAAAAAAAAAAAAATTCAGATACCTCTTCCTTTCCTTGTCCTTCAATCATTGGATATGTCCAAGAACACAAAAAAATTATTCCAAATGAAATTCTTCACATTGAGGTTGTTGCCGTAAAAACGATGACACTTTTTAACTATTGTAAGTTTTTCAAACTTCTCATTAATCAAAAACAATTTTTAATCTTTCAAAGTCTTGGAAACTATTATTTATCATGTCATATCCCTTTCTACATGCATAAACCTTTTTTGAATGAATTTAAGAGTTGTGGCTCTAACTCTTTCCATGTTCTTTTGCCTGTGACTTTCAAACTTTACCCTAGATGGTGACCATTAACAAATGCAGTTGTGACCTCCTTTTTATTCATTCATAAAATGATGGCATCTCTCCAACCCACGATCAAAATTTATTACAATATTCCTTGACAACTTCATATGCCATTATTTCAAAGCATCCTTGAATGTTATTTTAACCGATTCTTTAATACTTGTTGTTGTACCAAACTTTAAATTTTGTTGTGGTAGCTTCAGTGACTTCTTTGAATCTTTATATCTCTTTGCATATGACCCCTTACAAACTCAATTTTGGACACCCTTGTGGCTTCCTCTGCACTTCTTTGTTTTGTGATTGGAGAAATGTTTTCTAACTTTTCAAATCTGTCAAACCTTTTCAACACACAATAATGATTCCATTCACTTTACCCTTTCAACTATTGTGGTAGTTTCTCAAGTCTTCAATTCTTCAAAACATTAGACTATAATTTTGCATCTTCACAATTTACAAATTTTTTGCTTATTAACAGCTTCTTTTCACTCAAAATATTTTCATTTCTTTTGAACATTCAAACCTTTCACAATTTTTATTGATCTTCACATATGAACATTTGTACAATATTTTAAGCATACCTGTTAGCTTCTGCCAACTTGATTTGTAGACCCATCCACAATCCATTTTTATGCATTTTGAATCAGATTCATTCTTTGATACTTTATTCCAGCACATTTTCTCACAATGATTCTTTGAACCACAAACACTGCAAGGCTGTAAATCCCAACACTTATCCTTCGTATGACCTTTTCTATGGAAATGAGAGCACTCAACACTCTTCATTTCTTGAACACATTTTCCTGCACTTGTAGCACCATTTCCCTTACCTGGGACATATCCGAGACCTTCATACTTTGGCCTCATTGTTGCCTTGATTGGCTCTCTCATTCCTTGATCATGTTTTCCTAGTCCTTGTCCTGTGTAACCCATTCTTTTCATAATTTTTTACCTAACATTCTCTTCAAAACAATTAGCAGCATTGGCAATTTCTAATATATTATCACAATAGGCAAGATTGGCAAACCCATTAACCTGTTCATCTTGAAATTTTTTATCACCATTATTTTTAATAAAAATAGATTTTTCAAATGAAGAACACTTATCTATTGTGTCACATGAAACATCACAAGATGAAGACTTTGACTTCACACAATCTTTTTCTTGTTTTAGTTTTGATATTTCCCTTTTCTGCAAACTATTTTCTTCTTCTACCCTTTTTAAAATTTCTTCCAAATCTCCATTCTTATTCTTTATTTCATCAAACACCTTAACTCTTTGTTGAAACTCTTCATTGATTTTCTTAATCTCTTCAAAATATTTCAACCTTTCTTCTAGCTCTCCATTTCTAGCTTTAACTTTTCTCAATTCTTTCTCAAGATCATCATTTTCTTCTAGCAGTATGTAGTTTTCTTTTTTCATCTCTTTTTTTTTTTCAAAATAACACCCATTTTCCTTAATAACATTATCCAATTCATCCTTAAGCATTATTAATTCTTCTTCTAAAACATCTTTTGCAAATGCCAAATTTTCATTTTCCTTTTTATCCCTTTTTCCAAATTTTCCCATTTGTAAAGGAAAGTTTCAACTTACCTTTGCTTAATTTTGTTTCAGGGATTTAGCTGCTTTGTGTGCCTTTAATCTTCTATAGTTTATGTTTTTCCCTTGTTCAAAAACTATCTCTACAACTCTTTGTTTGTTCAAGAAACTGGTGTTTTGCATAATATTTTTCTTCAGCACAACCTCTTCTTTTTAACAATTGACTGCTATCTATCTTCACAAATCTGAAAACCTCCTTGTAACAGCTTCTCTTATGATAGTGATTTCTTGTCTTTGTTTTAGAGTACAACTCTTCTGGCTGTTCTCAATAATATTTCTTCAAGCATTCTCCTTCTTTCCTTTGATGTACACAACCTCCTATTTACTTATTCACCAATTGCAAATAGTTGTTTTGAAGTGGCCTCTTCTCAACAACCAACCATAAAAATTTGCTAATATCTAAACCCAGACAAGCTTCTCAGACTTGCAGGCATAACTACTATTCTTGACAGCAACACTAAATGAATTCCTAGACACCCTATGGCTTTTCTCAGACAAGACAGTGACTACTTCACATAGATTCACCATTGGCTCTGATACCAATTTTTTTGAAAAAAGGAGGCATGAAATAAACAAAAATAGCTTAAGTAAATTTAAAAATTGAAATTAAGGATTTGAAACATACACAGCAAACTCAAAAAAAATTTATATTATATTGATTCTTTCAAACATAATTTTTCTTTTCACAGAGCTGCTTCTCTTCTCTATTACAGTCATGCTTCTTCAGAGAAAATTCACACTTCTACATTCTTCCATGTACATGAAAGTACAAACTCTTGATATATTAAAAATTTCTCAGACAATAGCTACAACTGTAAATTTTCTTCTACTGAGCAATATTGATTTTCTCTACACACCTCTTAAATAGTTACAACATCATACCACAAATATAGGACATCACGACACCCAGAAGTAAAGGAGATTAATAACAAAAATTAAGGACATTAAAATATACCAAGATGCCATAGTCACTCCTTGATTATTGAAAAGGGAGTGCACTCATTTGTTTTGTTCTTTGATGTTGATATATGCAGATTGCTCAATGCTCTCCATTAAACTTGATATGATTCGATAACGATAGATAAAAATGAGAACATGTAGGTATCAAAGTAGATTCTAGATACTAAAATGGAGGATGAGAGCCTCTAGATTTAGAGTCTAGAAGAGGAAAACTCAATGGCTAGGAATGATTGATGATGGATGGCTAAGATTGAAGGAGGATTATAGTTTGGATCTAAGATGCAATCATGTGACAATTATCACATGAAGGATAGAATCTAGGTTTAAGATTGAGATAAGGATAAAATTCCTTATGGCAATGGCTAGGATCAAGAGGTTAAATGAGATGGATGTATAAGATGAAAAGTTAGTTTAATTGTTGGCTAGATGTCTAGGTTCAATGAATCAAAACAAGGAGTTAGTTATACATGTGAAGGAGCAATTTGTCACATGAGGACAAATTTAGATTATAATCAATGTGAACAAGATGAAGGGCTAGGATTAGATGGAGGATGAAGGGGAATCATTTAAATAAATAAATTATTTATTTAATTAATGGAATCATGTGTGGGGATAAATAATTAAATAAATAGTAAAATTTAATTTAGCTAAAGGATTTGGATAGAGGATGGAAATAATTAGATAAATAATAGATATTTTTTTAACTAATGACTTAGACTAAAATTAGGCATGGTTGGGTAAAATTAGATTTTAAGTGTCTACATTTTCCCCCTCTTTCATACAATATTATGAAGTTGCATTATATTAAATAAGTTTAAAACATAGTGGACGAGAGAGGATAAGGATCAAATATGATGGAGGATAAGGAATGAAGATGAGAGAAAATAGGGATCAAGGATGATGCCCTAGCCAATGGGACGATGGAAAATTGTGAAGAAGGAAAGATTAATGATTAGGTGATGGGATTGCTCGTCAAGAGGATATGAAAGTTAGTAGAACATAGGTGTGCTTTCAAAATGGAATGGAACAATGGGAGATAAGGATCCCTTGACATAGATGAATTGGAATATGAAAGGGGATGAAGAAGGTGCAAAGAAAGGGGAATTTTGATGGAAGAGGATGAAAAAGAAGGATAATTTGATGATGATGGATATTTTATTATAGAACGTATTAAGTAATCTTAGAATCTTATATAGCAAAGGCAATTAGACATCAAGGTATGAGGAACCAAAGTGACAAGGCAACCTTTGCATGGACATGACACTCAAACAATGATAAGAACAACATACAAGCTAAAAGTAATGCCCCATTATACTTTAATTGTGACACATCAAGATATAGTTAGATCTATATGGTCATAAGTAGGTGTAGGCATGGGTTAAAAGATAAAATCAAAACATAACTCAAACAAAAGACTCATTGTAAAACATGCCATGCAACCATCATACCTCTTGCTAAAGATATTATGATTATGATAATGATGATGAGGATGAGGATGATGATCAGGATGATGATGAGGATGATGATGAGGATGATGATGATGATGATTGATTAATTTTATTACATTACTTATGGATAATCACCTAATCAAGGCTTTTATTTTCTTACTTAAACTTGAAGAATCACTTAAGCAAGACTTTGATAAAGATGATTTGCTTACTTAAGATTGGATAATCACTTAAGAAAGTCTTGAATAAAGATGATGATGATTGATTTATTGAAAAAAAGGATATGATGATTGGTTAGTGCTTGATAGCTAGGCTCATGAGATGATTTTTCTAAGAATTGACATCTCAAATGCAATGTTTGGATTGATTAAATGTTAATTCTGAGGAGCTCAATATTTATTTTTTAACTTTTTTATATATTTTGAGAAAGGATGGTGATTTATTTTATTAATATTATGATTGGATGATGCTTTATTTATTATCATTGAGATGGGATAAATATGATAAGAGATTGGGTTTGTTTTATTGGTTTTATGCTTGATTTATTATAGATGAGGATTTTAGGATGGGATGGATGAACTCCAAATACATGATACATGAAGGCCAATGTGTTTGATACTAAGCATATATAATATCAAATCCTTGACATAATGTATATATAACTTCCACATCTAATTTAGTGGAAAAAATGGGGAAGGATGATTAATCATGGGTGATGTAATGATATGATGATACTAATCAAGGATCAATACTAGCCATGATAGGTTTATTATGGATGGGTGGTGTAGTGTATAAAATGTATCCCTCTACATTTTGACACTTTTTTGGGTCCTCCTTGCTAAAATTGGGCTTCTTTATGCCTTATTTGGTCTTATTTTGTATCCACAAGCCTTCTTTAATGCATCTTTATGAGGATAATCGAGAAATTTATCTAATGACCAATCCTAATTTAATAATTTTTGAATGTGTGTCCTAGATTTAGTGATTTGGGACTCATACGCCACCTTGGATGTATGGGTCCCACCTAAGTTTCGAGCCCTGATCTTGAATTTGGCATAGAACTTAACATTTATGTAAATTTGTGTCCCAAGCTTAGGCTACTGGAACTCATATACCCCAATTGGAATATTAGTTTTTCTTAGCTTGGACCTATTTTATATTCAAATTCTTGGTAGGATTTTATTCTCCTAGATCTGATGTCAGCTTGTAGTGTTGTAATTTCAAGAAATTTTGCATAAACAAGTATAAATACAAGGTTATTTCACACATTTTCTCCTAACACACCCTGTAACTTCATAAGAAATCAAGAGAACTTTCACAAGAGTTCATTATCAAGCATCTTGGAGCTACATTCAAGATTCAAGCATCATATCAAAATCATCATGCATCATGTTTGTTTTTGAGATAACATTTACCATGTAGGTGTTCATGATCCAAGCAAGCATTCAAGTCAAGATCTACATTCATGCTAGCCATTTCATTCAAGTTTAGAGCCTTTTTATTCAAGGGTTTTGCGAGTTTCAACATAGCTTATTTTTTCATTCATCATTTTGTCATCCTTTTTGATTTCATTTCAAGGTTTGATTACCAAACCGAGGTTTTGAACAAGGCAAACCCCTATCCACTAACAATATGTTTTCCTCTTTTTGACATGTGATTTGTTGATCTAGGTTGAAGATCCATTGAAGAGAAATATTGGAGAAAATTTTTCAAGTTGTCAATGTTGTCGTCTACATTGCAAAATCATAGAAAGTCACCTACAGGTTACAATTTAGAGTTTCAAACTTGGAGATTTTAATAGGAGAAAAGCTACAAAAGAAAATTAGAAGATATCAAAGTTTTAGATCAGCCCTAATACTGGGTCTAAATCGCTACTTGTGGCATATGAGTCCTATTATACCAAATTCTAGGCATTTTCTATAGATCCTAATTCAGTAGTTCAAAATTCTTGTTTTAGCCTGAAACCCTAAACTAGGACTAAATCACCCCTATTGGCCTAAGAGTCCTAGTGTGCTTTAAAAGTTAGATTTTTTAGGATTTTAGACCTTTTTCGAAGCCTCTTTAACTTTCCAGGTTCACCTCTATTTATCTCCAATTTTCTATTCTGATTTGAGTTCATTTTCTAGGTTACATTCTTAGGTTTTGCTTGTTATTTACATTTCTTGTCTTTCCAAGACTTTGCTTGGTGGTGAACCCCTTTATTGTCTTTAATCACACCCTAAGAAACCTTATTTCACATCTATTTCCCTCATTCCATCCCTAGATTCAGATCTCTAAGGTTTCCTTGAATGAAACTTGGAGGAAATAGGTGGAAATGTCCTAAACCCTAGTTTCATCTTCCAAAAAGATAGAACTACCACCCCTTATTTTTAGGTTTCAGGTTGGTGGGAAATATTTTATTATGATATGGATAGGAATGGTAGTGGATGTGATGGATGGAGCTTAAGATGGAATCCTAAGAGATGGTGGATAAGAGACTCCTATACATGACACATATTTCCAGAGTTTCACTATGGTACTTCTACAAGGTCCACTGAAGTGGTTTTCACCATTTGATGAGTTATTTCTCTATTGTTTTTTAGATTTTTGGATTTTTAAATTGTTTAGATTTTTTTTGAATAAATGAGACTTTGATTCTGTTACCATCATAGTGGAATCTCTTTGATAGATTGATATAGATGGTAAGTCATTCTGGAGGATAATTTATTCTACATATGGAAGGAGATCAAATATGATCTGTAATATGTACACTACAAAGGTCATCGTGCTTCACACATAAAGGAGTTCGGGAAACCATAAGAATAAATCACATCAAGGGGTTGTAATGAAATGTACATCAAGATACATCACCATGGAGGATCGAAGGTGAATGCATAGATATAGGTGGATTAGGTGAAGTATATAAATTATGTGAAGAAGATGATGATGATGATGATGATGATGACTTAAGATCAACAAGATCATTTCTTGATTTTATCCTATAGATGCCCCCAAATATTTTGGATGAAGGGGATGATAGGAGATAAACATAAGCTTTTTCTTGCATTTTTTTTTTTTTTTTAATTTTTCAAATAGCTTTAGATTTTGATTTGAACTAAAGGAATTTTTTATTTGTTTTCTTTTTCCTTTTATTTTTGGATCTCCATTTGATAAAGGCCTTTTATTATTAAATTTTGATTGATAGCCTTGTTCTTTTTATATGACACTCGATGATTTAAGTCTAAGAGATGGATGGATGTGGATGAACTGAATGAGTTGGGTGAGATGGTAAGGATATGTGAATCATTAAATAGGTTGTATATTCCTTCAATAGATTCTTTGAGACTATGTTTTTTGGTATTTTTAGTTTCAAAGGAAGCTTATGTCCTTAGTGAGTTGGAAACAACCTGGATTAGTAGGCACATCATTAGGTGATGCATACCCTAACCTAAGATGTGTGATTTGGAAGGATTATAGCTCATGTGATAGAGTGGAAATGATGGGATAATGATATGGAAGGGGATACTCTTGGATGTCCCTCATAAGATCATTATCAAAGAGTGGACTAGCATAAATATCCTAATCGAATATAGGATTATCACAAACATTAAGAGATTGGGATTGGGTGGATGGTGGTGTGAAATCTTGGTATTCATGGGCATCAATGTGGAAGGCCTATAGCTCATATTATCCAATTCCAAGTTCTTTGATCTTATTCTTGATCTTTGGGATAGTGTGAGAAGCAAGTAGAGACAAACGATTAATGTATGAAGATGAAGATGGTGATGTGGTATTCATATGAAAATAATGTAAATGGATGTGACTAATTTGTAATAACTTGTAATATTGGAATGGATTGTGACCAATATGGATGCTAACTTTAGTTTAATTGTGAGGGAACTTGATGCATTGATGGAATATGAATGGAAAATTTTCCATGGCATGGACCCATGGGTAGCCAGAAAGGATGTTATATGGGAGACACAGGTCTAGGTTTGGAGATTAGTTTCAACTATAGCTAGTCTGACCTAGACGAAGAATTCGATATATCCATTGAATTTATGGTCGTCTCAATCATTTGCTTTAGTTTCATCAATAAAATGATTAAAATATTCGAATTGTTTTATTAGACTCAAGCTACAAAGATTAAGTACTGGTCCACCATCTACTAGAAAATGGTTGATTATGATTTTATGGATGTGGTCTTAAAGGTATAGTGGATTGTTATGAGATGAATTGATGAAAGGAATGTATTTGGTGAAAATTTTCAAGGATGATGGATGATAAGTGTCCTATCATGTGGCTTGAAATTGAGAAGGATGAATATCATTATACACACAACATTCATGGAGGGCTTTCTCAATTATATTTTCATGGATGCGGGATGTTTTGAGTACCTTGAGGATAGATACTTCTACTAGAATTTTGTTCAAGTTGTTGAGGTTGCTATGGTAATTTTTAGTACTAGAGGAGGATTAAGCTATTTGGATGGTAATTCAACCATGTTCGGTAGTAATGACACAATTAGGTTCTTTGAAATTTATAGTTGCTACTAGGGAAGGACTTTGTTTGATGTTGCCAATGACAAAGTTAGATGAGATATTAATGTATATACCACTACTTTCCACTATAGAACATGCAATTATATGCAAGATATGATGCAAATAATAATAAAAAATAAATCCTAACTATTATAGCAACTATAAGGGAAGTTGTGAGAGGTTAGATTGGTGTGTAACTTGTTGTAAGAAGATTCTTTTTAGGTCACAAAGTGCTCATTCGCCTTTAATGGCAAATGGGTCCCTGTTAGGGTTTCTGAAACTGAGATATGGGTTTTGTTCCTTGATGTCTACACTCTTAGATCCTTAGTTATCAACTCTTGAAAACCTATAGAAAATTTGTAGCCTTCTTTCAGTGTTCTTGCAATATGAATGACAACTTTGTGTAGTGTAGTAAAATGCATACCCTTGCATTTTCAAACTTGTTTGGTAATGCCTTGATTTATTTATCCTTATTTATGGCTTAATTGGTCCTATTTATTTCCACCAGCCCTATGAATGGAATAATTTTTTCATTAATCCCAACATTCCCGAGTGCATAAATGATCTCCTAATGATTCTCATGTCAAAGGCTATTCTTGCATCATGTGTGTTGTTGTGCTAAAATTTGTGATTTAAGTTTTTGATCTAAGCATGCAAGTAATTCAAGATCCATCAAGCATTTCAAGATCCATGTCCTTTGAATCCATTACACACAAGTTTGCAGCCTTTCCAAGGGTTTGGTGAGTTGTAGCGTTGCATGTTGTTCCTTCATCATTTCTATTTCATTTCAAGGTTTAACTACCAACAAAGGACTTTGACCAAGACAAACCCCAATTCACTAATAATCAACTAGTTTTTCCATCTTGTCCATTTGTATTTATAAATCTACATTTAAGAGTTGAAGGTAACTTGGAGTAAAAAAAATTCAAAGTTGTAAAGTTCCATTGAAGATTTGTCATCTTCAGGAAAAATCACCTACAGGTCAAGTCTGGTGGTTTTAGAACTTGAGATCCGAGAGGAAGAAATTGTAGATCTAGGAGCTTAGGACCACATTCACACTTTTCAAAAATTTAAATCAAGATTAAGACGTTAGCAAGGGAATCTTAGTCCTCAAAGTGGAATATTTTGGAGATTCTTTGAGATTCTATTCCATCTTCTGAAGATTATATGTTTGTCTTGAAAAAAGAATAACTAGACTAAGACAGTAGCAAGGGTGTCTTAGTCCTCCAAGGCATATTCAAGCAATGTACTTGCATTTATGGAATCCTATTTTCATCTCTAGGTTCCCCAGGTACACATACGCCAACTTGGATTTTTTTAATTTCAATATTTGTAAGCTTCATTTAACTCATTTTAAGTGTTTTGCATATCATAGTGTGTTTTCAAACAATGTCTTTTCTAAGCATTTTCTTGGTTGTGAACCCCTTAAATCTGAAAGAGCACCCCCTAAGTCCTCCTAATTGTGTATTGACTCACCTTGCGAGGCTGATAGTCAATCCTATTAGGGTTTTTAGGACATATTTCAATGACCTAGATAGAATAGGAGGAAAAGGGCATCCTTTCTCCCCCCCATTTTATCTTCATTTGACTCTGCAACTTCAAAAATTTGAATTTTTTTCTTCAAACTTTTTCTCCACTTGATCTTCAACCTATAATTTTGTAAACACACATTCAAGAGGAGAAAAACTTGTTGATTGTTAGTGAATAGGGGTTTTCCTAAGTCAAACCCATTTTAGGTAATTAATGCAAATGATGAAATAAAGAAATTGAAGCATGAAACATAAAACTTGAAGTGATGATACCTTGGAAGTTGTCTTGGAGTGTAAATCTGAAAACTAACATGAAGTGGCCATGAAGAATGTAGTTCTTGATCTTGAGTTAGATGTGAAATAATTTCTGCAATTATATCCTCAATGCTACATCAACAATCTTAGCTCAACAACATGCTTGAATGACTTATGCCTTTAACATGATGAGTTGACCTTGAATTTTTTTAATAAGACTACACTAATCTACCTTTTAATGTCTTTGAAATGTTGTATAATACTTTGGTAAACTCAAACTTTCTATGATGCACATGAATACTTGGAAGTCTAGGATGAAACTATGTGAAATAACTCCAAAATTCAAATAATTCAAGCTGATATTAGATCTAGGATTGAAAATCATTAGAATCATGCCAAAATTAAATTCAAAAAGGGGTGTCATGTGTGAGGAGGGCCCATTCACCACTAAAGGTGCATGGGTCCTAGGACAACTTTCTAGGACCATCCTTTGGGGGGATGAAATAACATAAAAAACCCACCTCAAAAAAGTAAAGAAAGGGGTGTCCTATGTGGAGAGGACCCATTTGCCACTAAAGGTGAATGGGTCCTAGCACCATTTTTTAGGACCTTAAATTTTCCAAATTAAATGTCATGCAATATCATTATTGGGTTTTGGAATAGATATTTCAGAAAATTTAATTAAGAGGGCTTAAATTTAAATTAAAGGGGCCCATTAGACTCAATTAATTAATAAAACCCTAGACAAGTGTGAAAGTGTACTACAACACTTTACAACACCCTAAATAAGGTACAATTTAGCTACATTTTGTTAAAAGGGCCATAGATTCAATGTGAATGTGTACAACATATTACAACACTAAACCAAGGCATTATTAGGTTAATTATATATCAATTATTCCCAAATTAAGTGTGAAAAAGGATTTTTTTTTCCACACTACATTTCCCCCCCACTTTAGTTTGAGTTTCCCCCCATGACAAACTCACACTGAATTAGACATTCAAGACACTTAAGTATGCAACAATAACAAAGATACATGATCATACCCCATCAAAGGCCAAGAAAAATAAAGAAAATGAAAGGATCAAACACAACTATTCCAACACAATGTGAGATATGGTTTTTTTTCCATAACATGCATTTCTCACTCTAAATAAGGTAAAATTTAAGTACATTTTGTTAAAAGGGCCCTAGATTTAATCAGAATATGTAGAATGCATTACAACACTAAACCAAGGCATTATTAGGTTAATTATATATCAATTATTCCCAAATTAAGTGTGGAAAAAGATTATTCTATAGTAGAGGCTTTATTTTCTATGCATTCATTATTGTTGATGTACACATTACTCATTGTTTAATTATTTACTTTCTCCTATATTGCCCGAATATAGAAACAATCAATAACCAATAGTTGGGTAAATCATTTTTTAATGAAGTAATTTCCTTCTGAATTTAATGAGGCACAAGTCCTTTATCTAATAGAGAAAATATAATTTTTTCTTAATTTTTAAATTTAAAATGGGTGTGCTTTTTACCAAAAAGTAGGGAATGCTAAAATAGAATGATCATCACGAAAATCTAAAAGATTAAAGATGGATATTATAACTTGAAATATGTATTATGTGGGAACAATTAGAATATAGGATAATTGACATCCCACATAGCATAGATTAATAAAATTATCATTTAAAAATAGTCTAAAACATGAGAAGATTGAATATCAATAGATATTCACATGAAAACATGAAAAAATAATGAAACCAAAAAAACACATAGATTATAATGGATTCTATTCATTAACATATCCAAATTTATAGGCTCATAGATGTAAAATCTTCTCTTTAGTTTAAATTATTTCCTATCTATTCCTTTCTTGCAAAAACTTTCTTAAAGAATCCCTCAATTACATTGTAGTTAATATATACATTTGTAAAATTAACCATTTCTTGAAAGTAACTAAAAATTAGAAGTTAAGAGTTCGTTAAATATCTGAGGACCTTATCGCTCTTTTCAAAAAGATAAAATAGTAAAGCATGAGGCACTACTAAGGTGGAACACTATCAACATCCTTGTCTTATGATGATTCGACAACTTGCATGGATATTTTAGCCTAGTATGTTTGGAAACCTTTGATTATTGGAAGCATCTCACTATGTTAAGGAAAAATGACATTCTTAGTTCTTAATTTCCATAAGGATTTGCTTCCTACTACCAAATCCACCTTACCAGAGAAGGTTGTCACATGCCTAATAAATTAAGATACAATCAAGTCAATTTTGCTCAATCTCCTCATGCTTTCCATATTAAAACATTGCATGTTAAAGATCTTATTCTCAATTATTTCCTTGAATATTCTCTTCATTACTTATATATCCTCATCTTGAGTAGCATCTTCCTTTTGGAGATGGACACCTATGTTTAAAATATTTTTTTGAATGTCAGTCCTCATTTGGTTACATTCCTTCATAATTTTATTTTGTTCTAATATATTTTTTTCACAAATGAGAGCTTTCATTAAATAATTTTATTCCACATGAAACATCTACCATCATTAGTTCTCAATAAGATGTACTTAGCTAATAATTTATCTAATCCCACCTCAAGCATTTCCTTCAGGTCCCTATTAGATTTTTAACCAAATCAACTCTTCATGTTTGATGGTATCTATTTTGATTTCAATATCCTTTAATAACTCAATTTCTTCACAACTCTTTTTCATGTACTTGATAATTTGTTTCCATTCAATAGTATATCATTAGTCCAATAATCTTTAACTCTACCATAATACTTCTCGGATTGTAGTCAAATGCTTCTGAAATCTAAACTAAATACAGATTCCCAATAAGATATACAATAAAACTTACTTGTCACAATTTCTCCTTTTCAATGCGAAGGCAATTAAAACCCGTTCTATTACTTGGTCAATACTCTAAAAAAGTATTTCAGGTGAAGCTCATCACATAGAAAGGAGTCAGGAATAAGATAGGATCACATATTACCATCCCGAATAAAAGTCTGAAACTCTCTGTAGAACAAAACTAATTCATTACTTGAGATCAATGGTATTTTTTCAACCATCATAGAAGAAGAAGCCAATCATCACTACACAATAGCAGTTGTTACACATTTACAGTTGTTACGCATTTACAAAGGATAATCTATCAACTACAGATAACATTATTGTTCTCCTCTCTTAAAAACCTAGAACAAAGCATGAGTGTCGTTTCTTGGTCTATAATAATCCTCCTCTATCAGGATGTAGAGGAAATAATTCCAAGGTTCTCTTCGTTGTTGCTTTTTCTTCTTGAACATGAATGGATAAAGTTTTGAGTTAATAGATAGGTTTTATAATGCAATGATTTTCTTATCAAAGGAATCATATTACTTACCTCTGCATGAATCTTCTCATCTATGTACTTTGATTCTCGAGAGCATGTGACATCTGAAAAATATATTTCGATATCAGCTAAATAACTTAGAAAAAAAAATCTAAATAAATTATATTTTGTTTAAAATTCAAAGTCACATGATTCTTCTCAGAAATATAAAATGTTGTCAAAATATGCTAGAGATGACTAAGACGCCCTTACTGTTGACTTAGTCCTGCTGCTATTTTTTGAGGGAAATGCAAAATCTTTGGATATCAAAATAGGATCTGAAAGAATCTCTGCAAAATGCCCTTGGGAGGACTAAGACACCCTTGTTTATGACTTAGTCCCATTTTGAATTTCTGAAATATCTGAATGTGATCCTGAGGTCCCGTGTCTGCAATTCCTTCTTGTTAGATCTTACGTCTTGAAACTTTAAGATCTGGCCTACAGGTGAGTTTCCATGAAGATGACTTTGTAATGAAACTTTGCAACTTTGCACTTCAAATGATCTTCAATTCTTCAATCTAAAATTGCAAACACAAACAAATAAAAAAGGAAAAACTTGTTGATTTTTAATAAATGCGGGTTTGTCTTGGTCAAACCCCTTGTTGGTAATTAAACCTTGAAATAAAATGAAATAATGGAGGGAAATGATGAATGAACAAAGTGTTATTTTGCAATTCACCAAACCTTTGTTGTGAAATTTGAAAACTTGTATGAGTTGTCTAGCTTGAATGTAGATCTTGACTTGAATTGCTTGCTTGAATCAAAACCCTACATCACAAATGTTAGCTCAAAACCACACATGATGCAAGAATATATTTGATATGATGCTGAAATCTTGATGATGGCCCCAAATGCTTGATGAATTGCTCTTGATCTCATGAACTTTCCTTAGGAATGAATACTTGAATGCTTAGGATGAAAATGAGTGAATGAACGTTGTATTTATACTTATCCATGCTTAATATCCTGAAATTACACCACAACAAGCCAACACATGAACTCATTAATTAGAGGAGGTTAAATCCTGCCAAGATTTGAAATTAAATTCCAAAAATTACTTAAGGGGGACTAAGACGCCCTAGGTGGCATCTTAGTCCCAAGTCTTGAAACTTGGGGCATATACTCCAAAGAGAGACCCATTTAAGGTGCTTTTGAAATCAAGGTCCGAAGACCTTTCCGGGACAAAGATGCCCTAGGTGGAATCTTAGTCTCGACCCAAAAATTAGGGAAATGCAGCTAGAATAATTAAATTATCATTTATCCTTTGATGTTTGTTGGGATTAGCCATAAAAATATATAATTCATTAGGCTTGAGGATGAAAAATAGGACCAATTAAGACATAAATAGGGATAAATAAAGCAAGGAAGACCCCAAAAATTGTGAAAATGTAAAAGTATGCATTTTTTTACACTACATTTAGCCCCCACTTTAGTGAGAGAATGAACTTGCTTCAAACTCACACTAAAGTACCCAACCATGCAATCAAGAGGGGTTCAAATGTACAAATGCTAGTAAGATAGGATGACAATAACCAAGAGGGTGGCCAAGCCCCCAGGATCAAGATTATATGGAAAACCAACATAGGCACAAATGAACACACTTGTGGATGATATATGAAGCCATAACTAATTAAAAAACACACACCATCAAAGATAGGAAAAGGAAAGAAAAGGAAAAATACAACAAATCAAGATTTGATTGGCCATCCAATGCACTATGGATAGATCTAGGTTGTTTGTCCAAAAGGTTTACAAGTGGAACGCCTTGTCCACTATGCAAACAAAAATGCATGCTCACAAGGGCTAGTGAAGCTAGTTGTTCACTACATGAGACCTAGGAAATCTATACCAAAACCATACCCCCATTACTATGATAAGAGTAAATGAAAAATGTGTGTTCACAAGGGCTAGTGAAGCTAATTGTTCACTAGGTGAGCCCCAAGAAATCCATACCAAAGTCATACCACCATGAATTTAATAAGGTACAAAGAGATAAATGCATGCTCACAAGGGATAGTGAAGCTAGTTGTTCACTAGGTGAGCCCCAAGAGATCCATACCAAAGTCATAACCCCATGACTATGATAAGTATAAAAATAAATGCATGCTCACAAGGGCTAGTGAAACTAGTTGTTCACTAGGTGAGCCCCAAGAGGTCCATATCAAAGCCATACCTCCATGACTTTAATAAGGACAAAGAAAATTGCATGCTCACAAGGGCTAGTGAAGCTAGTTATTCACTAGGTGAGCCCCATGAAACCATATCAAAACCATACCTCCATGACTTTAATAAGGTACAAAAATGTAATGCAATAAGAAAGAGGGATGTTTGAAGGGATTTTTCTTAGTTCGTGTGAGGTCTTAATCTTAGGGGACATTGTTCCTAATGTCTCCAAGAGAAATTTGACTCATACCCCCTTCCTAGAATAAAAGACAAATTTGTTGATTCATACCTTGATTTGACTCACCTTTTGGTTGATAGTCACTTCATTGTTTGGATCCCATTTCTTGATTGAAATAGTGGAGAAATAAGATTTTTTTTAATCATTTAGATGAATATTTGACTGACATGGATTATTATTTTTCTTATGATGTGTGCTTATGGGCCCATATGCTAACAATTGGAGATGTTTTAAGTTATATTTGGGTGCTAAACTATCATGGTTAGAAACACTTTGAACAAATTCAGTTAGAAGTATGTTTCTGGGTTGATTGGTTATGTGCTTCACATTAGATCTACATGTTTCAATGATGCCAACGTATATTGGTGTGCACCAATGTGTGAATATTTTTGAATCACATTAGAAGATGTATTAAGTTTTTTTTATTCCTCTCTATCTTTGGGATATGATCACATTATGCTTTAGTGTTTCAATTTTTAAATAAATTATTTATCTTCTTCTTGGATAATGTAACTGAAGTTGTGAAGAGTTACAATGGATATAAATGCAAGATCATTTCAGATGCAATTGTGATGAGAAGTGTACAAGTTAAAAAAATGGAATGTGTGGAATGTATTAAATATCCAATAGAGTTTGTGCTACATTGTGAAGAGGAAAGACCATATGAGCTTTAAAGCCTTAGTCGGCAAAGTTTTATGCTGAAAAATATTGTAATTGTTCTATAAACTTTTGTATCCTACTCTGAGATATTGAATCTCATCAGGTCCTTCTATCTTTCAACTAAGGTTGTGTTAGCTTCAGTTTCTCAAGTCCTTTTTATCTTTATGTAAGGTATTGTGCCTTAGTTTACAAGTCTTTTTTGGTAGTGAGCCTTTCTATCATGAGTTAACTCTCACTATGGTTTTTGCCTTATTGGGTTTTTGAACATAAATTTGTTGTTCTCCCATTCATGTGTGTTCTTTTCTTCGTCTTTCCTTGCTACTAATTTGGTTAGAAGTAGAATGTATATATCTTTCATTTCTAAATAATGTTGAAGTCGCTAAATATTCAAACTTCTATATCCTTCAATGTTATTATTTTTTTAAATGTTTTGATATGAAGAAAATATTTGTAGTGTGTTAAAGAGTTTCTAAGTTTCATAAAGGTGTAAGTTTTTTATAAAATTGATTCACACCCCTCCTCGTCTCAGTCTTTGGGTATGTCCAAACACAACTACCACCTATGGAATGAACGAACCACTCAAATTTGATTTTGGTTGGTTGAACTTATCAAGGAGACATACTAGTAATACAAGCCTATTTTCACCATCATGGTAGCTAGTAACTAGTCATTGTGAAAGAAAAAATATTCACTTAAGTGCTAGTAACCATGGAAGAAATTCAATACTAGAATAGAAAAGGCACATAGAGAATAAACTAAAGGCTTGACAATTTAAACTTGGGTTCCCTTACCATGAATATGAAGTTTGAACCAAACATAAGGTTATGCATCTTTATACAAGATAAAAAATCAAGATATATGGAATGATTAAAGATCTTAGTAAAGACACAAGTCAAGGCCCAATTAAACTTTCTTGGATTAGTTATAATCAAGGAAGTCCATAGATTTACACAATGAGCCAAAATTTAGAAGATGAAATAAATAGTATCATTTTATATTATGAATAATCCTCATAAAAATAATAGGAAAATAAGAAAATAATATCCATAAATTAAATAGACAAGAATGAAATCTTGTTGAAGTACTATGGTACAAATTAAATAAAAATAGATTAAATCCACTTTATCATAAACTCTCTTAAGAATAATATGCCATTGAGACCATCTTGGAGATGGAGATGGGATTGGTCTATTAAAGTGATAAGAATTATTATATTCCTTAGTGTTTCAACTTCAGAAAAATACATAGATTTTTAGGTTATACTTTACAATTTTTAAAAATTATTTTTATTTTATATCATAATTAAAATAAACTATTTTTTTAAATATAATAAAAGATATGAAAATTTGACAGAAAGATTAAATTAAGATTGTTAATTTTATTAAAATAAGATTAACTAACTTGATAATTTAAGAAGTATAAAAATTCATAATGAAAAAATAAAGAAGTAGTTAGCTTAACTACAATACAAAACTATTGAAAATAATTTAAAGAAGTCTAATTAAATGAATAAATCATATGTAGCTAGCATAGGTTAGTTTCCAACACAAATAGATAACAATAATATCATCAAAAAATTCAACATCAACAATTCATGCCAAACAATTCATCATGATGAAAAATTCATCTCATGGAAAATTCACCACTAGAAATTTGTCACCTACATAATTTTAATAATATTGAAAATACTAGGTAAGGATTTAAAATCTATCTTTTCATTTTATTTATTGTTTCAAATCAAAATCCAGTAAATTTATTTGTTCTATAGAATGATTGTGTAATTGGAATAAATCATTAGAATGAATCTTTTGAATGAATTTCAATACTATCTCATGTCATGCCATCAAATCATGTCTAAAAGTGTATTTAGTTGGACTAGATTAGCGGAGTGAAATAAAATATATTCTTGTAAATGTTCAATTTGAAAAGAAAAATTTCATCATTACAAGATAACCCCTATATTTGTGGATTTATTGTAAATAGAATAGAAAATGAATGTAGATTGCACATGATTAATAGTACCTAAGTTCAATGATGTGCATCATAACACATCTAAATAAGACAATGTATAGGAGTATTTTAAATTGATATATTTGGGATAAATGTAAAGCGATATGTGTATGCATAAATGAATGAAGGGGCTAGAGGAATGAGCCCAAATTCATGTGTAATACCATGTCATTCTTTACTATATATATATATATATATATATATATTTCCTAAACAAAACAAAAAAGGAAAAGAAAAAATAGAGGGCTATTAAATATTTCTAACATAGTTTGCCCCCACATTTAGGAATGTGTGAGTCCTAAGAAGACCATGTACCATAAATTATAAAGAAATCACAAGAATTCATGAAAACTAAATATTCAAATATTATGATATTTTTATGGCATATATATAAAGTAATGGACCCTAAAAGGATATGATCATCAATTATATGGTGAGCAAGATGTTTCAGTCTTAGCCACTCATAATATAAATTTTTAAGCACATGGGCACATGACTTGGTGACTTAAAGGATAAGCATATTAAAGTGTATGGTCTCAATCTAGACCGTTCCTCGTTAGCCCACAATTTTTAATCAAATCCCAACAATCTCATGCATGCTAGTGAGCTCAACATCGAGGTCACCATATAAGTCAAAATATCAAGCATGTGCAACTCCATCTAAGTCGTTAATCAATCCAAATAGATGGGAGATCAATGAATGACAGTCATTTCATTGTTTGGAACTCATTTCCTAAATGAAATTAGAGAAATAGGTCCATCATAACCCCATTTCCCTTCATATTTAGGACTCCCAACATATTTCATAATTTTTAAACACCCATTTTTCTTTCTTTCAAAAAGAAAGTCATACAATGAAAATGAATATCAAAAATTTCAAAAATGATAATGCCAATGTATGCCCCAACTTTTAAGAAATTGCTACACCATTGTTGTTAGTTGTTTAATTTAAAGTAAAAAATAATCAATGTTAATCAATAAAGAAGACATGAGAACTTACTCGAAAATCCTTATGCTAAGTCATATGTTTCCAAATGATGCTACGCCATGAAAAGGAGAGGAAGGGGTTGCCCCCAAAATGAAATCCCAAAATATATAAGGGATCAATGGATTCAGGGTCAGTATGTCTTTGCTACAATGATATTATAGAGCTCAAAAATGTCATCATTCCCCAAATACTCATAGAATAGGAAGAATGACACATAAAGAGTGAAAACAAAGAATTTTTTTTGGGTCAACATGGAAGATACCTAAATCTCTTGATGTTGTATGTCATCCCCAAAAGGAAAACACAAGAAAAGTGAAAACATAAATGGTTACAACATATAGAATAATGTAGGTACAAATAAAGGAATGCACATGAAGAGAGATACATAAAACATAACAGTATGAGGGATCACATTATGCACACACAATCACTCAAATAACATGAAAAAATAAAACAAAGACAAGACTAGTAAGGCACATGTGTGTCAACCTATACTAGGTCATTTACATCTCAATCTTTTTTAGTATATGAGGAAGGGAGATAACTAGCCAAAGGGATGACATCAAGTGCTAAACTAGGAAAAATCTATCTAACCCCTTTCCCCCACTAAGTGCATGACTATGACAAAGCTATCTCAATAACCCTGAATCTTGACTTGATATAATGGTTTGAATGCTTGAATGGATCATGAAACCTACATCACCATATTAGCTCCAATAACATGCATGATGAAAGAAGTCTTTGACATGACAATTGGATCTTGATTATTGCAAAAATACTTCAATAAATTTGCCTCTGAATGCCTTGAATTGCTTTTGAAATTATCTTGAATTGCTAACTTTTCTATAGGAGTGCTCACTTCAAAATCTTCTAAGTGAAACATAGTGAAACGTAGTGAAAGGGAGTGAAATTACCTTATAGTTATAGGTATGCAACATTAAATTCCCGAAATTCAAATATCACAAGGTGACAACTGAATATAGATTTTAAAATGTTATTAATAATGTAAAAAAGTTTTTTGAAAGGGCCCTGAACTCTTTTATAGCAAAGGAAAATACCATAAAAAGTTTACAACTAGACAGAACAACAAAGACTTTTGGATTTGATTGTGTGCAATTTTTTGATGTAAAAAATTGGACACAATTAAATCCAGAAGTCTTTGAACAAGAACAACAACATCAGAAAGACTAGTAATAAGAATAGAGCTACCAAGACGAATCAAACTGTAGAAACTAAAAATTGTTCTAGGCTTGCGATTTCTAAATTATCCATCACTTTTCCTTTTGTCTTTGATAATTAAATAATTTTAATTATTTAATTATTTTTTAAAGTTAATATTCTTCTATTAATTAAATAATTTTAATTATTTAATTAATTCATTTTTTTATCCTTATTCCTCCTTGATTAATTAAATAAATTTTATTTATTTAATTATGTCACTAATTAAGTCCTCTTCTTTCTAAAATTAAATAAATTATTATTTATTTAATTTTTGTCCACTTTCCAATATAATTAAATAATTATTTTTAATTATTTAATTATTTAATTATTCATCAGCCTTTTCTCTCCTAAATTAAATAAATTTTATTTATTTAATTTGGTCCACTCTGTTGAATTTTGAATTAAATCATTATTTAATTCAAAATGATTCCTTTTGTCACATTCCTCTATAATTAAATAATAAAGATATTATTTAATTATTTATTGGCCACCTAAATTAAATAATTTTTATTATTTAGTTTCTCCTATCACCTCTTTATCCTTGCCAATCTTATCTTACACATCAAATCTTATCTATTAACATCTCATTTAATCCTGGACCTTGATTGAATTATCTCATAATTCAATCTCAACCCTTCATCCTTACCATTTTCCCTAATGCCCTAACCCTATTTCATACTACAACTTTCAATCTTGGCCTTTGATTAAGACATCTTATTGGCATCCAATCTCAACCATTCATTCCATTTTTTCTTTTTTATAAAAGACCTTACCCTTGTCATTTTCATCATCTACACATATTATGCAAGTATATGCTGCTAGTGTGAGACAACAATCTTCAATATTTTTCTAGTCACTTGTCATAGGCTTATTATTGCACACTCAAATATGAGGGCAGTTATCATATTCAAGAAAAATGGAGAAATGCAATGGAGGTGAATCAATGGTGGCATGAATATTTGGTAATATTGTTTTATGTTTTATGTCTTTATGCTCATTTGCACTTCAATTTCATTAGGGTTAAATTGTGTATGTTTCTTACAACATGTCACCTTTTAGATTTCATCCCTAATTAGATTGGTGAACCCGAAATTTTTTGATGAATTTTGGAGTTAGATCCTTTTTGCTATAGGTTTTGTTAGGTTTTTGTTGCAAGGTTTGCATAATTTTGGAACAAAACCCTATTCAACCATATCTCTCAAACAACTATGTATTTTCTAAAAAAAAAATTTTGTTGGTTGGAGACAATATTAAAAGCTTCTAGTTTGAAAATCAGATTTTTTGGAGATTTTTGTATTTTTTTATAATTGTTTTTTTATTTTGCATGAAAAATCAATTTGGAGAGAAAATTAGCAAATTTTTAAGATATTTGTATATTTTGGGAAAGCTCTCAGAATTCTAATAGGGGTTTTTTCTTTATATTTTTTATTTGGATAAAAAATAATTAGAGAAAAAATAGATCTGTTAAAATTAGAGTTTTACAAAGATTTGCTTATATCTAATTAACATTCATTTCTTCTATTAATCAATTAAAATATTTTATTGATTAAATCCCTAAGGTTCATCAGACTTAATTAAATAAATCAAATTATTTCATTAAGTCCTAAGTTCTTCTTATTTGATTTGATAAATCAAACTTATTTAAATCAAATATCAAATCCCTAAAATCCCCTAAGTTAATTAATCTAAATTAATTAACTTCTAATCATAATTACCATTCTCTAGCTTTTGACTCAACTAGAGTCAAATCCAAACTCTTAACTAACCCACCCACTTGCACCAATAAATCATTTATTTGATTTATTATTTCCTCTAATTACATTCAAAATGGAATCAAAATGGAATATTCTTCCAATTTGAATCTTCCCCCCAAAAGGGACTTGTCCCTTCCAACAAGGTTTTAAATGCTATTTGCACAAGTCAAACATGGCATTTATTGCACCTTTCATCCCCCCTAAACATGTCATTTCATCCAAATTTGAATTTCAAATTGGCACATTGGCCAAGACTTGCACATTCCTCACCCTCTCACACTTTGACAAGTGGCATCTTGTCATTGGCTCATGAATGATCCCACATTCATCCAAATCTATCACTCTTCCTAATCTTGAATCTATAAAATGCAAAGCATTTCAACACAAATCATCTACAACACAACACATTTTCATGCAAGGTCATTCTCTTCACTTGAGAATCAATCTTGTTCTTCATCATCTACAATCTACAATTTGAGCACTATCATTTTAGGCAACTTGAGATCACTTAGCATCTCATTGTCTATCATCTTCATTCAAGCTTATCAAGGATTGGGAAAGGGCATCCTTTCTACATCATAAGGAGCACCAATCCAATATGGGATAGATTTGTATTTAGGTTTTATATGCTTCCTTTGGTTTTGTTGTTTAAATGTCTCATGTAGCATATTTAACTTGATGCAATATCTCATAAGGATGTGTATTTCTGTTATATTGTTTTTATCATGTTGACTAACCAATTTACAGATTTAGCATCCATAGTTGGAATAAGGACATCAATAGCTAGTGTACATGCATTTTTAATAATTTTTTTCTCTATTTTCCTATTTTTCTGTATGTGTGAAATAAAGACCTTGATGTTAATTGAAAAACCTACATTCACAAGAAATAAAAAATAAATATAATAATAAAATTAAATATATTTAAAATTATACTTTTTGGGGAGCTTATAATAAGGACTACATGTTTACAAAAAAATAATTTTAAATTAATTAATTTGATCCCCTAAAAGGTAAATCAAAAGTGGTTTGTTATCAGTATTTTGATAGGTGTAGAGGAGACTCCATTATAGGTATGGTTTAAAACTAGCGGCTTTCTATCGAAGGGGGCTTGATATAAGTGGGTTTGATCAAACCCTCTTCAATTAAAACCCTTAAAATAGAACCTTTTTAAGCCTTAAATCATTTTATTTTCTAAAAATATGTGATTTGAGCAAAAATCAGGATGTCCCAAAAAGTGTAACCCATTATTGTGACAGCACCCGGGTCCAAGACATCTTTTTAGACTACTAACAAGAGGTTTTATAGGTTCGATTGTCAAAGAATTTTATTTTCAAACCATTTGTGTTTGTCTTAGATTAGAAAAAACTTCCATTGGTGCTCTAAAAATAACCTTTGTTTGTCTCACTTAGATTTAATTAAGAGGATAAAGAAGTTTTCTTGATTGTTCTTGAAGGTGGTAGATTATTCTCTCACCTTGTGCAAACTAGGTGATCAAAAAACCGGACCCATGTTTTTCTATTGTTCTATATCAACTCGATAACTTACAAAAATAAATCTAAATAAATTATATTTTGTTTAAAATTTAAAGCCACGGGATTCTTTTCAGACTTATTACCCTATCTTAATAGTAAACAATCTTAATGAATACATGGGTTGGTAAGATAGCTTTCTCATTCAACCTTTCAAATCGCATTGGAGTTAACATAAATAATATAGAAATATAAAATTTTGTTTTTACATATAAAACCAAATTCCTCAGAAAAACAAATGAATACTTCTAACCACAACACATCGAAGAAAATCACATATTCTAGTTTTTCACTGTTCTCTCTTGCATTTCTCTCGACTATTTGTATTTTGAAACTAGTGGAAAATATTTTTTGGTTCCACTCGACCATATCATTGTAGGTCGACTGTAATCTCATCTAACTGGGCTTCAGATGGTTTTGTGGTTGTAGTAGCCCACATGCACTCTAATATGTGCTTTTGCTCAAATTTTGGCCTCCACCTTGAAGGCCCCCATCCCATGCTTGTGGTCTCCTCTACACTCAATGGAAGACTTAGCTTGGGCACTACAACTAGAAAATGAAAGACTATAATTGAAATGCCAAGGAAGGGGGGAAGAATAACTCAATTGAAAAATTTATTTACTAACCAACAGAGTTCCCTCGATCCATTGAGATCTTTTCACTATAGCAACCCTGCAATATAAAACTTTAAAGAAACTATGGAGCCCTAGCTCACAAACCTGCACCTCCTATATGATGGATAAGAATGCATTGCATAAAATGGGCATGGGTAGAGAGAATAAATAGGTGAATGGGGAAATGGAACCTCTACGAGGGTAATTAAATGACTGAAAAGTAGGGTTATGGATGGAAATGAATAATCCAATTGTTTGCTATATTTTTATACAAAAATAAGTGACCTAAAAAAATTTATATATGCAAGAAAATAAAGATATTTTATTTAATAAAGTTCATACATTAAAAAAACAAAAAATCTTTTAATAAAATTTTGATAATATAGAAAATACTAGGTAAGGATCTAAGATATATCGTGTCATTTTTTTTATTGATCCAAATCAAAATCCATTAGATCTATTTGTTCTCTAGAATTATTTTGCAATTCAAATAAATCAATAGAATGGATCTTTTGAATGACTTTCAATACTATCTTATGTCATGCCATCAAATCATGCCTAGAAGTGTATTTAGTTGGAGTAGATTAGATCTCTTGAGGTTTAATTTGTAGAAGCATCTCGATGGTGTTCTAGTGCTCAAATAGAGAACTCCTAAGGATACTTAAATTCTAAGGGGAGAATATAAAGAAGACACCTATATCAAGGAGCCCATATCAATTGATACCAGAGGCAGCTCTTGGTTGGGAGGCCAAGATGCAATTGCAGAGGTGACAGAGGCAAAGGGAAAAGAGCCTGCAGGATTTGTAATAGGAATATGAAGAAAGATTAGGTACGATCAAGCTTCCTATGGATGGAATAATTCCCCCATTTCTATCACTGATAGCCCATCTGATAGTGAGATCGAAATAGACTCAAGGTATCGACAATACCTCATGTTTCTAAACCAACTAGCTCCCTTAGGTGAATAGGTGCTTGTTGTGTCCTCAATTTTTATAAAGACTTTGAGCGAACGTGATTATTCCATGGTGGGCAAGGACAAAGATCAAGAAGGAGTAGTTGTTTCTCCTTTGATTGTTGCAAATACACGAAGTGGGCATGTGTATTCTCGCTCTAGTGTTGGTGTTGGTTCTAGGTGATGGAAGTTGCATTTGGGTTTTGAATTTTTTTGTGATAATGATATTTTTGTGATTTTGGCTTGACATGGACATGGAACACAAGTTTTTTTTTTCGGTTGAGGTCATTTTTAGTGGGATTGGCAGGCCTTTCTGGTGGTTGTTATGATGCTAGTTTCCCCTGCTTTGTAAGTGGTTACAAGTGACCATTGGGGAATTTTTGAAATAAAAAATCATTTTTTTTTTAAATGAAATATTTTTGAAATGTCATTGTAATGAGTTTGATGCTTGTTGCTCCCTTAGTCTATAAAAGGGATTTCAATGCTCATTACAGAGGTTGTATTTTTTAGTCTACAATGGTCTAGGTAGATTTTCAATGGAAAAAACAAGTATGATACATAAACCTTCATGAATATGCTAACCATCCATCTTGGGTATAGGTCTTTTATGTAATTGTCTTAAATAGTTTTACATGAATTACTGATATCGAAACAAATTTAAATTCTAAAGAATGTACTCTCCTTTGTACATTTTTCTAGATTATAAATAAAAATATCAATGATCTTTCATTTATCTTCAATGGTTTAATTAAATGTATGATTCTGTCTTTTTTCTTTACCTCAAAGAGTTAATTAAATACTTGAGGAGAGTCATATGTCTATAAGAGTTTGCATGGGATCTGGTAAGAAGTGATGTTTTGGATACTATGATGTGTTGTAGTATAAGGCATTACAAAAATTCCCTCTATTTTAGAACTAAATAATTTGTGCAGTACTGGGTATTCCATATTTAACTCCATTTACCTAATTGATGAGGTAGTGGCCTATTTGTCAAGAATTCATACAATTAATGAGCTAGTGATAGGCCTGACCATAGGCTCAAAATAAGAACAATACTTGTTAAAATATTTTCAATTCTAAGATGTAAGTTTGAAATACACCCTCGTTCCTAGTAAATGGACAGTTATTTACTTAAAAATATTAACAAAATATTTGGTCAATTTTGTTTATTTTCTAGTAGTAGGAACCCATCTATGCAGAAGTGTTTTTCATTTAAACAAATCAAAATGAACACAATAGGGAAATACCCTACCATGTCCCATAGAGCCTAAAGTGTAGGAGCTAAGACTTCAAAATTATTTACTCTTTGTGTTGGCCTCTAGCCTAGGGATTTATTGAACATAAGGATTAGCACACCTTTAGAGAATTTCGGGGTTCAACAGGGAAAACCACCAACAAGGTGTACTCATCATCAAACACAAAGGCCACCACATTTAAATCCTCTTCAGCACCATCACTGCCCTTATTCCCACCAAACAAGAAAGAATGTCTAGTGATTGAGGATGTATTCAGAGAACAAGATCACTTATGAAAACTAGCCATCATAAAAAAAGGAAAAGGGGGGAGATAGAAAATGTAGAAGAAAGAATGAATGACAAAAAAAGAGAAAAAAATAGTGAAAAAAGAGAGGAAAAGGAGAGTCCAACCGAGAGGAAAAGGTGAGGCAAATTCCAAACTAAGCAAAGGCTAGAAAAAAGGATTAATAGACTAGTGAGGACACCTATCGAAGAAGTCACCATGACTAGGAGCCAAAACAATAGGGCACAAGGCCCACAGCTTGGCTCAAGGCCAAGGTGAGAAAGATCAAAAATTAAAAGCTTCAACCTAGTGGGGGAAAGCGGGAGCAAGCAAGAGGATTTTCAAATTAATGGTTATAATTATTAATTAAACTTTTGGATATATTTAAATAATGTCTAATTGGGGGTAAAAAATAGGATCCACCCTATGTGATTGGAGAAAATTATGGTTCACTTATTTTTCAAGGCCCTAATCACCTCAATATGTGTAAGATATGATGCTAATAACAAAAAATAATGCAACCTAATTTTTATATCAACCATAGGGGATGTTTTTGGAGCATAAAAATTTATCTACTTAACAAAAAAATTGTTCTTTTTGAGCTATGGAGGACTTATTCGCCTTCTGTGGCGAATGGGTCCTTTTTGGGTTTTAGAAAGTTATGGCGAATGGGTCCTTTTTGGGTTTTAGAAAGTTGCAAGATCCTACACCTAGATGTCTACACTCTTGAAATCTTGCTTATGAAATTCTGGAAGCTTGTAGTTAATTTTGTAGAGCTCTTTCTGTAATCTTGCACTTTTAATGACAACTTTTGCAAATTTGTAACTTTGACAATCTTGCTCCAAATTTTTCACAAGTTTATCTTCAACCTATAAAATATTCAATAACACACTCAATTGTAGAAAAATTATTGATTTTTTAGTAAATTGGGGTTTTCCTCAGTCAAACCCCTTGTAGGTAATTAAACCAACTGATGAAATAAAGCATGAAACATAAAATATGCAACTGATGACACCTTAGATTTTGTCTTATGATGCAAATCTACAAACAATCTTGGAGTGATCATGAATAATGTAGATCTAGGATCATTGAAAATGATTTAGACAATAGTTGCAAGTAGACATTCAATACTACACTCACAATATTAGCTCAACAACATGAGTGCATGCATCAAACCCTTGAAATGATGATATGATCTTAAATTGTTGCAATGAACCTTCGAAACCTACCTTGAAATGCCTTATGAATGCTATTAAAGTGCTCTAATTCTCTTGCTTTTTGATCTCATGAAGTCACACAAAATTTCTAGGAGAAACAATGTGAATTAGCCCCTTATTTATATTAAATTAGGATATTAACCCTAAAAATTAAAGAATTAAGGCCGACCCCATATCTAGGAAGAGAGGTAATTAAATTACCACTAGGATGAAATTCAAAAATTAGGGTCTCACTAAGGGAGGACCCATTCGCAACCAAAGGCGAATGGGTCCTGGCTACGTTTCTCGGACCAAGCTTCAGGGAGCTAAAAGAAGGCAAAGAACTCATTCTAGATCAATTGAAAATTGGGGGTCCTATTAAGCGAGGACCCATTCACCATTAGTGGAAAATGGGTCCTGGCTCAACTTACGAGGACCAAACTTTACCCAATGAAATAAATTGATATTTAATTTATGATTGTTGGGAAAGATCCTTGGAAGGTCAGAATTAAGGCCTAAATTTTAATTAAAAGGGGTTTAATAACTCAAATTAACCACAATGAATTCATATAACATTAATAAGTGTAAAAATTCTTAAAAAACACTTTACAACTCTTAAACAAGGTATACATTATGTACATTTTTATTGAAAATGGGCCCATTAGGCTTAATTAATCGAATTAGTCCTAGAAAAGCATGAAAGTGTGTTAATACACTTTGCAACACCTTTGCAAAGTACCAATTAAGGCATGTTTTAGTTAAATAAAGGTCCTAGAATAGTCTCATTGTGTACAAGACATAATAACACTACTCCAAGAAACCACTTGTTTAGCTTTAATGTCAATTATCAGATCAAGAAAGGAAAAGGCTACTTTTTCTGGTACTACAATGTTATAAGAATAACTAAACTAATTAAATAAATAAATATTATTTATTTATTTAATATTAATATTAGACATTGGAGATAGATTTTAAATTATCATAGAAAAAATATAGGTCTATATTCTAGGTGTCTACAATATACTTACATGATTACATTTTATTTAGTTTTATTTAATATTTTTTCCTATTCTAACAATTGTCTATGGGAGGGAATATCCTACAACTCCAATTTCTATATTTAGATATTAAAATATACATAATATGAGAGAATAAATAATCTTATCATTTTAGTATCCATTAATTCATGAAGATGCCATAAAATATCTAAGTATTTTTAACTATTTATTTTACATGTACATTCTTGTGAGTTCTACATAATTTGTGATATATGATTGAAAGGAAGAAAAAATTTGTTTCTTATGCTTAAAAACATAGAACAACAATCTTCTTCACTTTGATTTAAGGAAACCTTAGAGATCTGAATCCAAGGATGGAGTAGGAGAAAGAGATCTTTCAATAGGGTGTCCTAGGGCCTGATTATAAACTAATGAGGGGTTTACCACCAAGCTAGGGATTTTAAAAACTAATGAAATGCAAGACCTAAAGTTTCAAACTAGTGCAATGCAAAACTTCACTAAATGACCTAAAAATGCATACAAATTAGAACAAAAAGTTGGGAGATCAGAGGTGTGCACCTAAAAATCTGTAGAGGCCTATATAAGGACATGAAATGTTGAAAACACTGAAATTGATGCTTGTTGGGACTTATATGCTAGTCTAGGTGATTTAGTCCTAGATTAGGGTTTTTGGGCATGAATACAAATTTGGTAGAGATATGCCTAGAAATCTTGAAATCTACAAACTTCATTATATTAGGACTCATATGCCAGAAGTAGCATATCGGTCTAGGTAGATCTGAATGTGCAGTTTCTACTCTATAGATGTTCTCCAATTATCTTGTAAATAAGGTGACAATTTAAATGACTTTGCAACTTTAATAACTTATTTCCAATCTAGCTCCTTAGAAGGTCATCGACCTAGATTTGCACATCACACACTAAAGAAAGGTAAAAAAAAAAATTCGTTAGGCAAACCCCATTTTGATAATCAAATCTTGTAATCAAATAAAATGAGATAAAGGATTGATGAATGAAAAAAATCTAATGTTGCAACTCGCAAACCCTAACACTGAAAGGCTGTAAACATGTATGAAGTGGATCCAATGGATGTAGGTCTTGACTCTTGCTTAAATGTGATAGATCTTGAATCAAATGCTAACTTGAATCATGAAATCATACATCACTATTTGTTAGCTCAAAAACAAACATGATGCATGATTACTTTGAGATGATGCTTGATGTTTGAATAATGCTCCAAAACACTTGATAATAAGCCCTTGAATTCTCTTGTGAACTTTAATTTTCTATAAGGATGCACATTTAACTTGCTAGCTATAAAATGAGTCATAGCCTTGTATTTATACTTGTTTATGCCAAATTTCTAGAAATTACAACACTACAAGTAGACACCAGATCTAGGAGGATAAAATCCCACAAAAGAATTTGAGCTAAATTTAATTTTGGGCCACACTAGACTCATACACCAGAAGTGGTATATGAGTCCCATTAGGCTTAACTATGGGACACTTTTGAAGAATGCTTAGATTCAAGTGAAATCAAGATTGGGACCTCGAAACTTAGGTGGGATCCATATGCCCAAGGTGGTGTATGAGTCCCATATCACTAAATCAGGGCCACACAACCTAAAAAGATATGAATTATGATTGGATTTTGGTTTATATTTGGATTGTCCTCATAAAGATGCATTAATTAAGGCTTGTGGATGCAAAATAAGCCCAATTAATTAGTGACAACCCTAGATAAGTGTGAAAGTGTGGAATAACACTTTACAACACCTTAAATATGGTATGTAACTAGGTTGATTTAGTACACAAGGGCCCAAGACCTAACGTGACTGTGTTAAAAACATTACAACACTAAATCAAGGTATCGTTAAGCTCAATTTTAACAAGGAGGGCCCAAACAAGTGTGAAAATGTCATAGAATTTTTTTTTCAACATTACAATGATCATCTTAGGACTCATATGTCACTAAAAGTGAAGGTAAAGTACAATAGAAAAATTGTGTAGCCTTCTAACTTTAAATTTTGTTTTATGTTTTTTAGCCTAATGGATTATACGGGCCCTCACCAAAGATGAAGCCTGGAAGATTCTCCTCAGGCATTGTATTCATTTTGGATTTCCTATTGACAGACCCACCTCCAAAGGAATATGCTTGAAAACCCTCTTGGTTATGAAGGAGCCTATTCAAATTGTTGGAACTTTTGTGGCTAAAAGAATTTGGCGTGCCTGGGAGGCTATTAAGCCTTGGCTTTGATGGTCCAATGTTGGATTTCATGATTGGATTTCTCTCTATCAACACAATATTTGGTGGTCTCCTCTTCTTGAGCATAATGGTCAGCCTTTGGCTAAGTCGTGTTGGCTTAAAGCGCTCATATTTCACAAAAAAGGGCATTCAGACCCTACAACATGTCTTTCACTAACCCACTATGCACATTATGCAGTGGGATCCTTTTAAGGCCCAATACAAACTTCAAAACCAAGACCGTGCTACTTTTGATGGTCTGGTGAGTGTTATTCAAGTAGAAATGTTTCATAAAATATGTATTCATGGGAACAAACCTTGGTGGAAATACTGGAAGTGGTTTCTAGATACTCCTTTTAGGAGCTACAAGCCACGGCTTGGTTATAGGTGGCTTTCACCCCATTTTCTTATGATCAATAGTTTGAACTAGAGGTGGCTTCTCCACTCCTTTACTCATGTTTGGCGAAAAAGATTTGTTGCCACTTGGTTTGCAAGTGTTAATCCAAAGCTGTCCCACTTTGCTTGGCGTATTATTTTCCAAGGCTTACCTATGGGTTCTCAGCTTATACATTTGGGGGTCCAAGACCCTCGTTGCCCTTTTCGTAGGCAACTTGAAAGCTTTAAACATCTTTTTTGGTTTTGTCCTAGAGCTCAGCAGCTTTGGATAAGGATTCATTAATTCTTTTGGCCCTTTCGACCGAAACCTTTTTCTTAGCATATTGTTCTGGTGGGAGATCCACTTAGGATGCCCCTTAAGTTCACCTAGCTTTAGCACACTTTCAAGGTGTAAATCCTCTTCAATATCTGAAAAGACAAAAATTCTTGCATATTTGCTCATTCTAAAATGGATATTAATGTTTCTCTCTATGCTAAAGCAGTTATTTGTTCTAATGTGCTCTTATAGATACAGGTGCAAGAAAACAAGGTTGCACTGGACGTTGCTCACCTCCAAGTCCTATTGGAGCACTGGGCCAATGCCTCGTGCATTGTGGCTCAGGTCCCCGACTCGCCCTTCTCCTCCTTCCTTTAGTCGCCCTCTCAGGACCGACAATAGAGTGGCTCAGCGTGTCCCCTCTCTCAGCCTCTTGCTCGGCGAGACACTCGCCCTCCTTGACGTGCTCACTCTCCTCTACTTTGGGTTGGTCAGGGTTGGCCTTCCGGTGGTGCTTCGGGGAGCGGCGGTGGTGGTTCTGGATGGCCTTCTAATACTCCACCTGCCTCTGGTTCTGGATGGCGAGATAGTGGTAAAATATTTCTACGGATGGCACTTGCAATCTCATCTTGACGTGAGGAAGAAGTTAAAGAAAAGAAAAATAATAACGATGGTTGGGGTGTTCCTCTTGACGTCACTCTAGACCCCTCTGATGTATGGGGGAAGAAAATGGATGATAGAGACCCTCTTGGCTCTGCTGGCACTGCTTTGACCGCTTAATGGCCTATTTTTTATTTTTATTTCTTATGGTTATTTCTTATGGTTATGGACTTCTGGGCTAGGCCCATGTGACTTTCAGGGTGTGCCTTTTTATCACCCACCCTTTTTTTGTGAATATGTAATCTTATCTTTAAATTAATATAGATAGTTGCCTCTTCATAAAAAAAAAATACATGGTATTACACATTTTGGGTATATTCCATTAGCTTCTTTATTCATTTACACATACACATCCTTTTATATTTATTCTAACAATATCAATTGATAGATACTCTTATGCATTCATTTTATTTATATGCTTATGATGCATATTTGTGAGCTTGCCTCCAATTAGTCATGTGCAACTTGCATTTAGTTTTTATTATATTATACAAGTCCACAAATGTAAGGGTTATCTTGTAGTTATACAATTTTCTTTTCAAATTGAAAATTTACAAGAATAGATTTGATTTTTGAGCTCTGTCACCCTTCTACTTTGGTCCAATTAAATAAACTTTTAGACATGATTCCATGGCATGAGAGAGCATTGGAAGGCATTCAAAGGAATTCCAAGGATTCATTCTAATGATGAGTTAAATTACAAGACAATCATTTTATAGAGCAATCAAACTTGACACATTTTGATTTGAAGCAATAAAAAATGAAAAAATGTGTTTTAGATGCTTTCCCATATAATTAACTTAAATTAATATGAAAAATGCATAATTTTTAAACATATTTCTGTTGCTTACCAATATAATTTTTAGGTCACCTATTTCTGTAAAAAATATACTTATTTATTTATTTCCTTCCATTAGCCCTACCTGCTTTTCAGTCATTTAATTACCCTCGTAAAAAGTTCCGTTGGGGCATTCACCTATTTATTCTCTCTACCCATGCCCTTTTTCTCCAATTCCTTCTTATCTATCATATAGCGTTCACTTGTTTGAACGGCCTAGAAGGTGAAGGTTTGTGAGCTACGATTCCATAGTTACTTCAAATTTTGTGTTGTAGGGTTTTTACAGTGAAAAGCTCTCAATGGATGGAGGGAAGTCTGCAGGTCGTTGACAAAACAATTGTATGCACTAAATATTTTTAAAAATATAATATATAAAATAAATAATATCTAAATTTATATTATTTAATTAATAATTTTTTGTAAAAAAAATATTTTATTAAAATTTAAATTATAGTTTCAGAGTACATAAAAAGTTCAATTTTAATAATGAAATTTTTTTGCAATCTACAAATCAGCATAATCTCCTATAGTAAAAATTATGAATTATAATTCTCATGAAGAAAGAGAGTGATCTTCTAGGGAAAAATGCCAACATAATCTCTACCATTAGATTTGTGACTTAATGGTCGATGGCCCAAATTTATAATGTATATATAAATAATTTGGTTCCTCTCTTTTACTCCCCCCAATTTAAATGGGCTCCAAATGTAACCAAAAATAAATAAATAAATCAGACTTTTGATAAGATTAGGATTCATCTTTTTCAAAATGATAAGGGTTGATCATTGGTTCTTTAAAATTTTGTAAGGTTTATGGGTTCATAGTGAGGTTTGGTTGTGGTAGATTTTTGGGAGACTTCTTTGGATTTTTCTCTTATCTTTTGTGATAGCTATTGTTATTTTTTAATTTTTTTCCATATACAAACATTCTAATATTTTTTGGTTATTTTTAATTAGATTTTTTTATTCTTTTTGAAAATATTAATGTACTATATTTATATGTAACACACACATGTGCACAGAGTGTTAAAAAATATTAGTGAACCAACACACGCACATGTACAAAGTGTGTTAAAAAATACTAAGGGACCAATACAACACATGTGTATACAAACGAGTGTGTTAAAAAATATTAATGAATCAATACATGCACGTGTACACATGAGTGTGTTAAAAAAAATTAATGAACCAATCCACACAAGTGTACATATGAGTGTGTTAAAAAATATTAATGAACCAATCCACGCACGTGTACAATCCAATGGGTTAAAAATATTAATGAACCAACACACACTTGTGTTGTAGATAAGAGTGTGTTAAAAAATATTAATGAACCAAGCACTCACACACACAAATATTAATAAAAATATTAAGAAAACAAACTAAATTTGAAAATAAAATTAAATAGAAAATAATTATTCGAAAGAAATTACAGATAAAATTATTAATATTTATTTTATCAAATATACTTTAAGATAACACAAAAATATACCTTATAAATATATAATTTTACTAAATAATTGAATAATAAAACCATATAAAATTTTTAATAATATACAAATTGACCCATTACAGTGTTCACTTCTTTATTTTCATTTTTTCTCTAATCCTAAGATTTATCTTACCTCGATACTCTTCAACATTTAATTGCTCCAAGTCTCACCCTACTTACCTACTTCATTTACTATTTACTATTCGAATATGACAGAGTCTATCCATCGTCAAATTCTCCCAAACTTGTTGCTTTTTTATATTGTTGGAAAATAGGAAGTATGAAATAAACAAAAACATCTTAAGTCAAATTAAACACTAAAATTAAGGATTTGAAACATACACACCAAACCCAATTTTTTTTTATATTGTATTGATTCTTTCAAACATAATTTTTCTTTTCACAGAGCTGCTACTCTTCTCTATTATAGTCATGTTTATTCAGAGAAAATTTTCTCTTCTCTATTACAGTCATGCTTCTTCAGAGCAAATTTGAACTTCTACATTCTTCCCTATACACGACAATACAAACTCTTGATATATTAAAAATTTCTTAGACAACAACTACAACTGTAAATTTTCTTCTACTGAGCAATATAAAAATATAAGACATCACGACACCCATAAGTAAAGGAGATTCATAACAAAAATTAAGGACATTAAAATATGCTAAGATTCCATAGTCTAATCGCATTAAAAAAATATGTCCTTTTAATTTAATTATCCACCAGCTCAATCCCCATCAAAGCATCACCAAAAACATCAGAACCACACTACCACGCAAGAAGGAGGGTAGGCCTATCATATTGTGGTGAAGGCACAAGATACCGCTCTATCGCGAGTGGTAGGAGATGAGCACGCGGGACTGCGGGGTCATCACACCACCGTGAGGGGTGAACAAAGGGGCTGCAATAACTCAAGGAAACTGCTCAACCGCGGGTGAAGATCGGAGACCTGGCGGTTGCAGTAAGACATAGAGAGAGAGGAAACCAAGAGATCATGGAGGAGTAAAAATGAGGCCACATGATGGCGGTTAAGTCACACAACCGTGAGCAAGGAGAAGAGAGGCCACGGTATCCCGGTGAGCACCGCGCAACCGTCGAGAGCAGGAAGACTAGCCGCGGTATGGCGGGAACCTAGCAGTCGGGGATAATATCCAACACTCCCCCTTAAACATGACTGCAATGACTGCAAATGTCCAAATGGTCTCAATGAATTCCTTCAATGCACAACCCAAACACAATCACCTATCTTATTACAAATGTTGCAACATTCTCCAACTTCTCCAAATCTCCTCTTTTGATTCAATCTTTCTTCTTCATCTTTCAACAATTACTATTCTTGACAGCAACACTAAATGAATTCCTAGACACCCTATGGTTTTTCTCAGACTAGATAGTGACTACTTCACACAGATTCACCATTGGCTCTAACACCACTTTGTTGGAAAAAAGAAGGCATGAAATAAACAAAAACAACTTAAGTAAATTTAAACATTGAAATTAAGGATTTTAAACATACACACCAAACCCAAAATTTTATATTATATTGATTCTTTCAAACATAATTTTTCTTTTCATAGAGTTGCTTCTCCTCTCTATTATAGTCATGCTTCTTCAGAGAAAATTCACACTTCTACATTCTTCCCTATACATGAAAGTACAAACTCTTGATATATTAAAAAATTCTCAGACAATAGCTATAGCTATAAAATTCCTTCTACTAAGCAATATTGATTTTCTCTACACACCTCTTAAATAGTTACAACATCATACCAAAAATATAGGACATCATGACACCTAGAAGTAAAGGAGATTAATAACAAAAATTAAGGACATTAAAATATGCCAAGATGCCATAGTCTAATCGCATTAAAAAAAATGTCCTTTTAATTTAATTATCCGCTAGCTCGATCCCCATCAAAGCACTGCCAAAAACATCAGAACCGCGCTACCACACAGGAAGGAGGGTGGCCCTGTGGTATTGCAGTGAAGGCACGAGATACCGCTCTACCGTGAGTGGCAGGAGATGAGCACACTGGACTGCGGGGTCATTTCACCACCACGAGGGGCGAACAAAGGGATCACAGTAACTCAGGGAAACTACTCAACTGTGAGTGAAGACCGGAGACCTGGTGGTGCCGCGGTAAGATAGAGAGAGAGAGGAAACCGAGAGACCACGAAGGAGGAAATGTGAGGCCGCAGGATGGCAGTTAAGTCACACAACCATGAGCAAGGAGAAGAGAGGCCATGGTATCGCGGTGAGCACTGCGCAACCGCTAAGAGCAAGAAGACTGACCGCGGTATGGTGGGAATCCAACAGTCGAGGATAATATCCAACAATTTATATGCACTCCAAGGATCCCTTTTTCTCTGTCTCACATGTTATGCACTATCTTGCAATAGGTCGAAGCTTGTAAACTTCTAACAGAAATTAAGTTAGTTGTTAGAAGAAAATGGATAAGAAGCATCCTCATGGTAATGGACTTCAATTTTTTCCTAGTCTAGGTTATGATTTTTCTCCAATGTTCTTCAATATTTATTATTGTTTTATTGTACAGGTAATAGGCTAATCAAATCTTCCAGTGTAGTGGAGAAACAAAGCAGTGTGGGAAAAAGCTATGGATGGAAGCCAACTCCAGAACAAAAGAGAATATTAGAGTCTATTTACACGAGAAAAACTAGATGTCCTTCTTTAGATCAAATAAAGGAAATAACCACTCAGCTTCAACACTAGGGCTAGGTACAAGGGAAAGACGTCCGCCATTGGTTTCAAAGTTCCAATGCTAGTGAGAAGTGACAGAAGGAAAAATCAGAAACCAAGGTTTTGAAGCCATGATATCTCTAACCTAATACTTTATTTCTTTATTTTTTTCTCTGTTCAACTGCTTACTTTAAAATCTTTATTTCATGCTTGCAATGGTCTTCAGTATTTTGTTCAAGTAACCTTTGCATGGACATGACACTCAAATATAAAACAAAGAACTACATATGTTAAGTGGGCAATGTATCTTTTTCGAGGCACTCCTTGAAACAAAAACAACAAAAAATATTAATTAAGATTTAAAAGTATCATGTAGTTTACTTAACAACTTAAATTAAGTTTAAGAAAAAGGATAATCATTGTTTCGTAGATGCTAGTTGATTTTTCTATTTATAGATTATTAAAAAAAAAAATTCAAAAGGATAAAAAATAGATGGAATGAAATTATGTTTTGGAGGATTAAAATATTAAATATTTTTTTGAAAAGATAAACAATGTTAAAATAATAATATAAACTAGTTTTCTTAGGAAAAGAGTTAGTAATTCCAAACTAATAAAATAGGTATTGGGAGGTAGATTTTGGTTGTCTAAATAAGAACCCACCTTCATTTGGTACATCTTGACCATACTGAGTAGACTTCCAACTTATAAGAACATTATTATCTTCATTGACTACTAAGAATATCCTACTAAGGAGAGATGTGAAGACCCAAATGAGGATCTTTTCCTCCTAAATAGTAGAACTTTGCCATAACATTGAGAGAATATCGGGGAATAACAATGACTAGCTTGTTAGTGAGGAGATCAAGAAATATATCAATCATAGTGTTGTCAAATGCAATCATTGTATCCATGCCTTTGACCTTAACATAGGATATTTGAATGCAATGAAACAATAAGTTGAAGAGGTTGGAAAGGATTGAAGGTGGAAGAAAAGGATAAAATAATACAAAGAAAAATATCTTCAACTTGAATCGTAGCTTCTCTCCTTGATTATTAAAAAGGGAGTGCACTCATTTATTTTGTTCTTTGATGTTGATATATGTAGATTGCTCAATGCTCTACATTAAATTTGATATGTTTTGATAACGATAGATCAAAGTAAGAACATGTAGATATCAAAGTAGATTCTAGATACTAAAATGAAGGATGAGAGCCTCTAGATTTAGAGTCTAGAAGAGGCAAAATCAATGGTTGGGAATGATTGATGATGGATAGATAAGATTGAAGGAGGATTATAGTTTGGATCTAAGATGAAATCATGTGACAATTATCACATGAAGGATAGAATCTAGGTTTAAGATTGAGATAAGGATAAAATTCCTTATGCAAATGGCTAGGATCAAGAGGTTAAATGAGATGGATATATATAAGATGAAAATTTAGTTTAACTGTTGGCTAGATGTCTAGGTTCAATGAATCAAAACAAGGAGTTAGTTATACATGTGAAGGAGAAATTTGTCACATAAGGAAAAATTTAGACTATAATCAATGTGAACAAGATGAAGGGCTGGGATTAGATGGAGGATAAAGGGGAAATATTTAAATAAATAAATTATTTATTTAATTAATGGAATCATGTGTGGGGATAAATAATTAAATAAATAGTAAAATTTAGTTTAGCTAAAGGATTTGGATAGAGGATGGAAATAATTAGATAAATAATAGATATTTTTTTAACTAATGGCTTAGGCTAAAATTAGGCATGGTTGGGTAAAATTAGATTTTTAGTGTGTACATTTTCCCCCTCTTTGATACAGTATTATGAAGTGGCATTGTATTAAAAAAATTTAAAAAATAGTGGATGAGAGAGGATAAGGATCAAATATGATGAAGGATAAGGACTGAATATGACAACAAATAGGGATCAAAGATGATTCCCTAGCCAATGGGAGGATGGAAAGTGGTGAAGAAGGAAAGAGTAATGATTAGGTGATGGGATTGCTCGTCAAGAGGATATGCAAGTTAGGAGAACATAGGTGTTCTTTCAAAATGGAATGGAACAATGGGAGATAAGGATCCCTTGACATAGATGAATTGGAATATGAAAGGGGATGAAGAAGGTGAAAAGGAAGGGGAATTTTGATGGAAGAGGATGAAAAAGAAGGATAATTTGATGATGTTCGATATTTTATTATAGAATGTATTAAGTAATCTTAGAATCTGATATAGTAGAGGCAATTAGACATCAAGGTATGAGGAACCAAGGTGACAAGGTAACCTTTGCAAGGATATGACACTCAAACAATAATAAGCACAACATACAAGCTAAAAGTAGTGCCCCATTATACTGTAATTGTGACACATCAAGATATAGTTAGATCTATATGGTCATAAGTAGGTGTAGTCATGGGTTAAAAGATAAAATCAAAACATAACTCAAACAAAAGACTCATTGTAAAACATTTCATGCAATCATCATACCTCTTGCTAAAGATATTATGATTATGATAATGATGATGATGATGAGGATTCAAATGATGAGGATGATGATGATGATGATTGATTAATTTTCTTACATTACTCATGAATAATCACCTAATTGAGGCTTTTATTTTCTTACTTAAACTTGAAGAATCACTTAAGCAAGACTTTGATAAAGATGATTTGCTTACTTAAGCTTGGATAATCACTTAAGCAAGTCTTTAATAAAGATGATGATGATTGATTGATTGAAAAAAAGGATATGATGATTGGTTAGTTCTTGATAGCTAGGCTCACTAGATGATTTTGCTAAAAATTGACATCTCAAATGCAATGTTTGGATTGATTAAATGTCAATTCTGAGGACCTCAATATTTATTTTTTTAACTTTTTTATATATTTTGAGAAAGGATGATGATTTATTTTATTAAGATTATGATTTGATGATGCTTTCTTTATTATCATTGAGATGGGATAAATATGATAGGAGATTGGGTTTTTTTATTGGTTTTATGCTTGATTTATTATACATGAGTATTTTAGGATGGGATGGATGAACTCAAAATACATGAGACATGAAGGCCAATGTGTTCGATACTAAGCATATATAATATCAAATCGTTGACATAATGTATATATAACTTCCACATCTAATTTAGTGGAAAGAATGGGTAAGGATGATTAATCATGGGTGATGTAATGATATGATGATACTAATCAAGGATCAATACTAGCCATCATAGGTTTATTATGGATGGGTGGTGTAGTGTATAGAATGTATCCCTCTACATTTTCACAGTTTTCTGGGTCCTCCTTGCTAAAATTGGGCTTCTTTATGCCTTATTTCGTCTTATTTTGCATCCACAAGCCTTCTTTAATGTATCTTTATGAGGATAATCGAGACATTTATCTAATGACCATACCTAATTTAATAATTTTTGAATGTGTGTCCTAGATTTAGTGATTTGGGACTCATACACCACCTTGGGTGTATGGGTCCCACCTAAGTTTTGGGGCCTGATCTTGAATTTGGCATAGAACTTAACATTTCTTGAAATTTGTGTCCCAAGCCTAGGCTACTGGAACTCATATACCCCAAATGGAATATGAGTTTTTCTTAGATTGGACCTATTTTATATTCAAATTCTTGGTAGGATTTTATTCTCCTAGATCTGATGTCATCTTGTAGTGTTGTAATTTCAAGAAATATGGCATAAACAAGTATAAATACAAGGTTATTTCACATATTTTCTCCTAACACACCCTGTAACTTCATAAGAAATCAAGAGAAATTTCACAAGAGTTCATAAGAGAATTCATGAGCTGATTATCAATCATTTTGGAGCTACATTCAAGATTTAAGCATCATGTCAAAATCATCATGCATCATGTTTATGTTTGACCTAACATTTATGATGTAGGTGTTCATGATCCAAGCAAGCATTCAAGTCAAGATCTACATTCATGCTAGCCATTTCATACAAGTTTGGAGCCTTTTTTTTCAAGGGTTTGGTGAGTTTCAACATAAATTATTTATTCATTCATCATTTTGTAATCCTATTTGATTTCATTTCAAGTTTTGATTACCGAACTGAGGTTTGAACAAGGCAAACCTCTATCCACTAACAATATTTTTTCCTCTATTTGACGTGTGATTTGTTGATCTAGGTTGAAGATTCATTGAAGAGCAAGATTGCAGAAAATTTGTCAAGTTGTCAAAGTTATCATCTACATTGGAAAATCATAGAAAGTCACCTAGAGGTTGCAATTTAGTGTTTCAGACTTGGAGATTTGATAGGAGAAAAGCTACAAGAGAAAATTATAAGATATCAGAGTTTTAGATCAGCCCTAATACTAGGACTAAATCACCACTTGTGGCATATGCGTCCTATTATACCAAATTCTAGGCATTTTCTATAAATCCTAATTCAGTAGTTCCAAATTCTTGTTTCAGCCTGAAACCCTAAACTAGGACTAAATCACCCTACTAGCCTATGAGTCCTAGTGTGCTTTAAAAGTTATATTTTTTAGGATTTTAGACCTTTTTTGAAGCCTCCTTAACTTTCCAGGTTCACCTCTATATATCTCCAATTTTCTATTCTAATTTGAGTACATTTTCTAGGTTACATTCTTAGGTTTTGCTTGTTATTTACATTTCTTGTCCTTCCAAGCCTTTGCTTGGTGGTGAACCCCTTTATTGTCTTTAATCACACCCTATGACACCTTATTTCACATCTATTTCCCTCATTCCATCCCGACATTGAGATCTCTAAGGTCTCCTTGAATGAAACTTGAAGGAAATAGGTGGAAAGGTCCTATACCCTAGTTTTGTCTTCCAAGAAGATAGAAGTACCGCCCCTTATTTTATAGGTTTCAGGTTGGTGGGAAATATTTTATTATGATATGGATAAGAATGATAGTGGATGTGATGGATGGAGGTCAAGATGGCATCCAAAGAGATGGTGGATAAGAGACTCCTATACATGACACATATTTCCAGAGTTTCACCATGGTACTTCTACAAGGTCCACTGAAGTGGTTTTCACCATTTGATGAATTATTTCTCTTCTATTTTTTAGATTTTTATATTTTTGGATTTTTAAATTGTTTATATTTTTTTTGGATAAATGATACTTTGATTTTGTTACCATCATAGTGGAATCTCTTTGATAGATTCATATAGATGGTAAGTCAAGATGGAGGATAATTTATTCTACATATGGAAGGAGATCAAATATTATCTGTAATATGTGCACTATAAAGGTCACCGTGCTTCACACATAAAGGAGTTTGGGAAACGATAAGAATAAATCACATCAAGGGGTTGTAATGAAATGTCCACCAAGATACATCACCATCGAGGATGGAAGGTGAATGCATAGAAATAGGTGGATTAGGTGAAGTATATAAATTGTGTGAAGATGATGATGATGATGATGTTGACATAAGATCAACAAGATCATTCTTGATTTTATCATATAGATGCCCCCAAATATTTTGGATGAAGGGGATGATAGGAGATAAACATAAGCTTTTTCTTGCATTTTTTTTAAATTTTTAATTTTTCCAATAGCTTTAGATTTTTATTTGAACTAAAGGAATTTTTTATTTGTTTTCTTTTTCCTTTTGATTTTGGATCTCCATTTGATAAAGGTCTTTTATTTTTTAATTTTGATTGATAGCCTTGTTCTTTTTATATGAAACTTGTTGATTTAAGTCTGAGATGGATGGATGTGGATGAACTGAAGGGTGAGATGGTAAGGATATGTGAATCATTAAATAGGTTGTATATTCCTTCAATAGATTCTTTGAGACTATCTTGTTTGGTATTTTTAATTTCAAAGGAATCTTATGTCCTTAGTGAGTTGGAAACAAGGATTAGTAGGCACATCATTAGGTGATGCATACCCTAACCTAAGATGTGTGATTTGGAAGGATTATAGCTCATGCAATAGAGTGGAAATGATGGGATAATGACATGGAAGGGGATACTCTTGGATGTCCCTCATAATATCATTATCAAAGAGTGGACTATCATAAATATCCTGATCGAATATAGGATTGTCACAAACATCAAGAGATTGGGATTGGGTGGATAGTGGTGTGAAATCTTTGTATTCATGGGCATCAATGTGGAAGACTTATAGCTCATATTATCAAATTCCAAGTTCTTCGATCTTATTCTTCATCTTTGGGATAGTGTGAGATGAAAGTAGAGACGAAGGATTAATGTATGAAGATGAAGATGGTGATGTGGTATTCATATGAAAATAATGTAAATGGATGTGACTGATTTGTAATAACTTGTAATATTGGAATGGATTGTGACCAATATAGATGCTAACTTTAGTTTAATTATGAGGGAACTTGATGCATTGATGGAATATGGATAGAAAATTTTCCATGGCATGGACCCATGGTTAGCCAAAAAGGATGTTATATGGGAGATCAAGGTCTTGGTTTGGAAATTAGTTTCAACTATAACTAGTCTGACCTAGATGGGGAACTCGATATATCCATTGAATTTATGCTCATCTTAATCATATGATTTAGAGTCATCAATAACATCATTAAAATATCCCAATTATTTTATTAGACTCAAGCTACAAAGATTAAGTAAAGAGAAATCCTAATCTAAAGAATGAAACCACTGCGAGCTCTCCACTGAAAAACCACACAATGCAATCTAAAAATCAAAGGGGACCCAACGGTGTAGGGCACACGTTCCTCCAAATCAAGTGGTACCCGAAGGCCCAACCCCGTGCTAGGAGACAGTAACAAGGATACAAGGACAATTCCTACAACCTCTAGTCACAGGCTAACTCAACTCGAAACAAAACTACCACAAGTACAACACTAACTCAAGATTACATTGAAATCAGAGTTTAACAGTATGACTCACCAGTAACCTACACATACAACTAACCTAGGAGAAAAGTCACTCAAGGTACATGAGTTACCCGTCAGATCTTTTTAGATCTCGGCCCCCATTGAGCTTCACCCTCCTACGATTATCATGAGATACAACACCACTCCAAACTAAGGAGGTACAAAATATCCAACAATCCATTCAAAGAAGAATAAACCATTCCCCATTCGTGGAAACCGGGTGACTCACTGAAAATGACAAACCTTACTACTATAGATAACTACACAAGACAAAACCATGAAATGATATCTCACAAATTAACATTCCTCACAAAGGAGACTTATAATAACTCAGCTAACACCTCTTTTCAATTACCCCTATATACCATAGAAGCTTACTCAAACACATCATAAAGACATAATATTTTAACGTCTACAACATTCTAATTTATCACAACCTTGCATTCAATCAACGAAATAACTTATAACAATTCACACCACTCAATTGTCTCCAAATTAACTAATTAATTACAAAGATACTTTCAAACAAATATAAACATCATACTAACTATTTCCCTTATTTCCTCAATTTAAAATAATAAAATCTTTGTTCCTATTACCACATTGTATAAATATTTTTAAATACCTATTCTCGAAATACACTTAATTAAATATTTGTTTCCTCTAATTACAACTAGAAAAGTCACATAAGCAATCAAATCGATAATTAAATCTAAGATTTGGATTTATTAAAATCCTTTCATATTCAGTGATAATAAAGATTAATAAGATAGGTTACTCAATTTCCTTTAATTTAATAAGATCCCTTATAAAGACGAAGGAGAAAATTCAACTAGTTAACTAATAGGCTCATCAAATATTTCAATTTAACTTAATCAACTATAAGAACTTCATTTCATTTATTAATCCAATTCTTCAATTTAGAATAATAAAAGCATTTATTTCCTCAAACAAACTACATTATATAAATAATATTCCTATCTCCACAATTTCATTTAATACAATATCTATTTCTCCATAATAGAATAAATCATCCAATAAACTTATTCTAGTCATACATTAAGTGCATGATTCACTCTATTAAAATGACAATATGAAAATCAACTAATTTATTTTAAGAAGTCTCTCTTACTCTCAAGAACAAAATTCTAATAACAATTTCCTCAATATTAAATTAATAAATATCCATTTCCCTAATAGACCAAGGCATGCAAATAAATTATTCTTCCTTTGCATGCACCCAATCAAGAATATTTAATCAAAAACACAAATTTAAATGTTTTATAATAATATATAAAATTATAAATGATTGCTTAAGTGCACACTTAATTGTGTCGATTGCATGCTCTCAACCAAACTAAAATTTACAATGATAACATACATTTTAATACATTATTTAAACTAATTCACCAAATAAAATCCTCTTTCTAAATATGTAAACAATATTTATATAAATAAAATAAAGAAATATTAACACACACAAATATATATATATATATATATTTATTATTAACAGAGGCAGCCATGGGGAAAACAACGTGACAGTAGCCCCATATTTCAAGCATAAATCATAAAATACGATCTGGGTATTTGCGATTTTTGAAGCATGAATCATAAAATATGATCTGGGTATTTGTGATTTTTGGAGAGGGATAAAAAAACATCAAGGCACAGAAACCCTTTAAATGTTGTGCCAACCCAGTTTGTAGAAATAGAGTTATAGATGACGAAACCGTACCAGTTTACTATGGAAAGATTTTACCTAAATTTTCTACAGAATATGTATTTATCAAAAACACAAAAAAATATAATTTTCCAGCTAATTAAAATGACTGAGAACTAACAAAAATAAATAAATTTCCTTCTTCAGAATAATCTTTCCAAAATTAGTTTAATTTCCTTCTTCAGAATAATCTTTCCAAAATTAGTTTTGTTTTCACAAAACAAGTTTTATACGGAAAGAGAGCTACAGATTGCCAGAGATTTCAATTCCACAAATTACCCAAAGAGGTTTTCAAAAAACAAGACTAAATTCTTAAACCATAGATTGATTTATTCTGAGTTATTTCACAACTTTTCAACAATAAAGAAGCCTTACAAAAATTTGAAATGATTTAAAGCTTCTACAAACAAAACACAGAAAACTTCTTGCACAGACAATCTTTCAATTTTCAATTAACAATTTAAGCAAAGCTTCTACAAAACTAACTTTTGTGCAGACAATCTTTCACAAACAATAAAATAAATAACATAAATTGAGAAAACTTGTTTTCCTGAAGCTTGAAGAAGCAGAACCTCCCTTTCACAGATCTATTTCCAAAGCTTTTCCAAAATCACCACTTCCAAGAGAATGTAAAAATACAGAAACCCCCAAAAATTCTTTGTAAAACCCCTTTGAGTTTTCTCAAAATTTTCAACCAAAAACCTCTTTCAAAAAAATATCTTGTTTCTCCAAAAATCCCATGTAAAAAACTTCTCTCCTTTTTTTTAATTAAATTCCTCCTCCAAAAATAATATCTCAACTAAGAGTAAATCATGCATTCATCTCACACACATGTCACATTCAAAATATCTTCTCAACAATCAGATATTTTCTCCAAGCCATTTTGCATGTTGAAAATGATTTCTAATTTCAATTTAATTTCAAATACTAATTTAATTTCTACATAAATTTAGTAACTTCTAATTCAAATTTTAAATTCCAAAATGAATTAATTTCCATTTATTTTTAATAATTCCAAATACTAATTTAAACTCAAATACTAATCTAATTCCATATACTAATTTCATTACCACTAATTGAAATTAAATTTCAATATGCAATTAAATTCTATTATACAACTTTCTAAATAACCAAATTTAATTAATTAATTTTAATTATTTAATAAATAAATTCAACCCATAGGATTAAATTTAATTAATTAAATCAATCAAATTTAATTAATCAACTTAAATACAAAACTTCTAACACAATGTATAATTTTAATTCAAATAAATATCAACACTATTTAAAGCAATAACTCTAAGCATTTATTTCCATAAACAAGAGCTCTTTCAAATTAAATAATATTAAAACAAGCACCAAAGACAGAATAGACTCAACTGACGACACACTATGGCTAGGGTGTAGAACTGACATAGGTAACCTAGCTACTATCTCTCAATCATCATACCGTTGGGTCGACACGCTCAAAATTGTGAAGCTAGGTGGAGTCGATGTCATGTACCTGCAAACCTATATCCAAGGCATCAATAGCACATGCATATAAAATCATTATAAGATACACCGTGAAGAGGAAATCACAGAATCGCAAGGCGCTCACAAGCGAGTGATGCAATCATGTCCCCTTCACCAATATAGTATCATCAAATTGACACTTCCATCTTAATAACATCCATAATCCATAATCATGTCATAATAAACCAACATTATTTTAATCAACGCATGACAAGTATAACATCAAGGAAAGTACATCTCATAACACACATAGTTTGTATCATTCAATAAGAAATGATAAAATAACAAAGCATCTTAATCTAACATAAGAGTAAAACAGAGGGGTGTTACAACACCACTAAGGGTGTCTTTTTCCCCCCAAGGTCCTAGGACCCTAATATTGAGGTATCTTTTTTGGGCCCCTTTTTGGTGTTTATGCCCCAAGTTTCATGACTTAGGACTAAGCTGCCACCTAGGGTGTCTTAGTCCTCCTTGAGTCATTTTTGGTATTTAATTTCAAATCTTGGTGGGATTTAACCTCCTTCATCTATTGAATTCATATGTCAGCTTGGTGTGATATGATTCTAGGATATTAAGTATAGACAAGTATAAATACAAAGTTCATTCATTCATTTTCATACTAGCAACTTGAGCATTCATTCCTAAGGAATTTTTATGAGATCAAGTGTATTCAAGAGAAATCCATCAAGCATTTGGAGCCATCGTAACATTTGAAGCATCATGTCAAAGGTTATTATTGCATCATGTGTGTTGTTGTGCTGACATTTGTGATTTAGGGTTTTGATCTAAGCAAGCAAGTAATTCAAGATCCATCAAGCATTTCAAGATCCATGTCCATTGAATCCATTACACACAAGTTTGTAGCCTTTGCAAGGGTTTGGTGAGCTGTAGCATTGAATGTTGTTCATTCACCATTTCATTCATCATTTCTATTTCATTTCAAGGTTTAATTACCAACAAAGGGCTTTGACCAAGACAAACCCCCATTCACTAATAATCAACAAGTTTTTCCATCTTGTCCATTTGTATTTATAGATCTATGTTGAAGACTTGAAGGTAACTTGGAGTAAAAAAATTTCAAAGTTGTAAAGTTGCATTGAAGATTTGTCATCTTCAGGAAAAATCACCTACAGGTCAAATCCGGTGGTTTTAGAACCTGAGATCTGAGAGGAAGAAATTATAGATCTAGGAGCTCAGGACCACAATCACACTTTTCAGAAATTTAAATCAGGATTAAGATGGTAGCAAGGGAATCTTAGTCCTCAAAGTGGAACATTTTAGAGATTCTTCGAGATTCTATTCCATCTTCTGAAGATTATATGTTTGTGCTGAAAAAAGAGTAACAAGACTAAGACAGTAGCAAGGGTGTTTAGTCCTCCAAGGAATATTCAAGCAGTGTATTTGCATTTATAGAATCCTATTTTCATCTCCAGGTTCCCCAGGTACACATACGCTAACATGGATTTGTTTAATTTCAATATTTGTAAGCTTCATTTAACTCATTTTAAGTGTTTTACATATCATAGTGTGTTTTCAAACATTGTCTTTTCTAAGCATTTTCTTGGTGGTGAACCCCTTAAATCTGAAAGAACACCCCCTAAGTCCTCCTAATTGTGTATTGACTCACCTTGAGAGGTTGATAGTCAATCCTATTAGGGTTTTTAGGACATATTTCAATGACCTAGATAGAATAGGAGGAAAAGGGCATCCTTTCTCCCCCCCGTTTTATCTTCATTTCACTCTGCAACTTCAAAACTTCAAATTTTCTTCTTCAAACTTATTCTCCACTTGATCTTCAACCTGTAATTTTGTAAACACACATTCAAGAGCATAAAAACTTGTTGATTGTTAGTGAATAGGGGTTTGCCTAAGTCAGACCCCTTTTAGGTAATTAAAGCAAATGATGAAATAAAGAAATTGAAGCATGAAACATAAAACTTGAAGTGATGATACCTTGGAAGTTGTCTTGGAGTGTAAATCTGAAAACTAACATGAAGTGTCCATGAATAATGTAGTTCTTGATCTTGAGTTAGATCTGAAACAATTTCTGCAATTATATCCTCAATGTTACATCAATAATCTTAGCTCAACAACATGATTGAATGCCTTATGCCTTTAACATGATGAGATGACCTTGAATTGTTGTAATAAGACTTCACTAGTCTACCTTTTAATGTCTTTGAAATTCTCTATAATACTCTTGTACACTAGAAATTTCTATGATGCACATGAATACTTGGAAGTCTAGGATGAAACTATGTGAATTAACCCCAAAATTCAAATAATTCAAGCTGATATTAGATCTAGGATTGAAAATCATTAGAATAATGCCAAAAATAAATTCAAAAAGGGGTGTCATGTGTGAGGAGGACCCATTCACCACTAAAGGTGAATGGGTCCTAGGACAACTTTCTAGGACCATACTTTGGGGGGATGAAATAACATCAAAAACCCACCTCAAAAATGTAAAGAAAGGGTTGTCCTATGTGGAGAAGACCCATTCACCACTAAAGGTGAATGGGTCCTAGCACCATTTTTTAGGACCTTAAATTTTCCAAATTAAATGTCATGCAATATCATTATTGGGTTTTGGGATAGATATTTCAGAAAGTGTAATTAAAAGGGCTTAGATTTGAATTAAAGGGGCCCATGAGACTCAATTAATAAAAGGGCTTAAATATGAATCAAAGGCCAAGAAAAATAAAGAAAAGGAAAGGATCAAGCACAACTATTCCAACACAATGTGAGATAGGGTTGTTTTTCCATAACATGCGTTGCTCACTTTGGGGTAGTGGAACCTTAGTTTATCCGCTAGGTGAGTTATCCCAGCAAGCTCACTCTAGGGTAGTGGAACTTCAGTCTATCCACTAGGTGAGTTATCTTAACAAGCTCACTATGGGGTAGTTGAATTCTAGTCTATCCACTAGGTGAGTTATCCCAACAAGCTCACTCTGGGGTAGTGGAACCTTAGTTTGTCCACTAGGTGAGTTATCCCAGTAAGGTGATAGATGAGAGAATCATATTAGCCTCTCATACCATACCAAAGTTATCCCCCTAAAAACTTTGATAAGGCACCACAATGTAATACTTTTTGGTATTCTTTTGAATGTCATGTCTATAAGTTTTTGTTAAAGGGGATTTTTTTTTGCTAATGTAAGGTCTTCTTAAGGAAAATTGTGCCTATTGTCTCCAAGAGAGGACAAGTCAAAGATTAACAGGTTTACACTTGCAGGATGCCTCTTGTTTCACATCATGCCAGTAATGGAGATTGCATGCTTAGAAATATCACACTCTTAGAGGAAATCAAACCCATTGACACCACCAAGAAAACGACACATCACAAGAAAAAAGAAAATCATGCCATTAAATATGCAAAATTCTAAAAAAATTGTCGATGTATGCCCCCCCTTTAAAGTTGTTGCTAACACCATTACTATGAGAAATTGCTTTAAAGTAGCCAATTTTTTGTCCTATGACATGAGAGATTTCATTAGAAAATCCTATGCCAAGTCATATATCTCCGAAATAAAGCTACACCATGAAATAGGAAGGAATGGTTGCCCACAAAAATACATAAGGGATCTACGGGTTTAGGTTCAATATGTATTTTCTACAATGTTTTTTAAGAGCTTGAAAATATCATCCTTCCCCAAATACTCATAGAACTAGAAGAGTGACACAAAGAGGGCGAAAAAAAAAAAAATCCTTTCGGGTCAACATGGAAGATACCTAAATGTCTCAATGCCTTGCATCATCCCCAAAAGGAAAACATAAGACAAATGAATAATGATAAAAGGAAAATCTTTTGGGTCAACATGGAAGAGACCTAAATGTCTTGATGCCTTGCATCATCCCAAAAATTAAAAAACAAGACAAATGAAAAAGATAAAATTCCTATGACATAGAGAAGAATGTAGATACATATAGAGGAATGCGAAAAGAGAGAGATACGTCCAATGAAATATCATGGGGGATCACATTACACACATGCAATCACATAAAGAAACATAAAAAAGAATAGAAAACTAGTAAGGAACATGCGAGTCAACCTAGAGAAGGTTGTCTACATCCCAATCTCGACAAGGGACAACAATATGTACCAAAACTAGGACAAGGATAACTAACCCATGTCCCCACTATGTGGAACACAAGGATGAGTCAAGATACTTGATGAGAATGAGCTCCTTGCATCAAAGAAAATGATTTATCATAAATGTACAACATGTAATAGTGAGAATGTTTAAGACCCTACAACTATTACATGGAAAGCAGTGGAATACTTGCATTAAGGGACAATTTCTATGATATAATTTTTTTTAATTATATGTTTTAAATCATGGCAATCATGAGTACTATGTCCAAGAATTCTATGGTATCGATAATGTGGAACATTTACATCTTTAGGGTATAGCTTTGGTCTTTTTTCTCATGGGTGATAATCTTATAAGTCCATGGTTTAGAAGTACTTTTAAAGTTCTTTTAGTGGCAGATGGTGGACAAGGGAATCTTAGTTTCTTTAGTTTGTAAGGCCTTCACTGCTTGCTAGATTCACCAATTTCTCTAGGTGGATATAGATCAAGAGGACCCGAAATGGCCTTGTCTTCTTTTCCATCATTACGAGACACTAATTGTTCTTTATGAAGCACACCCATTTCAGGAGGAGGATCTTGGTATCCTAGCCTTTTAGTATCTTCAATTGGTATTTTCTCTAGGAGTTGATGAATTTCATGTTCACTTGTTGTATCACACCCTTGTTGGCTTAAAATCATGAATCATTTTCCATGTCTCTTCTAGATTGATAGGAGTATTTGTTACCTTGTTAACATAGAGTGATTGAATGTTTGTTTGACTAGAGTAACTAGGTTCACCTATTGTAGGGAACTTGGGATCAACTTGTTTCTCAATTTCAGGATGTAAAAGACCAGATATCTCAAGTGGTGGGATGATGGGAGGTGTTGGTTATTTTAATGAAGGATAAAAGGATGCTTTATTCTCAAGGTTGTTTATGCAATCATTTATGAAGTCATTCATTCTAGCATCATCTTCTCCAATGATGTCAATATCACGAGGGGCACATGTATTTGTACTTGTGTGAGCATGAGTAGGTTCATGTGCATTAGGGTAATTGCAAAAAAAGTAACTTGAAACATCAACCAAAGAGAACAAGGACTTTCACACATTGCAAAAACACATCCATTTTCAGATTTTTAGGTCTAAAAAAATTAATTTTCTGAAATGAAATGTTGTAAATGCAATTTTGATTTTTTTCACAATGCATCAAATGAAGCAAATTAAGCTATATGCAATGAATTTGATGAAATAGTAAATCAGAAAACTAAAATAGGAAAGTAACAACAAAAAAAAAAGCCTAAAACTGAGATTTCAATTTCCAAAAAATGCAGGTCAAGATCTAACAAGGACTCATTCACTAGTAAAGGTGAATGGATCCTATTTAAGGATTTTTGAAATGTTTTGACTGATTTCAAAGTGTTTTTCAATGCTTTTCAGATGCCATAAATTTTAGTTCAAGCCTGATCATGGACTCATTTTCTTGTAAAGGAGAATGGGTCATTGATTAGGGTTTCTAAACTATTTTTGAATAATTTTTAATATTTTTGCAATGTCTTTTAGTTCTAGGTCTGAGACAGTAACTTTCAGTTTCAGGTTTTCTAGAAATGCACAATGTGAAAATGCAATTAAATGATGAATAAAAAGACCTAGTTTGAAATGCAATGTTGTTTTGATTTTCAAATGCAATTCTCTGAGATCTAAATGGTATGCAAAATGATGGATTTGTTTTTGTATGTTTTAGATTTACAGGAATGCAAAACAATACAACTCTAAACCCTAAATGAGATGCAAGTTTGAATACAAACCAAGAAACCCTAAATGAGATCTAACTCAATGCAAGTGAGATGAAAATGAATGAAAAATCTAACCTAGGATGCAAGAACAAACTTCCAAAATTGGAGAATTACAATGTTCAATATGTCGGGTTCACCAAAATGTTTAATAGGGAAAATGGGTTTGCATCAAAATGAATTGATCAAAATGATGAACCACTACTTTCCACTATAAAACATGAAATTATGTGCAAGATCTGATGAAAATAATAATCAGAAATCAATCCTAAATTTTATAGAAACTATGAGGGAAATTTGTAGAGGTTAGAATGGTTGTACCTTATTGTAAGAATGTTGTTTTTAGGTCACAAAGGACTCATTTTCCTTTAGTGGTGAATGGGTCCTTGTTAGGGTTTCTAAAACTTATATCTAGGTTTTGTTCCTTGATGTCTACAGTCTCAAATCCTTGGTTATCATCTCTTGAAATCTTGTAGAAAATTATGTAGCCTTCTTTTCATGTTCTTGCAATATGAATAAAAACTTTGCAACTTAACAACTTTGACAATTTTCCTTCAAACTTGTTCTCCACTTTATATTTAACTTGTAAATCTACAAAAACACATTCAAGATGAGAAAAACTTTTTGATTTTTAGTCAATAGGGGTTTTCTTGATTCAAACCCCTTTTAGGTAATTAAACCAAATGATGAAATAAAGAAATTGGAGAATGAAACATGAAACTTGAAGTGATGATACCTTGGAAGTTGTCTTGGAGTGTAAATCTACAAACTAACATGAAGTTCCTATGAATAATGTAGATCTTGATCTTGAATTAAACGTGAAACAATGCTTCTAATTATATCCTCAATGCTACATCAATAATCTTATCTTAAAAACATGCTTGAATGCCATATTCCTTTGACATGATCAAATGACCTTGAATTGCTGCAATAATACTTCACTAATCTTCCTTTGAATGCCTTTGAAATTCTCTATAATTCTCTTGTAAACTCAAACTTTCTATGATGCACGAATACTTGGAATTCTAGGATGAAACTATGTGAATTAACCCCATATTTATACTAAATCTAGAGATTAACCTCAAAATTCAAATAACTCGAGCTGACATTAGATCTAGGATTGAAAATAATTAGAATCCCATCATAATTAAATTCAAAAAGAAGTGTCCTATGTCAGGAGGACCCATTCACCACTAAAGATGAATGGGTCCTAGCACAACTTTCTAGGACCATGCTTCGAAGGGATGAATTAACATAAAAAAACCACCTAAAAAATGCAAAGAAAGGGGTTTCCTATGTGGAGATGACCCATTTTCCACTAAAGGTGAATGGGTATTAGCACCATTTTCTAGGACCTTAAATTTTCAAAATTAAATTTCATGCAATACCATTATTAGGTGTTAGGATAGATCTTTTATAAAATATAACTAGCACTTGCACCCCAATAAGGTGCAATACTTATGCCGATAGGATGAGCCTACATTATTTACAGTCGTGAAAAGTGGTGGATGGCATGAAGAAAGCAGTGGTCTATCTCACCTATCCATCTCTACGTCTCCCTCCCTGGCTCCCCCCTTCTCTCTCTCCCTCTTGCTCTCTCCTTCCCTCTCTATTTCTCTCTATATCACATATCTCTCTCTACCTATCCCTCCCTCCATCCCACCTATTTCTCTCTCACTCTCTCCTTTCCTCTCTACTTCTCTCCCTCTCTTACTTATTCCTCTCTAACTCTCTCCTTCCCCCTCTAATTCTCTATAACTCCCCTATCCCTCTCTACCTCTCCCTCCCTCCCTCTCTCTCTCTCTCACTCTCTCTCTAGCTCTCTCTTTCCTTCTCTACTTCTTTCTATCTCACCTCTCTGTCCCTCCCTATCTCTATCTCACTTATCCCTCTCTACCTCCCTCTGTCCCTTTACCCTCCTCCTCTCTCTCTTTCTCTATCCTTCCCTCTCTACTTATTTATCCTCCTCTCTCTTTCTCTATCTCACCTATCTCTCTCTACCTCTCCCTCCCTTCATCCCCCCTTCTCTCTCCCTCTTGCTCTCTCCTTCCCTCTTTATTTCTCTCTATATCACATATTCCTCTCTACTTGTCCCTCCCCCCATCCCACCTATTTCTCTCTCACTCTCTCCTTCCCTCTCTACTTCTCTCCCTCTCTCACTTATTCCTCTTTACCTTTTTCTCCTCCCCCCTCTAATTCTTTATATCTCCCCTATCCCTCTCTACCTCTCTCTCCCTCCCTCTCTCTCCCACTCTCTTTGGCTCTCTCTTTCCTTCTCTACTTCTTTCTATCCCACCTCTCTCTCCCTCTCCCTCTCTACCTCCCTCTATCCCTTTACCCTCCTCTCTCTCTCTATCCTTCCCTCTATACTTCTTTTCCCTCCTCTCTCTCTCTCTTTCTTTATCCTTCTGTCTCTACTTCTTTACTCTCCTCTCCAATTCATTCCAAAAATAACACTTCCTATACAACTTTAGCTTTTCATTTTTCTATTTATTTATTGTTTGGATTTTATAACACAAAACAAATTATATTTTTATTAAAAAATTATTATATTATTTTATTTAAAAAATCTTGCAGTTTATGAAGTTTTTTATTTATAAAATTGTTTATACATATATATAATACTTTTAAGATATTTTGTTCCTTCAATCCGGTACCGACATTTTGTAGGGAATCACTTCAAATCAATCAATCATTTGGTCGTATCAAAAGTTAACTCCATTCTCTGCACTATACCTATTCATTGTGAATGAAACGCCAACTTGTGAATAGTATAAAATTCCGGCGTCAGAATGCTGGAGGTGGGCTCTTCCCACATAAATAGCATATTGGCTAATTAAGAGGGCTTGAATTTGAATTAAAGGGGTCCATTAGGCTCAATTAATTAATAAAATCTTAGACAAGTGTGAAAGTGTACTAAAACACTTTAGAATACTCTAAATAAGGTAAAATTTAATTACATTTTGTTAAAAGGGCCCTAGATTTAGTCTAAATGTGTAGAATGCATTACAACACTAAACCAAGGCATTATTAGGTATTATATATCAATTATTCCCAAATTAAGTGTGGGTAAAGATTACTTCTATAGTACAAGATTTATTTTCTATGCCTTCATTATTGTTGATGTACACATTACTCATTATTTAATTATTTACTTTCTCCTATATTGTCCAAATATAGAGACAATCAATAACCAATAGCTGGGTAAATCATTTTTTAATGAAGTAAAATCTAAAAGATTAAAGATGGATCTTATAACTTGAAATATGTATTATGTGGGAACAATTAGAATATAGGATAATTCACATCCCACATAGCATAGATTAATAAAATTATCATTTAAAAATAGTCTCAAACGTGAGAAGATTGAATATCAATAGATTTTCACATTAGAAGTTAAGAGTTCTTTAAATATCTGAGGACCTTATTGCTCTTTTCAAAAACATAAAATAGTAAAGCATGACGCACTACTAAGGTGGAACACTATCAACATCCTTGTCTTCTAATGATTGGACAACTTGCATGGATATTTTAGCATAGTATGTTTGGAAACATTTGATTATTGGAAGCATCTCACTATGTTAAGGAAAAATTACATTCTTAGTTCTGAATTTCCATAAGGATTTGCTTCGTACTACCAAATCCACCTTACAAGAAGGTTGTCACATACAGTCAAGTCAATTTTGCTCAATCTCCTCATGCTTTGCATGTTAAAGATCTTATTCTCAATTATTTCCTTGAATATTCTCTTCACTAGTTATATATCCTCATCTTGAGGAGCATCTTCCTTTTGGAGATGGACACCTATGCTTAAAATATTCTTTTGAATGTTAGTCCTCATTTGGTTACATTCCTTCATAATTTTATTTTGTTCTAATATATTTTTCTTCACAAATGAGAGCTTTCATTAAATAATTTTATTCCACATGAAACATCTACCATCATTAGTGCTCAATAACTGTACTTAGCTAATAATTTATCTAATCCCACCTCAAGCATTTCCTTCAGGTCCCTATTAGGATTTTAACCAAATCAACTCTTCACGTTTGATGGTAGCTATTTTGTTTTCAATATCCTTTAATAACTCAATTTCTTCACAACTCTTTTTCATGTACGTGATAATTTTTTCCCATTCAATAGTACATCATTAGTCCAATAATATTTAACTCTACCATAATACTTTTAAATTTTAATTTTATCAGTCATTTATTTCCCACTAGAAAAGATAGGATCAAAACCCACTTCAATTTGGCTAGTAGGCTAGGCCGAGAAATCAACAAGGGATATTAAATAATTTTTTAAAGCATTGAATTCTTGTTTTATTTGGTCTCTAGTTTTCTTGTCTTTCTCTATTCTTTCTACCATCTTAGAAATTGATATCTAGAAGTTTTGACAATACCATCTCTTTCAGATGGTCCCAAATTAATTACTATGATATTGAAATATTTTGTAGTAATTTGGCTAACATATTTTTGTAGAATGGGCTGAGCGACCTAAACATAGGTATTTCTTGAGGAGGGATCATCTAACAATTGAGACACAATATCTTTATTAGACACGATCAAATCAATAACCTTTGTTTTCTTGGTTAGATATTTCTCTAACCACGAGATAGGTTAAGGTAAAGGTGTGGGGTAATTAATAGTTCCCAAAGAAGATAATTAAAGAGATCTTTATAGGGGAGGTGTATGAGAAATCCCAACCTCAGGTGATGAATATGGTTTTTAAGATTGCGTTGATGGATTCTAAAGGACACTAAGAATAGGAGAATTGTGATCAAGAGAAGAAGAAGAATTACGCTCTTGAGATGTATCCCTATAGAAAGTGATATTGTAGCCAAGAAGATTGCAGTAGGAAGGAAAAGGTAAACAATGAGATTAGAGTAGCAAGATGCCACTAAGGAGAAGTATGAAAAAGGTTGTGGCTACAAAATCAATAGGAAGACTAGATGAGGTATTAGAAAATTTGAGGGGAGTGTAGGAAATAATGGATGCAATAGATGGTGGAATGAGAGGTAGAGCACATGAAGATAGTAACAATGAATATGATGAAGGAGAAGATATGGCTAGAAAAGAAGGTGAAAATGCAAATGGAGATATGGATACAACTAAAAGAAGACTTATAAGTGATATTTTGAACATTGGGAAATGAACAAGAGTGGAATTACAAATATTCTCATGAATTTTACAGCTAGATAAATTAATTGATTGGATAATAGAGATGAAAGAATAATTTGAATATGAAGAAGTAGAGGACCCCAAAAGAGTGAACATTGTTTGAAACTTCATGCAACATTATGGTGGAAAGAGGTGCAAACTAAAAGAAGAATAAATAGAAGGGAGAATATCACTCAATGGGATCAAATGGTAAGCAAGATGAAGGTTAAATTTCTTCCTAGTGATTATCAACTTGAAGTGATCAAGAAGTTGTAGAATTTAAGACAAAGAGAGTTAAGTGAAGTCCTATAGTATAGAGGAATTTTATAAAATTTGCATCATATTTGACCATAATGAGTTAGACCATGAAAAAGTAGTAAGATATATTAATAGAAAATGAGGCTGAATATTCAAGATGAACTCAATATTGTAGGGCTACAAAATGTGAAAGAAGCATACCAATATGCTCTAAAGGAAGAAGATAAATTGGAAAGAAAGAAAGGAACAAACAAAGGCATAGGTGGATTTAGCAATGGAAAAGTGTAGCAACATAAAAACTAAAACCATGGTAAGGATGTTAGGCCTTCAAAAATTCAAAAGGAGAAAGATGAAATAGGATTAAGACCATACCCAATGAGAGGTAGAGGTGGATATGAAAGAGGCCAATTTAAATGATTTCAATGAACTTGTTTTACTTGTGGACTATTAGGGCATAGATTTTATGAATGCCCACAACATGACCAAAAGGATCAAGAAGAACAAGGGCAATAAGTGCACATGCAACAAATGGGGATTATTAGTCTAGAGGATCTGTTAGTCAATTAGACCAACTTGAGAGAAGATAAGCACTTATTGTAGACATGAAAATCTGCAAATTTGGTTAAAAACTAAAACACACACATCTTGTTAGCATGATTAGTATAACCAAACACAAATCCAATGTCTTCATAAAATAATACTACATTCTTCAAAATATTAGCAAATGACAAAAAAAAATCCTAACATGTAAAGAAGACATGAATTATATCTATCCTATGGTGGATTGGTGCAACCTAGTTGTGTAGGAAGGTGCCCTTTCCCAATCCTTGATAAGCTTAGATTGCCAAGATGATGATATAGACAATGAGATGCTATGAGCTCAAGTTGCCTATAGTGTAGATGCTTTCAAATGTGGATGTTCAAAAGCAAGGTTGATTCTGAAATGAAGAGAGTAACCTTGCCTAAAGATGTGTTATCAAATTGTGTGTTGTTATGATGAGCAAGATTGATTCTCAAATGAAGAGAGTAACCTTGCATAAAAAAGTGTTGTTGTTTGAAGGAGAGAAGCCTTCAACTTATAGTTGAACTTGAAGAGAGGAGAGGCCAAATTGATGAATGTGGGATCATTCATGGGCCAATGAAAAGATGCCACTTGTCAAGGTGTGAGAGGATGAAGAATGTGTTTTCTAAAATGATTGGTTTACAACTTTTACAAAAATCCCATTATCAACAGAATCTTGAATTGTTTGAAAGGTTTTTTCTTTCCTCCCATAGGAAATATAGCGTGTTCTTCAACATCAAGGCCTTGTAAGAAGAAGTGTTATTCTAGGTCAAGTCTAGGATCAAATTCAATCACTTTCATCCATCTTTCAACCATCAAAATCAGTCAAAAAATCACCTCACCAACAACTCTTGGAAACTTTGTAAACATCTGTTATGCTAAACTTCTAGGCAAAATCAAATCACTTTGTTTGACTTAACACAACTAGTCAAACCATCATCCTATACACGAGTTCTCTCTTGGATAATACAACTTCCTAGGGTTTACGAGTTCATCTTGTTCGGCTTAACACAACTAGCCAAATTATCAAATCATCACCTCATTTGACTTGATGCACTTAGTCAAACTACCATCTTGTAAGAGTTCACTCTATGGATAACACAACTTCCTAGAGCTTTATGATTACATTTATCACTCTTGTTTGACTTAACACATCTAGTCAAACCATCAATCCAATCACGATCAATCAAAGTCCTAAAAAGTTTAGCATTTCTTTCAAAGTTTCTTTAAGAGTTCCATTCATCCATATCACTCATCTTTCATTTATCTCATCTGCGTCATCACTTTGATCCTTCAATTATCCTAGTTTTTCGCTTCTTTGAACCTAAGGTTTAGACCGATCTAAAGAATTAGAGGTTCATCTCTTACATTTTTGAAAATTGATCTTCATTTTATGGTTCAAACTCGATCTCAACACAAGAGGGACATGGAATATAATCTTGATCCATTCATCATGAGCAATTCAAGTCAACCAAACTATCGAAGTCTCACAATGCTTATCGATTTTTGAAACTCACATTTATACATGGCATCATCATCTCCTCCAAACCTCAATGTGAGTATGCCCAATCTAAGTTGTGGAACACCTTTCCCAATGATAGATTTAAATCCAAGTCCAAATCTGCAAATCTATCAACCAAACACTCAATGCATGAGTTTTCTAAACAACATTATCCCACCAAATCCAAGCATGTCAAATACAATTTTGTCAAACATGACCATTTCAAATCTGCACTTGGTAAACTTTGGGGTAGACATGTTTGCAAATCCCATCAATGTTGTTCAAAATCCAAGAAATATGTTGACGACTCTAGGTATTGATCCAAGTGAAGGTAACACCATGCAAAATCAAAGTTACCTAAATCAAGGCAATATGATTCTCAACCACAAAAATGTTCAAAGTCAACCTATAATGCCGAATCAAAACATCATACCAAATCATCTCATTTTGCCATCGGTATTGCAACAGCAGGTGGCAAACATCCAAGCAATCCCAACAATCAACACCATCCCCAACCCACCACCACCACCACCAAAATATAGCATGACCAATTCATTCTCCATCATGTTGCAAGCCGCTCAAGAAGCTTCCCGTAAAAAGGAGTTCCAAAACGAACAAGCCGCACATACCGCTTAGATGGCACAAGCAATGCAACAAGCACATGCTCAAGCATGAGTACAATTCCAAGCTTAGAAAGTGCAAGCGCAAGCACAACAAGAAGCATATCAACAAGCCTTGCAAGACTACCAATTACAAGCGTTGTTGGCTCAGCAGCAAACACAGGCATTACTTGCCCAACAAAGCTTGCAACAGATTCCCACCACAATTGTTGAAATCAAAAATCAAGATCAATCCATCAATGAACACCTTGAAGGTGTTTCCATCTCATCTGAAGATCAAATCAACATACATCAAGAGCCATTTTTTAGTCATAATCAAGACCCCTCCTACAAAGATCTATTTCAAGGAGTGTTGATGTTATTTGATCCCATTGACATAAGCTATGATCCATCCACCAATGATCATATCGAAAATGTCTCTACATCACCTTATGAGTTAGAGGACATATCTCAAGAACGCATTCCAAAGCATGATCAAAATCTTCCATCAAGTTCTAGCAATGGCCCTTCCAATGACATATTGATATCCCTCAACCTCATGGCTATAGATATTGAAGGAATCCCTAGCTCAACATTTGATCCAAATCCACTCAAAGCTCAAGAGAATATTGAGCCACTTCCCAATGACGATGTCCAAAAACCCACTATAAGCAATCCATCCTTTGAAATTGACCCATGTCAAGAACTTGATCCAAAGCATGTTGAAAATAGTTCTAAAACCACTCAAGATCAAGAATTTGTATCTTCAAGATACTACAATGATCTAATGGGCACTCTCCTATCTATACAAGATACTGCAAATGATGATCATATCCATATAAAACACACTCCTCCATCTACCCACAAGATGCTTTCTTTGGATGAACATGTAGATGATCTTCATTCAAAACAAGAGTCTCATACTCTTGACAACATTACCAAGGAACAAGATTCTCCTACTCTTAACATTTATACACATGATCAAGATATAGACAAATGCAGAGACATAACAGAAATGGGTCATGAAGAAGGCTTGTACAGAAGTTGGAAATCAGAAACATCATGTGAAAGCATATCAGGAGTGAATCATGAGGAGGAATTTTACAAGGACAGTGAAGCATCAACACTTCTTGAACAAGCACTACAATCTGACATCTCACAAGATCAAGCTAAGGATATCAATCAGGCATTCATCCCACATATGGAGGATCCTATCACTTATAAACTGGGATCACTCACCTTTTTAAGGGCAAGCTATCTCATCACTAAAGAAGCTCACACTTTTGAAGGTCCATAACAGAGCACAAAAGGATTAGCACTTTGTTTCCAAGGTGAATCATATCCTATTGCAGATAAAATTTTTGAGGAGATGAATTATCAAGGCAGAGGATTAGGCCTACATGAACAGGGTATCCTAGAACTAGTGCGGATTATCGGCAATCCTAAGCATCAAGGCCTTGGTTATTCGACAATCAAGGGATCTAAACATATCAATAATACCTCCACAAAACTGGGGGCAACTTCATCTTGAGCAAATTTCAACATGGGGAACACGAAGAATCCTTATGATGAAACTAATGCCAATACTATGACTTGCCATATCATGAATCTTCATCCACCCATCACCCCATCCAGGAATCGGGACCAACAACAAGAGAAATATTTGAATCAAATCACGAAGAACTTCATCAAAGAAAAAGAAGCTAAGAAGCACGAAGGACAAATGAAATACAAATGGATACCAAAGAATACAAAGAAAAATTATCCCTATCAAACTCCATTAGTCGAAGAAAATATGGGGAAAAATAAAAAAGGGAAATGTATCCATCAAGGATGTTCGCAAAGGAAAAAACATGCTTCTCAAGCGACATACAAAGTGTATCAAGTAGTTGATCCTAGTTCCATGCACACTTTCATATCCACACATTATTTCTCATCTTCCAAAGTTTGGAGAGTCAGAGGTTCCAAACTATCGACCAAACCATCTTTTATTCCTAAACACACTCCATCCACACCTCCACGCATGATATCCAATTCTCACATTAACCATGTATTGGCAGTGACCCTTCATCATAAGGATTCAGAAGGAGCTCTATCGCGATGTGTGCACAATGACAAAGTTAATTCTGGTATCGGAAAAGAAGAACAAATTTCCCAAAAGTTGCTTTCAAGTGCACGTATCTTGGCAAAGCAACTTCTTCAAGTAGGATATCGATGGCATATTATGACAAAAACATCAACATAAACAGTACTAGGTGGTTTAGCATCAACTTAAAATCTCTCAGAAAATACAAAAAAATCAGAAAAAGTCCTGAAAAAAATGGTTACCTTGATGAAAACCTAGCAAACAGGCATCCCGGTGACAACAAAAAAATCAAAAAATTAAAAAATCCAAAAAAAAATCAGAAAAAGGATTGAAAATAGTAAATAAAAAAAATCGTCCGCTAGCAAAAACCATTTCGGTGGCGCTTTGGGTAGGTACCATGATGAAAACCTAGCAAACAGGCGTCATGTGTAGAATCGAGCATCTACATGCGCCAATTCAGGAGAAAGCATCTTATCACATCCATAATAAAGCTATCATTTCAGTCATATCATTCGTTCATCCATGAACCATTTATCCAACACATTTTTATCCATCTACATCCAAGGTCCAAGTTACCTTCATCTTGATAAAATTTTGGAGCACACTTTACGCTTGTTTATGGTAAACATCTTGACATGGGTCATTTTCATTGATCCCATCCTACCCAACAATATCTGAGCCTCAAAGCATTATCCGAATGAGCATTCCTCTGTTTGAACACCTTATCTTGTCACAAGATAATCCCTGGCATCCTTTGCATGCTTACCATATCCATATCCATTCATCCAATAATTTATCCATGGCATTTCAAACATTGCTAGACACTGGGGGCAGATATTTACATCTTTCTTTGAGAAAATATCTTGATCTATATCTTCACACTTATGTGGTGATCCGAACATTGGCAAACATGAAATAAACTTGGCCAAGCATTTGTGAGCCAAAGATCCAAATCACTAGCCCATGGCATATTTTGACAGGAAGACGTTCCCTATCAAGTTTTATCTATCATCAAATATCAATCCAAGCAATTCATATTAGTCTCATCTAATGCGCACATCTGCATCACATCAAATCATCAAAACAATTTTGTTCCAAATCAAGCTTCATCATTGTTGATCAATCGAATCCAATCAATCATCACCTTGTTTGACTTAACACACTTAGTCAAACTATCATCTTGTGAATGAGTTTACTCTAGGATAACACAACTTCCTTGGGTCTACAAGTTCATTATCATCTCTGTTTGGCTTAACACACTTATCCAAATCATCAAATCCATAATCACCTTGTTTGGCTTAACACACCTAGCCAAATTATCCTTTTTGTATGAGTTTACTCTAGGATAACACAACTTTCTAGAACTTACGAGTGCATTATCACTTTTGTTTGACTTAACGCACTTAGTCAAACTATCAATCCATCAATCTGATTGATCAACACTAAGCTTGGTTTTCAACAAAATTCCAAAACAAAGCATTGATATCGTCATCACAAATACATATCCAAATCGTCAAAATCAATCAAAAATCAAAAAACATTCAAAAATCAATCAAAAATCCAAAAAAATCCAAATCATATCAAAAATCAAAAACATGTCAAAAGTCAAAAAATCAAAAATAGAGTCATCTTGCCGAACTACGTTGTGTTTGAGCTTGAACGTAGGCAAGGTTGATCTTTGATCATCCCCTGAGACAATTAGGTTAGTCTTTATGCGTCCGTCGCATTGGCATTCGTTTGCCCATCTAGTTAGGCATCCATCGCATTGGCATTCGTTTGCTTATCTTTTTCACAATTAGGTCAGTCCTTATGCGTCCATTGCATTGGCATCCGTTTGCCCATCTATTTAGGCGTTTGTCGCAATGGCATTCGTTTGCTTATCTTTTTCATGTTTTAGGTCAGTCCTTACATGTTTGTCGCATTCGCATCCGTTTGCCCATCTATTTAGGTGTCTGTCGCAATGGCATTCGTTTGTCCATATTCTTTACATTTTAGGTTAGGCGTCTGTTGCAATGGCAATCTATTTTCCCATCTATGTCATCAACAGTCAAGTCAATTGACACAAAATCCAAAAACATTAATAAAATCTTATAAAAAACACAAAAACATTAGAAAAAGCTGAAAATCAAAACAGCCTCAAAACATTTCAAAATATCAAAAACATTCAAACATTTGAAAAAACCAAAATGGTGCATCCATTCCATCTCACTTTCACCCATGATTGTCATCACTCATAATAAAACAATCGTCACTTTCACCCTTTGGTGAGTCAGTCAAAAGCAAGTTTAGCAGGTTCCAAAGTGAACACCTAATCGTTAAAGTCTTCAGTCTAGATCAATAAGCAAGCAAGCTGGTCCACTCAGAGTATCAATAGCTTATCAACCAATCAGTCCTACCAAAACCCTGATCACTACATGTCCTAGGATGAAGCTTTCCCATGATGGACATAAGCATCAAGTACGTCACAGTAGTTTAGCCTTGGCTAGTGGTACGATGAACATCAGCTTGTTTGTTTAATTTATTTTGGTCTTTTAACTTATCTTATTTTGCGCTCATTCCAAGGACCTCTCGATGATGCCTAAACAAAATAGGTTTAGAGAGAAAGGAATGGGGCAAAGATCATTAGCTTTTCATTTGCTATGCTTGTTGGATATTCTTGTGAAATAACTTTGTCAGGCATACTTTGTTTGTTTGTAAAGAAGATGTTTTGAGTGTCTTGTTGACCACATAAGAAGGCTTTCCTTCTTATGTTTTGGCCCGAGATGTTTAAGATATCTAAACTACATTTTGAATAACGTTATGTTTGTCAAGTGTGAACAAGAGTACTCCTATCTATTTGACAAGTCAAAGTCCATCACACTAGGCGCCACACCATCCTAGTTCTTAATACCTTGATGCATCGCACCTACATGTGTTATCAAACATAAAGAAAGGTATGCTCTTTTCCCATCCTTGGATAAGCAATACATCATCATCATTCATCACCATATCCAATAAAGTCTCGATGACTAGTGGACTTGTTGGACTTCTTCATCTTTTGGAATTCAAGGGTTGATCCCTCTCATTCTTCTATCTTCTTTCATGCTAACAATGCATCCATCCTGCATCCATGCTGTATTCATCCCTCATTTTGCATAATCATGTCATATTATCATAGGACACATCATCCATCTCATCTAATCTCACATGCATTTTCATAATCACTTAAGTTGTTTATGATAATATAAATTTTTTATCCTAAGCATCTTCCAAACATCTCATTTTCATCATCATTATCATATAGATCATATAGTCTAACCATCCACACATCCATTTTGAACCTCTTTATCACGAGATCGACCTCAAAACTAATTTTTCGCTTGATCTCTCGAGGGGGCAATGTACTAATGTACTTATTTTCGCTGGGGCATCTGAAAAAATTAGAAATTTTTTAATTTCGATGTCAGCGTCATCATTCCTTGAACCAATGCAACAAGTACATTGCTTCAAAGAGGGGCAAAATGTAGACATGCAAAACTAACATCATGCATCATGCATTCCACTCTAATTAACATTCATTTCTTCTATTAATCAATTAAAATATTTTATTGATTAAATCCCTAATGTTCATCGGACTTAATTAAATAAATCAAATTATTTCATTAAGTCCTAAGTTCTTCTTATTTGATTTGATAAATCAAACTTATTTAAATCAAATATCAAATCCCTAAAATCCCCTAAGTTAATTAATCTAAATTAATTAACTTCTAATCATAATTACCATTCTCTAGCTTTTGACTCAACTAGAGTCAAATCTAAACTCCTAACTAACCCACCCACTTGCACCAATAAATCAATTTATTTGATTTATTAAAAAGACTTATTTTCCCTCAATAACTCCCATCTTTGACTTTTTGGACAAAGATAATTCCACCCAAAACCCTCAACATTATGGGTATTTTTCAAATTCAAATTGGCACATTGGCCAAGACTTGCACATTCCTCACCCTCTCACACCTTGAGAAGTGGCATCTTGTCATTGGCCCATGAATGATCCCACATTCATCAATTTGGCCTCTCCTCTCTTCAAGTTCAACTATAAGTTGAAGGCTTCTCTCCTTCAAACAACAACACTTTTTTATGCAAGGTTACTCTCTTCATTTGAGAATCAATCTTGCTCATCACAACAACACACAATTTGACAACACATCTTTAGGTAAGGTTACTCTCTTCATTTCAGAATCAATCTTGCTCTTCAACATCCACATTTGAAAGCATCTACACTATAGGCAACTTCAGCTTATAGCATCTCATTGTCTATATCATCATCTTGGCAATCTAAGTTTATCAAGGATTGCAAAAGGGCAGCTTCCTACACAACTAAGTTGCACCAATCCACCATATGATTGATATACTTCATGTCTTCTTTACATGTTAGGATTTGTTTTTGTCATTTGCTAATATTTTGAAGAATGTTGTATTATTTTATGAAGACATTGGATTTGTCTTTGGTTATACTAATCATGCTAACAAGATGTATGTGTTTTAGTTTTTAACCAAATTTGCAGATTTTCATGTCTACACTTATGATGAAGAGGACACTATTGAAACCAATCAAGATGGAAAATGCTACAAATTCATAATAGATAGTGGCATTATTGACAATTTGGCATTAGTTGAAATGGTGCAAAATTTGGGGTTAAAAAGAAAATCTCATCCTACCCCTTACAAGGTATCATGCTTACAAAAGGGGCACCAAATCTTAGTTGATCAACAATGCCTAGTTAATTTTTGAATAGGCACTTATGAAGATCGGGTTTGGTGTGATATCATGCCCATGGATGTATGTCACTTACTCTTAGAAAGGTTGTGGTAATTTGATAGGAATGCAATCCATAATGAAAGAGAAAACACCTACACTTTGGACAAAAATGGAAGAAGGCATACTATTATACCATTAATAACCAAGGAAGAAGAGGTGGAACAGGTGGTCCAACAATGTTGCTAGTGATAGGAAATCAATTTTTGAAAGATATTAAGGGGAAAAACTATGTTTTTCAATAGTTCTCAAGGAGCTACAAGTAGATGCAACAAATGATAACAGTGACATGCCTTTAGAAGTAAAGGATCTTTTTGAAGAATTTGTTGAAATAGTGTCCAAGGAACTACCGGAAGCACTGCCACCTATGAGGAGCATTAGCCATCATATTGATCTAATTCTAGGGGCGGGTTCACCCAACAATGATGCCTATAGGTTGACACCTACGAAAAATGAAGAGGCTAACAAGCAAGTGCAACAACTATTGGAAAGAGGACTAATTAGAGAAATCCTTAGCCAATGCAATGTACCAGTTGTATTATCACCAAAGAAGGATGGTGAATGGAGAATGTGCACAAACTCAATGTCAATCAAAATAATAATACTAAAGTATCATTTTCCTTTACCAAGAATGGATGATCTCATGGACTATTTTGGAAAGGCTAGGTATTTTACAAAAAATAGATTTAAAGTATATTTCTAAATTATGGTTATTATAGAAGCATCTTTTGATCTTATCCACTCTAATTTTTATATATAATATTAATATGAGATATTATACTAATATATATATTTTTCAATTTATTTAACTATTATATATATAGTGTTATATTTTTTTCATGTATATGTCAATTTGAAGTTATTGCACTAAGTCTTAACTACAAATAGTAGTAGGAGCATAGTATAATTGTATGTTAACACAAATTATGGAGCTAATGTATATTTAAAACAATTAAAACTTTATGATAAATAAAATAAAATGATTCTTAAATAAGATATATATAGAAGTGTCACTACAATCACAATAAGAAGCAAAACACTGTAACATAAAAATATTAAAAATATATATCAATTATATCAATCTTCAATATTTTTTGTTCACACTTAAACCATTTCTCTGCACACCTTATTACCCCTATAATTATGCCTCTTGACATAAAGAAAAATAAATACAAAACAAAAGCCACTGGTCACGCGCTATATTTAAGACTCTTTGCTCCTTCCCTAAAATCACATTCAACCGTAACAATGCAATTTACGACCGCCCTTGACAGATATCAACAAATTTTAAAAATAAAAAATCATTTGTCCTGTTCATTTAGTTGACAGAAACACTAGTCATTTGTCCTCTTTCATTTAGTAAACGGTAGCCCTAACTCTATGAATATAATAAAAAGCTGAGCTCAAGCTGAGACCTATCGAGCCTTAAAACACGCGGGAATGTTATAACTGAGGAGAGAGAGAGAAAACGGTCACGGAAATTCCCAGGAATATATGTTTTTCAAGGCAAGACGGACCAGATCCGATACCTGTCAAGCTTGAATCGCTTCTTTTTTTTCAACTGAACAATGCAGATATAGAGAGTAATACACAGTCCTCGAGAAGGGACTGCGAAGGGAGGAAATTAATGAACATGAATAAGCATGGAGGACAGCACAGAATTTTATCTCCCGCCTACCGTCCAACTGTCCGATCCGGTAAACAACATAAGCATGGGAATTCTATTGCGCTCTATAAGACGGACCAGATCCGATACCTGTCAAGCTTGAATCGATTCTTTTTTTTAAACTGAACAATACAGATATTGAGAATAATACACAGTCCTCGAGAAGGGACTGTGAAGGGAGGATAATAAATGAAAAAACAAGTTCAAAGAAACATCACAAGGCATGGAGGACAGCACAGAATTTTATCTCCCTCCTACCGTCCAACTGTTCAATCATAAGCATGGGAATTCTATTGCGCTCTATAAGACGGACCAGATCCGATACCTGTCAAGCTTGAATCGATTCTTTTTTTTAAACTGAACAATGCAGATATGGAGAATAATACGCAGTCCTCGAGAAGGGACTGTGAAGGGAGGATAATAAATGAAAACACAAGTTCAAAGAAACATCATAAGGCATGGAGGACAGCACAGAATTTTATCTCCCTCCTGCCGTCCAACTGTTCAATCATAAGCATGGGAATCCTATTGCGCTCTATCGATCCAACTGTATATAGATATATATGGGCACACATTTTCTATTCGGTTTTTGTGCAATCAGGATAAAACTCTGTGCTGTCCTCCACCACAGCAATACGGTTTGTTATCGAGTAGATTTTTTGTTTTGTTATTTGAAATTGAATACAATTTTTAATAGTGACATTTCTACACATAAATACATATTTTAAGATTTAATTCTTTATATTTAAAAAATAAATAATTATTATATTATTAAATAAAACATTAATTATTCTATATTATATATTTATTTTAGTGTTTCGATTAAGTAAGCAGGGGTTGAAAGGGTTTTAATCTCTTTAACAACCCTCCTAAAATACATTAGCCAAGCACAACAACCAGTTAGGAACAACAGTATACCTCCAAACAAACAACCAAACAAAAGAAATAGTTTAAGTACCAAAACTTGAAACCACAACTTTTCCTTCAAAAGCAACTCATTAGAGGTTTTTTTAGGAGTACATTTCTTTTTCTTTTGAACAACTATCCATGAAGAATCAGAAACTAAATTTGAAACCGAATCAAGAGGAGCCTAGAGGAGGCATCACTCACCACAAAGGGAACAACCAAGTGTTGAACTATAATAGTATAAGTCATCGGAGGGGCAATAACAGTCGAAAATCCATTAGGGCAATCACAGGCCAAGTGTCCAGTAGCAAAACAGCACTATCATATGCCAAGTGTTTTTTTATTTATAGGTTTATTTACATATTTAATTATGTTTGATAATATTTTTCTATTTTTTATTTTTTTATTTTAAGATTTTTAAATATATGTTAGTTATGTTTAGTTTTATGTACACTTTCTTTATATGAGATTTTTTTATTTTTTGTCATTATATAATGCTTCTTGATTTAACAAGGCCGCAATACTGCAAAGTTCCTTGACTTGTATTTATTTAAGTAGTTGTGTTCTTTGTAAAGATCATTGCTTGCATTATCAATGTGCAAATATAAATTATATAACAATTAGTGTCACAACAAAAAACTCAAAGACTACAAGTTACAACTAAAAAAAATATAGATCATCTACTTACATTGAATCAAGGTCAAAGTATTGACTCATGCATGTCATTGACTCGCAATATTACCCAATACCATAAAATTTATGGTTCTATGACCCACGGGATTTGCGCAAATATGATCTCTTTTAAATGTAAAATTATACTCTATATATGAATATCAAATTTTTAAACTGTAATTTTTGAAAAAAGCTTGCTATTATCTCTTGTCATGTCTATATCCTATATATTATTAATTGGATGGTGGGGCACAAAGGGAACATTCCAATGCAATAGCATATCCATGACCAAAGCATAAGAATTTTGGAGAATCCTAAATGGCATTCCTATTTAACATAACTAAAAAGACATAATGAATAAATGAGTTGTTGCAGCTTTTTTCATGTATCTATTTGAATATTGCATCATTGCATTATGCCAAAAAAAAATGTTGGAATTCTTTATCAAGCCTTTTAGGTATGTTGCTTTGTATGATAATGAAAATGATGAGTAGCTCTTCTGATGTCAATGCTAATAAAATCTTTCGTACTAAATATGTTTGTAGACCTATAAAATTCTTCAGATTTTGTAGAACACAAGATTGAAAGCTTTAACCCCCTTTTGGGTGGATATACTTAAAGGTGCTAAAAAATTCAACCATATTTTATTTTTAAAAAATATTAAGCCAATACTAATTGATAAGGAGATATTTCAACTAAACTTTCCAAGTTTGATCATATTCATAGATTCATGAAATGTTCATATATTCATAAGTTAGTATGCATTCTAGAATAATCTCATTCAAAGTACATTAGTGTTACCCAAATTCATCTCTACTTAATACACTACATACTACCTGTATGGTAGGGTGGAGGTAGCAGTACTCCACGACTGGTGAAGTTCCAATGCACCAATAAATCAATAAAAATATGTTTAGAGAAATATGTGTACAAAATAACTCAAAAAAAATTGTTTTAAGACTGATAAGAAAATTGAGTATGGGAAAGTAAAACTTTAAAAAAAACTTGATAAACTAAAGTGAAAGCCATGAGCAGTGGCATAAATTATAGCACATACCCATAAGTATATAAATACATTCTAATTATTTTTAACATAGAGTAGAAAAAATAAGAATTAAGCTATAATCTTAAACTAAAAAAATATATATTCATAATTTATTTCTAAAAATTTATAAAAATATTTTTTTAAATAATTTTAAGGAATAATTATAATATAAGACAATTTTAAGTCTTTTAAATATTTTTTATAAATACATTCTAATTACATTTAACATAGAGTAGAAAAAATAAGAATGAAATTGTAATCTAAAACTACAAAAACACATATTCATAATTTATTTCTAAAAATTTACAAATATATATTTTTAAATAATATTAAAAATTAATTATAATATAAAATAATTTTAAGTTTTATAATTTTTTTAGAAATAAATTCTAATTACTTTAACATACACTAGAATAAATAAGAATTAAGCTCTAATCTAAAACTAAAAATATATATATTCATAATTTATTTCTAAAAAAAAATTTAAAATAAAATTTAAATAATATTAAAAAATAATTATAATATAAAACTATTTTAAGTTTTTTAAATGTTTTTTATAAATAAATTCTAATTAATTTTAAAATAGAGTAGAAAAATAAGAATTAAGCTCTAATCTAAAACTAAAAAAATATATATTCATAATTTATTTCTAAAAATTTAGAAAAATATATTTTTAAATAATATTAAAAAATAATTATAATATAAAATAATTGTAAGTTTTATAAATGTTTTATAAATATTTTCTAATTAATTTTAACATAGAGTAGAAAATATAAGAGTTAAAGACTAATCTAAAACTACAAAAATAAATATTCATAGCTATAAATATTAATATAAGTAAAAAAGTTATTAAAATGATTTTTTTTATTGTTAATAAAATATGACTAGAAAAACCCCAACTAAAGGCTGTCCATTCATTTAAAAAAATATTTTAAAATGGAAAACAAAGAGGTTAATCATCATTCATTTTACTCTTATTGTGAGTTTTTGTGCTTTCTCTATTTCTAGAATAGAAAATCTTGCCCAATGAAAATAAAGAAAAATTGTTTGTTTTTATATTCTATATAAAAAATGGTCTATTTGAACCATTAAAATTTTACAAACATTGAAGTGAAATTTGTTGAAGAATTTTTTTAATGTTTTATATTAGTTTAAAGTAAAATTATTAATCACTAGTTAAACACTACCCCCTCCATGCTATAGTTCCATGGAAGGAACTAATAATTGATAAAAAATAAATAAATGATTTTACAAATGACCAATGATTTGTATTATATCCAGAAATATATGTATTTAAGAAAAAACATCTACAACAAATGAATCGAAAAAAGTTACACTATTTGTATGTGCCAAGTTTCTGAATTCATTTCACATGGTAAGAAAAATATGAATCTAAAGATAAGAAAATAGTACTTTCAGATTAAATAAAATAACATTAAATATGTAAATTCATTCTAAAATTCAATTGAAATGCGTCACTAATTAAATACAGTAATTATTTGAACTAAGAATATATTTAACAAATCATATTTCCTAATTTAGAAACTAAAATCACTATTAATGTCAAGTAATATCTACAAAAGAAAATAATAAATCAAAATAAATTAGTCCATAGGCTATTTGTGTGAACTTTGGTCAGAATATTTATTAGCCTTCCTAGTTTTTGAGCTTTTCGACGTCGAGGAAAAGGTGCTAGATTGAGTTTTGGCAGGGCAATAGAGAATGCGAGTGAAATGGCATCAACATTAATTGTTGTAAGGTTTGCGTGTAGTGACGATGGTTATAAGAAACACCTACTATTTATAGTCCTTGGAAAACTAAGCGAATGTCTATGCAATTTTTGATTTTTTTTATCTTTTATTTATTTTTTATCTTTGGTCACAATTTTCGTTAGCTTTTCCAGTTATTGGGCTTTCTGGCATCAAGGAAAAGGTGGCGGATTGTTTTTAAAAAAAGCGTATGGTGCGCCAATAGAGAAGGCCAGTGAAATGGTGTCAACATTAATTGTTGTAAGGTTTTGGTGTAATGGGGATGGTTGTAAGTAACACTTGCGCATTAAAATCCTTGGGAAACAAAGAGAATGTCTCCACAATTATCGATAAGGCATTCTTGGGTGTCATTCTCTGGGTTTACCTTGTTCTTGAAGATAGTTGTGAGTGAGGAGGGAAAGTTTGTGTGAAGGTGCAAGTGTGAGGATCGGTTCTAGAGTTTCTCTGAAGGTGGTTGGAGGTTATTCTATACTTTTTGCATGGGGCAATGGTTGAAAAAGTAGTACAAAAGTGTTGGTTGTGATAATCATTTGTGCATTTTTTTCAGGTCCTCGTGAAAGAAGGGAGTAGAGAGAAAGCAAGGTGGAGAAGGTGCATTTGAAGCAAGCATGAAGTGGTGCGAGAAGAGGCGCATACTAAAAAAATCATTTTTCGCATATTTGGAAAACAAATTATTATATCTCCCAAAGGGCATTATTGAAATTGTTGTTATGTAGTTTAGGTTATATTGTTTCATTTATGGTTTCTATGTAGTGGCCAAGGGTGGAAGACAATGTTGATTGTTTTTCTCTAGCTTAGTGTATACTGTTAATTTTTTCATCAGAGTCTATTGAAAAAAGACTATATAGTTTTCTGAAAGGAAAATTGTTTGATTTATGGTTCAACTTTTGCGGGGATGGTTTTGTATGGGTGGTTTTAGTGGGATTTTTTATGTAATGCAGGTTTTCCCATCTGGGTGACTATTGTTCATTTATGGTTTTCGTGTTGTCACGAAGGGTGGAAGGTAGTGTTGATTGTTTTTGTCTAGCTTGGTCTATATTGTTTCTTTTTTAAAGCAAAATTGTTTGATTTATGGTTTGGCTTTTCCGGGGATGGTTTTGCATGGGTGTTTTTACTAGTACTTTTTGTGTAATGCGGGTTTTCCCAGCTGGGTGACTATTGATACCAATATTGTTTGATTTTTGGCTTTCTTTTTGTGGCCATTGTTGAAACTCTCTAGATTATTCTATATTGTTTCATTTATGGCTTCAGTGTTTCGTTTATGGCTTCAGTTTTGTGTGAATGGTTGTAAAATAGTTAAGTTCATGTGTTTTTTTTCTTGGGTTTCTCATTTGGGTGGCTATTCAAACCAATATTGATTGATTTATTGTTCATGTTTTATGGTGAAGGTTTTCAATCAGTCTATTACTCTGACATTTTTGTGTTTTGTGGCTTTTACGGTAATGCTTTTCAATGGGTATGTTACTATCAATTTTAGTCTTTTGTGGGTTTATTATATCTGTAGGATTGGTGTTCGCTATTTGAATGTTTTGATGTATGTGTGGGTGTGTATATGGTCATCTCCGATAAGGTTCTATTGAATAAATAATTTTCTATGTTGGTCTAACATTTTCTCCACACTGCTTTGTTTCTGCAACCCTACCAAAAGAAAATAGTGTTAACAAATTTATTCTATTGCAACAATAGTCACAAAACTGGGGCCATAAATAGAAACCCAAAAAAAAGTAACAGTAACAGATCCATAGAAAGCCACAGACACAAAGCGTAGATGATAAATGAGTGTTTATTGAACAACATCCTATCAAAATTTGAAAGAATCAATACTATTTTATTGGAATAGCTTGCCAGAAACCATGAACCACAAATAAAACAATATCGCAAATGGGTTTTTTTGATATCCACCTCTTCCCATGGTTGTAAGTAACAACTAACTTTTAAAGCTTTAGAAAATATAGCAAATGTCTGCTCATTTTTCGAAATCCATTGGTTTATGGGTATATTGTTTTCTTTCTGATAGGGTTGTGTTTAAAAAAGCAATTCGCTAGAATGTTGTTCAAACCATTGTTGTTTCATTTATGGTGTGAGTGTTTATGTGTGTATATTTATTAGGTACATGTAGCTTTCAAATGATACCATTATGTAAATATGAATTGTATTTTAATTATTCTATGGAACATTGATTCCCACATTGAGTATAGTGGTTGACAACATGTTTCCCTTATGTGGAGATATAATTAATATATAGACTATGAAACATAGCAATCTTTTGTGAATCTTATGTGAGAAACATTAAGCAAAATAATAGGCACAAAACATGAATGATAAATGAAACAATACTGCTTTTAACAAACAATATACTCTTAAATTCTCAATAGCGCTTTATCCATAATTGAAACAGTATATAGATATGCCAATATTTTTATATGAGTATTTTTGTTTGGTTCTTCTGTGGTTGGATTTCAACATAGTGTTATATCTGCACAATTGGTGATCGTTATTTGAATGTTTATTGTTGTAAGGTGTCTGTGTAGTGGTGATGGTTGTAACTAACCACTACCCTTTGAAATCCTTGGAAAACTAAGTGAATGTCTATGGAATTTTTGATTTTGCGTGAACTTTGGTCCAAATTTTTGTCAACCTTCCTGTTTTTTATCTTTCCAGTGTTGGGGAAAGGGTGTCAAATTATTTTTCAAAAAGAATATAGTGCACCAAAAGAGAAGGCCAACAAAATGGCATCAACATTAATTGTTGTAAGGTTTATGTGTATGTGTGGGCATGTACCTATGTATATGGTCCTTTTTGATAAGGTGTTGTTTAATACATAATTTTGTATGTTGCTATGGAAACGAATATTGTTTCATTTACAGAGCCTATCTTTTTCTATTATACATTATAAGTTTGTGTCAGTTTGTGGTAGGCTATATTGTTTGGTTTACGATAAGGTCATATTGATTGTTTGGTATTTTGATAAGTTGTTGTTGAAAAAACACTATATAGTTTTTAAAAATGAATATTTTTTATTTATGGTTCACACTTTGTGTTGCGGGTATATATGGATGTCCGTTGCATGTAATCTTGAGTATATATGGATGTTGTGTACATGTAATTTCACATACATACATATTTGGACATGTGAAAAGAAAAATGAAAGCCTACAACAGAAGACAAAAAGTTGTGGAACATATAAAAATTGGCAGTGCCAAACCTAATGAAAAACATTGCCGCAAAAGGTGAAGTATAAATTAAACAATATTGGTTTAAATAAAAAAATATAGTCTTTCATAGAGTACATGTAATTTCAAATACATACATATGTGTACATGTGAAAAGAAAAATGAAATCCTAGAATAGATACAAAAAAGCTATAGAGGATATAAAAATTGTGCACATGTGATTTCACATACAATATGGATGTTGTGTACATGTAATTTGACATGCATACATATCTGGACCTGTGAAAAGGAAAATGAAAGCCTACAATAGATGCCAAAAAGCTGCAGAACATATAAAAATTGACATTGCCAAACCTAATCATCCTTCCTGAGAATGCTAGCGAAATGGCATCAACATTAACTATTGTAAGGTTTGCGTGTAGTGGTGATGGTTATAAGCAACACCTTCCATTTAAATTCCTTGGAAAACTTAGCTAATGTCTATGCAATTTTTCATTTTTTTAATCTTTGGTCATAATTTTTGTCATCCTTCTCAGTTATTGAGCTTCCTAGAGTTAGGGAAAATGTGGCGGATTATTTTTTTAAAAGTGTATGGTCCACTGATAGAGAAGGCCGATGAAGTGGCATCATCATTAATTGTTGTAAGGTTTCGGTGTAGTGGGGATGGTCGTAAGTAAAACTTGATCATTAAAATCCTTGGGAAACATAGCCAATGTCTACATAATTCTCGATAACGAATTATTTGGTGTCATACTCTAGGTTTACCTATTTCTTGAACATAGCTGTGAGTGAGGACAGAAAGCTTCTATGAAGGTGCAAGCATGGGGATCAGTTGTAGAGTTTCTGTGAAGGTGGTTGGAGGTCATTTTGTGTTTTTTGCAAGGGGTGATGGCTACAAAAGCAGTGAAAAACTATCGGTTGTACTGTAGAACATATAAATTAAACAATATGGATGTTTGTAAATGTAATTTCACATACATACATATTTGGACTTGTGAAAATAAAAAATGAAAGCCTACAATAGATGCCAAAAAGCTACAAAACATACAAAAATTGACAATCCCAAACCTAATGAAAACCATTGCCACAGAAGGTGAAGCATAAATTAAACAATCTTGGTTTTAACAAACAATATAGTCTTTTGTAGAGTACAATCGAAAATTTGTATATATGTCCATCTATTTTTAGGTATATATATATGTATATTGGTGTAGATTTTGTTTTGCAGCTGCATATATATGTATTGCATGTGTTAGATGCATATGTATGGAACTATTTCTTCAAAATATAGAAACACAAAATAGTACATGTTGCTTTTGTTGTGCTTCATTTCACTTTTGTTGTGTGTAAATATGTATGTATCTGAAGTTAGTTGTAGATAACATTCATATATACTGTAAGCAATGTTTATTGTTTGGGGAAACTGAAGTTAAATACACCTTGTCAGTTATAATTTCTTTCAGCGTCTAAAAATGAATTAGAATGGTTGGCTTTATAGTGAGTGCAATAAGGAAAATTGATTTTACCATTGGTCACAATTGTGTGTGATGTATGTGCTATTTTTTGGTAGGCATGCATACATTGTCCACCAGTGTATTCAATCATGATATCAATGTTTATTATTGTACTTATTATACAAGTTGTTGTAGATATTTGTGTTGGTTGCAACTAATTTTGTAGTTATACATATTTGCACATGGGGAAAATTATATGGCACGGAAGAAAAGAAGACAAGACAATATGAACTATATAATATTAACTAATTTATTGCGTTGACAAGATGAACTTTATAAAATCAACTATTTTATTTTCATTCCAACAGTGGTTGAGATAGAAAAACCCACAAATACACAAAAAAAAATAGTAACAAACGTTTAAAAAAAGCTCCCTATTTTTTCTTGCACCTCTAGTGGCCTGACAGGCTATTTGTGTGAGCTTTGGCCCAAACTTTTGTTGCCATTCCCAATTTTTAGGCTCCCCGGCATTGGGGAAAGGCTAACAGAATGATTTTTCTTTGATTCCTAAAAATGTTTTGGTATGGCAATAGAGAAGGCCAGGGAAATGGCATCAATATTAATTTTTATAAGGTTTCCATGTAGTGGTGAAATGAGACAATATTTCTTTTAACAAACAATATACTCTTTTCTCAACAGCTTTATATCAAGAATTGAAATAATATACCCTAAGCCAGAGAAAAATAATCAAGAATACCCAATGGATCCAAAGATAAAATATATAACATTAACTATTTTATTACGTTGTGACCATAACCACAAAATGAAAGCCATAGAGGGAAACTGATAAAAAATAAACAGTAACAAACCCATGCAAAAATATGCTCTTTTCTCAAGAGAACCTTGTCAAAAATTGAAATAATATTGCCTTTTCAACAACACCTTTTTGAAAATGGAACAATATAGCCTAAGTAGAGAACAATAATACACAATTTTGAATAATAAACAATGCCCAAATACAGGCTTTTAGTATCTTCTCTTGGGTTTAAAATGGCAGGTGTTATTATGACCATCACCCCTAGACAAAAACCATACAAAAATTAATGTCAATGCCACAATAGTGAGATACTATGTAGCCCTTGCCACTACATGGAAGGCATATAACAATCAATGTTGATGCGACATTGGCAAGCTCGTGTGAAGGTACAAGCTTGATTAGTTTTTGGTAAGCTTATGTGAAGGTGGTTGGAGGTTTTTTTGGTTGTTCTCTACATGGAGTGATGGTTGCAAAATCAATACAAGTAAGCCATAAATCAAACAATATTCATATTAGCAAACAATACAACCTTTGGTGAACAACAACTTGTTCAATGTTGAGATAATGTAGCCTTTTCAATGACATGTTGAAAATGAAATTGTAGACATGAAAAATATACCGACACACTTGACATCGTTTTGTCCTGAATCATCTTCTTAGCTTGTCATCACCTTTCATCCCTCAATTGAATAAATCACTATTTACTAATTAAGTCATTCTCTCCTATTAATTAAATTAATCAATTTGATTTAATTAACCCTATGTCTCTATTTAATTAAATAATTCATTTTATTTAATTAAATATCTAAGGTCATTCTATTAAATTAAATCAATATTTATTTAATTTAATCTAGCATCATCTCCTTTTAATTAAATATATCAAAATCTTTATTTAATTTAATCTAACATCATCTCCTTTTAATTAAATAAATCAAAATATTTATTTAATTAAGTCTAAGTCATCTTCCTCTCATTTTGATTTAAATGAATCCTCAAATCTAAGTCAAAATTGTCAAATCACCTAATCTCTCATTAAATTGATCAAATCTTGATTAATTTAATCTGAATCACTAAAATTCTCTAGATTTTTCCACTTGCACATGAAAATACATTTAATTGATTTATTAAATTCACATTTTCTCTCAACATGGCATATTTAGGGGAATATTCCTCGAAGTTTGAAAATCCCTCCAAGTGGATTTGTCCTTCCAACAAAGCATTTATCTCGTCTTACATGTCATTGTGCATTGAGCCAAGTGGCATTTAAGTCACTTTCTTTCCCTCTTCAACATGTCATTTCATCAAATTCAAATTTGAATCTAATAGAATTTATGTGCACATTCATCCAAATGTGCTCAACCTTCCTCCATTCACATCTTGACAAGTGGCACTTATCCATTGGATGTTGAATGATCCCACATTCATCCATTTTGCTCATTCTTCCATCTTGTTCTTCTTTAAATAGAAGGCTTTCCTTTGTATTTTGGATCCACAACTGAGAGCAAAGTTACTCTCCTCACATTGAGAGATAATTTTATCCATTTCATATCAAGTGTTTATCATTTTATGATTTCATAGCTAGGTTATGCCAAAATTTCATCAAGGAGCTTCAACCATCACCAAATCATCAAAGAACTTACAAAGGAGTTGGGAAAGGGCCAATTTCTACACATAATTGGCACCAATTCCCCCATGAGATCAAGAGTTTGATTTGCATTGAATATGATTTGATAGCTTTTGTTCATATTTTTTTGTGTTCTTCATCTCATTTCTTACTCTTTGTAATTTTAAATGGATTTCATGGGGAATCTTGATTCTCACTTGCATTTGATGTAATATTGTGTTTATTTGCTATGTTTGTGCTAGTCTAGGATTGGGGTTCACATTTTGGGACTAGAAGGAGGGCAAATCTAGAGAAATTCATCATTTTTTTTTCAAAAGTTTGTGGCTTTTTTACATTTTTTGCGCCTACAGGAAACTCGGCCGCTATCAGTCCAACGGCGCCAAACTGCACCTCTATCAGTCCAATGGCGCTATATTGCATCGCTCTGAACTCCAAACTCTGCCGTTGGTGTCTTCCCACCGAAAAAATTCAAATTTCAAACAACGCCGCTTGCCAAACAACACCGCAATCACGGTCACTGTTTATGTGCAGAGTGTCACTCTCAGTCACCACTAACGCTATATTGCGCCACTGACCTTTCCAAACAACCTCGCACCCATGGATTGCGCCGCTGCAGTTGGATAAAAGGAAAAAATTTGGTTATTTTGACATGTGATTTTTTCCATTCTGGTTATTTGGACTTCTAACTTTTTTTTTTAGTCTCTATTTTTACAGTATTAATCAGTTTTTGTGATGCAGGGACTTTCGAAGGTCATAACTTTTGACTCGGATGTTCATTTGGGCTGAAATTTTATATGTGGCTTCGTTATGAGGTGGCATGTGGATTGCCAACCAACCTTGAGTTAGTTGGTGACCATTTTGACACATTTTTGGGGCTTGAAACTTTCATCTTGGCCCTCAAAATGGCAATTTAGTGTTTTTTTCTAGTTTTTTAAAAGTCATTTTTGTTAATAACTCGAAACTCATGTTTCAAATTTAGGATGTTTGTTGGAAAATTCATCCTATCTTAGTTTTAGAATTTTTTTTGGAAAAAACAAGACTCTCAAAGTTATGCATGCGAAATTACCAAAAATGGAAAAATATGACAATTGTTGAAATCTGCCAAAAGGGGAAGTTTCTTGATCAAAAGTGAAGGAAGGAAAACGAAGGTCAAGGGTTCTTTATGATTTTATCATGTCATTGTATCAAGTTTTTTTAAAAACTTTGGGAGAACTTATAATCCCTTTCTAAGGATTTGATTACCTTCATGCTTTTAGGACACACTATATTTCTTTTGGGCTCTAAAAGGAACACTAGAAAAGCTTTCTTTTTTTGCTGCAAAAGGGATTACAAATAACTTTAGGAAAAATTACTAGATTTTGTTTGAAGGATAAAAATTGAACAAGACAACTCTCATCTTTCCTTTTGGTGCTCTAAAAAGAATCAAATCATTGCTTTGTGGATTTAAAATGAACATGTGCATCATTGTTTTGTAATCACTTACCCAAAATAATATCTCCAAAAAGACGTATGCACTTCTCTCACGCTTTATAGCGATCTCGAGAATCAAAATTCCTTTTGATGATCTTAATTTGTGTAAGTGATTGCCTCCACATTTCATTTGGGATTAAAATTGAGCAAAACATGCGAGTGTGAGTGGAGCATATTGCAAGTGTTCTCTCTTTGTTTCTCAACAAACTTCAATCGAACTACGAATATGCTTGCTTGCTTTTTCCTATCTTAGAGGGCCTACCTTGTGGGAAAAATTAATCACCCAAGGGAACAACCCAATCAGGAACACGCTAAAGCCAAGAGACTTCCACCCCGGGATATAAGTATGGGTAGTTGTGGAGCCGCCATTAATGTTATTACTACTGAAATAGTAGAAAATATAGGAATTATGAATGCCAAGACAACAACTACAATTCTGCAATTAGCTAATCAATCAATTGTAAAACCTGAAGGAATTCTTGAGGATGTCACTATTACTATTAACACTTGGGATTATCATGTTGACATCCTTGTTTCACAATCTAAACATAGAAATATCGGTTATCCTATTATTTTAGGGAGACCTTAGTTAGAAACAGTTGCTACACTTATTACCAAAACCTTCTTTAACATCTGATAACCAAATCTAGATTAATGATCCTAATTTTGAAGATGAGGAAATAAGGGGCCTTGCAATGATGAGCTTGGGAGAGCATGCTGAGGAATACCAAGAATCTATGGACATAAAAGAGGAAGACTTGGAAGGTTGTTGTGACTCAAAAACTCTACCATGTTGCCCTTTTGCTAGAAACATAAAATTTGATGAGAGTCGGTTACTTCATCAATTTTTACTGCATCCTTGTCCTTTGAAAACTTTAATTGGTGATCCCTCGCATCTTCAAGAAAAGACAAAAAAAATCCTAATTCAATCCAATAAACCTATACTTATCCACAGTGCCTTAACAACAAAATAAGAGGAAAGTTTAAAAGGAATTTTGGTGAAAAATGCATAAGCCCTCGCTTGGGATTATAAGGATATCAGAGGAATCCATCTAGATACATGTACAAACCACATCTATAGTGAGGATGTCAAACCCATAAGACAACCTCAGAGAAGAATCAACCCTGTGCTAAGAGATTTTGTGAAATTAGAGATAGAGAAATTACTCCAGGTAGGATTTATTTATCCTATTTTGATAGCAAATGAGTTTCTCCATTAGTCATTGTACCTAAGAAAAATGGGAAATGGAGGGTGTGTGTGGACAACAGAGAGCTAAATAAAGCTACAAAATGGGATTATTTTCCATTACCCTTCATAGATCAGGCAATGGACAATTTGTCTAGAAGTATTTATTTTTCCTTTCTTGATGGGTTTAGTTGCTACAACCAGATTCTGGTAGCTTTAGAGGATCAACATAAAATGACATTTACATGTCCATGGGGTACCTTCGATTATAGGGTTTTACCTTTTGGATTATGTAATGCTCCTGCAACCTTTCAATGTGTTGTCCTTGCTATTATGCGGACCTAATAGCAATATGCGTGGAATTTTATGATCCTAATTTCAGTATCCATGGAAAAACATATGAAGAATCTTTTGAAAGTCTAGATAAAGTCCTAAATAGATGTAAAGAACATAGGATGTCTTTAAACCATGAGAAGATTTTGCTAATGATGATGGAAGGAATTGTCTTAGGTCATCACATGTCAAAAGAAGGAATTAAAGTAGACCCAAAGAAAGTTGAAATAATTTTACAAATACCCATACCTCATAATCAAATAGATGTAAGGAGTTTCTTAGGACACTCTAGTTATTACAGAATGTTTATTGAGGGGTTTAGTAAAATTGCAGGTCCACTCTTCACCTTGTTGAAGAAAGACTCATAATTTTTGTGGACTTCAACATGTTAGGAGTCATTTGAACAAATTAAACAAGCTTTAACAACTTCACCCATTATTGCTGGTCCAATTTCGAGTGAACCATTTCATATCAATACAGATGCCTCCAACTTTGCAATAGGAGAAATTCTTGGGAAAAAGGATGAATCTGGAGCAAAGCATGCTATATATTATGTGAGCAAAAACCTCAACCCAACAGAATTAAATTACACCACCACTGAGAATGAATTTTTAGCAGTTGTGTTTGCTATAAATAAATTCTAACATTACATCACTGGATATAAGAATTTTGTGCATACTGACCATGCAACTATTTGTTATCTTATGAACAAAGCTATTGTGGGAGGATGTATAATTAGATGGTTTTTATTACTATAAGAGATTTGATATAACCTCAGAGATGTGAAAATATGCAAATTGGTTAATCAACATGATAAAAACAATGTAACAGAAATACACATCTTTATGAGATATTGCATCAAGCTAAACATGCTACATGAGACATTTAAACAACAAAACCAAATGAAGCATATAAAGCTCAAATACAAATCTATCCCATATTGGATTGGTGCAACCTAGTGTTGTAGGAAGTTGCCCTTTCCCAATCCTTGATAAGCTAGGTGAAATAGACAATGAGATGCTTGAACTCAAGTTGCCTATAGTGCAAGTGCTTTCAAATGTGGCTGTTGTGTCATTGTGAAGGAGAGAAGCCTTCAACTTATAGTTGAACTTGAAGAGAGGAGAGGCCAAATTGATGAATGTGGGATCATTCATGGGCCAATGAAAAGATGACACTTGTCAAGTTATGAGAGGGTGAGGAATGTGCAAGTCTTGGCCAATGTGCCACTTTCAAATTTGAATTTGAAAGACTTGACATGTTTTGGGGGGATGAAAGGTGTAATAAATGCTATGTTGACTTGTGCAAATAGCATTTAAAACCTTGTTGGAAGGGACAAGTCCTTTTTGGGGGGAAGATTCAAATTGGAAGAATATTCCATTTTGATGCCATTTTGAATGTAATTAGAGGAATTATAAATCAAATAAATGATTTATTGGTGCAAGTGGGTGGGTTAGTTAGGAGTTTAGATTTGACTCTAGTTGAGTCAAAAGCTAGAGAATGATAATTATGATTAGAAGTTAATTAATTTAGATTAATTAACTTAGGGGATTTTAGGGATTTGACATTTGATTAAATTAGTTTGATTTATTAAATCAAATGAGAAGAACATAAGAATTAAATAATTTGATTTATTTAATGAACCTTAGAAAATTAATCAATAAATTGCTTTAATTGATTAATAGAAGAAATGAATGTTAATTTGTATGATGCATGATTGTTATTTTTGCATGTCTACATTTTGCCCCTCTTTGAAGCAATGTACTTGTTGCATTGGTTCAAAGAATGATGTTGCCGACATCGAAATTAAAAATTCTTTGGTTTTTTCGGATGCCCCAGTGGAAAATAAGTACGTTAGTACATTGCCCCCTCGAGAGATCAAGCGAAAAGATACAATTTGAGGTGGATCTCGCGACAAAGAGGTTCAAAATGGATGTATGGATGGTAATGATGATGTAGATGAGATGTTCGGAAGATGCTTAGAATAACAAATCTATATTATTTTAAGCATGTTAAATGATTATGCGATGCATGCGAGATGGATGAGATGGATGATGATATGACATGATTATGCAGGATGAGAGTGCAAATGTAGGATGGATGCATTGTTAGCATGAAAAAGGATGGAAGAACAAGAGAGGATAGAAGAATGAGAGGGATCAACCCTTGAATCCAAGAAGATGCAGAAGTTCAACAAGCCAACTTTATTAGAGATGATGATGAAAGATGATGATGTATTGCTTATCCAGGAATGGGAGATAAAGAGCGTAACTTTCTTTATGTTTGATAACACACATAGGGGCGATGCATCAAGGTATTAAGAAACAGGATGGCGTTGCGCCTAGTGTGATGGAATCTGACTCGACAATCAGATAGGAGTGCTCTTGTTCACACTCGACATACGTAAACCCTGCTAGGACGGACCCAACAAAGCAAGTATTCGCCAAGTTATTTTACAAGAACATCCAACAAGCACATCAGATAAAAAGATAATGATCATTGCCCCATTCCTTTCTCTCTAAACCTGTTTTGTTTAGGCATCATCGAGAGGTCCTTGGAATGAGCGTAATATAAGATAAGTCAAAAAGACCAAGATAAAGTAAACAAACAAGCTAATGTTCTTCGTATCGCTAGCCAAGACTAAACTACTGTGGGGTACCTGATGCTTATGTCCATCGTGGGAAAGCTTCATCCTAGGACATGTAGTGATCAGGGTTTTGGTGAGACTGATTGTGTGATAAGCTATTGATACTCCGAGTTGACCAACTTGCTGACTTACGAATCTAGACTTGAGACCTTGACGATTAGGTGTTCACTTTGGAACCTGCTAAACTTGCTTCTGATTGCTTCACCAAAGGATGAAGGCGACGATTCATTTATTAGGAATGACGATTATTGTGGGTGAATGCGAGATGGAACAGGTGCACCAATTTGGGTTTTTTAGATATTTGGATGTTTTTGGTGTTTTTGAAATATTTTTGAGGCTGTTTTGATTTTTTTGGATTTTTCAATGTTTTTGGTATTTTCAAGATTTTTTAATGTTTTTGGTATTTTGTGTCAATTGACTTGACTGCGGATGAGATAGATGGGCAAATGGATGCCAATGCGACGGACGCATAAAGAATGACCTAAAGGTAAAAAAGATAAGCAAACGAATGCCAATGCGATGGACGCCTAACTAGATGGGCAAACGGATGCCAATGCGACGGACGCATAAATGAATGGGCAAACGGATTGCCAATGCGACGGACACATAAATGAATGGGAAAACAGATTGCCAATGCGACGGATGCATAAAGAATGACTTAAATGTATAAAAGATAAGCAAACGAATGCCAATGCGACGGACGCCTAACTAGATGGGCAAACGGATGCCAATGCGACGGACGCAAACTGTCTCGGGGGATGATCAAAGATCAACCTTGCCTACGTTCAAGCTCAGAGACGACGTAGTTCGACAAGGTAGAAAAAAACTGACAAGACTTAATGATGAAATTTTTGAAGATTTTCTGATATTTCGACATGTTTTTGGATTTTTGATGATTTTTCTGAATGTTTTTGGAATTTTGAATGAGTTTTCTGAATGTTTTTGGAATTTTGAATGAGTTTTCTGAATGTTTTTGGCTTTTTGCATGATTTTGACGATTTGGATATGGAGATGATATGATATCAGTGCTTTGTTTTGGGATTTTGTTGAAAACCAAGCTTTAATGTTGATCAATCGGACTAATGGATTGATAGTTTGACTAAGTGTGTTAAGTCAAAAAAAAGTGATAATGCACTCGTAAGTTCCAGGAAGTTGTGTTATCCCAGAGTAAACTCGTACAAAAAGGACAATTTGGCTAGGTGTGTTAAGCCAAACAAGGTGATGATTTGATAATTTGGCTAAGTGTGTTAAGCCAAACAGAGTGATGATAATGAACTTGTAAACCCAAGGAAGTTGTGTTATCCTAGAGTAAACTCGTGCACAAGATGATAGTTTGACTAAGTGTGTTAAGTCAAACAAGGTGATGATTGATTGGATTCGATTGATCAAGATCGATGAAGCTTGATTTGGAACAAAATAGCTTTGATGATTTGATGTGACACTGATGTGCGCATTAGATGCGACTGATATGGATTGTTGGATTGATGTTCGATGGATAGATGAAGGAATGTCTTCTTGTCAAAATATGCCATGGGCTAGTGATTTGGATTTTGGATCACAAAGTACTTCGACTAATTTGATTTCGTTTTGCCAATGTTCGGATCACCACATAAGTTGGATGATATAGATCAAGATTTATTCTCGAAGCAAGATGTAAATATCTGCCCCCAGTGTCTAGCAATGTTTGAACGGCCATGGGTGGATTCTTGGATATGAATGGATATGGATTATCTTACGATAAGATAAGGTGTTCGAATAGAGGAACGCTCATTCGGATAATGCTTCAAGGCTCAGATAGCGTTGGATAGGATGGGATCAATGAAAATGACCCATGTCAAGATGTTTACCATAAACAAGTGTAAAGTGTGCTCCAAAATTTTCCAAGATCAAGATAACTTGGAGTATGGATGTAGATGGAAACTGGATTGGATAAACGGTTCATGGATGAACGGATGATATGGATGGAATGTTGGCTTCATTATGGATGTGATAAGATGCTTTCTTGTGAACTGGCACACATAGATGCTTGATTCTACACATGATGCCTGTTTGCCAGGTTTTCATCATGGTACTTGTCCAAAGCGCCACCGAATAGTTTTCACTGGAGGACGATTTTTTTCTTTACTGTTTTCAATCCTTTTTCTGATTTTTTTGGATTTTTTGATCTTTTGATTTTTTTGTTGTCACCAAGATGCCTGTTTGCCAGGTTTTCATCAAGGTGACCATTTTTTCAGGACATTTTCTGATTTTTTTTGTATTTTCTGAGAGATTTTAAGCTGATGCTGAACCACCTGTGGTGCTGATGTTGATGCTTCTGTCATAACGTGCCATCGGTATCCTGCTTGTAGAAGTTGTCTTGCCAAGATACGTGCACTTGAATGCAACTTTTGAGAAATTGTTCTGCTTTGCTGATACCGGAGTTAACTCTGTCTTTGTGCGCACATCGCAATAGAGTGCCTTCTGAATCCTTATGATGAAGGGTCACCGCCAACACATGGTCAATGTGAGAATTGGATATCATGCGTGGAGGTGTGGATGGAGTGTGTTTAGGGATAAAAGATGGATTGGTTGGCAGTTTGGAACCTTTGACTCTCCAAACTTGGGAAGATGAGCAATAATGGGTGGATATGGAAGTGTGCATGGAATTTGGACCAACTACTTGATACACTTTGTACGTTGCTTGAGAAGCCTGCTTTTTCCTTTGTGGAAATCTTTGATGGATACTTGCCCCATTTTTATTTTTCCCCATAGTTTCTTTGACTGATGGAGTTTGATAGGGATAATCTTTCTTTGTATTTTTTGGTATCCATATGTACTTGATTTGTCCAATATGCTTCTTAGCTTCTTTTTCTTTGATAACGTTCTTCATGCTTCAATTCAAGTCTTTCTTTTGATGTTGGTCCCAATTCATGGATGGGGTGATGGGTGGATGAGGATTCGTGATATGGCAGGTTGTAGTATTGGCATTGGTTTCATCATAAGGATTCTTCGTGCTCCCCATGTTGATGTTTGCTTGAGACGAAGTTGCCCCCAGTTTGGTGATAGTATTACTGATATGTTGAGATTCCTTGATTGTTGAGTAACCAAGGCCTTGATGCTTAGGATTGCCAATAATCTGTACTGGTTCCAGGATACCCTGTTCATGTAAGCCTAATTCTCTGCCTTGATAATTCATCTGTTGAAACATTTTGTTTGCAATAGGATATGGTGTACCTTGGAAACAAAGTGTTGCTCCTTCTCTGCTTTGTGGTGGACCTTCAAATGTGTCAGCTTCTTTATTGACAAGATAGCTTGCTCTAAGAAAGGTAAGTGATCCAACTTCATAAGTGGTAGGATCCTCCATATGTGGGATGAATGCTTGATTGATATCTTTAGCTTGATCTTGTGAGATATCAGATTGTAGTTCTTCTTCAAGAGGTGTTGATGCTTCAATGTCCACACAAAAGTCTTCCTCATGATTTATTCTTGATATGCTTTCACATGATTTTTCTGATTCACAACTTCTATAGAAACCTTCTTCATGACCCATTTCTAATATGTCTCTGCATTTGTCTATATCTTGACCATGTGTATAAATGTTAAGAGTAGGAGACTCTTGTTCCTCAGTAAGAGTATGAGACTCTTGTTTTGAATGAAGATCATCTACAGGTCCATCCAAAGAAAGCATCTCATGGATAGATGGAAGAGTATGTGCTATGCGGATATGGTCATTATTTGCGGCATCTTGTATAGATAAAAGAGTGCCCATTAGATCATTGTAGTATCTCGGAGATACAAATTCTTGATTTTGTCTAATTCTGGAATTGCTTTCGCCATGCTTTTGATCAAGTTCTTGACATGGGTCAATTTCAAAGGATGGATTGTCTACAAGGGGTTCTTGGACATCGTCCTTAGGCATGGGAAGTAGATTAATATCCACTTGTTCTTTGAATCGATTTGGATCAAGTGTAGTGTCAAAGATTCTTTCACTATTCTCAATCGTGAGGTCAAAGGATGTCAATATGTCATTGGAAGGGCCATTGCTAGACCTTGGTGGAAGATTTTGATCATGCTTTGGAATACGTTCTTGAGATATGTCCTCTAACTCACAAGGTGATGTAGAGACATTTTTGATATGATCATTGATCGATGGATCATAGATTATGTCAATGGGATCAAATAATTGTAACACATCTTGAAATAGATCACTAAAAAGTGGCTCTTGATGAACGACGATTTGATCAATGGATGGGGTAGACATATCTTCAATGTGCTCATTGATGGATTGATTTTGATCATTGTTTTCAACAATTTTGGTGGAGGGATTGTCAATGTTCTCAAACATAGGATCAAATGATCTTAATGTTTCTTGGATTGGATCATTGTTGGGTATCATCAATGAGTTTTGATCGTGATTGAAAAGTAGCTCTTGGTGTATGTTGATTTGATCATTGAATGAGATGGGAACATCTTCAATGTGTTCATTGATGGATAGCTCTTGATCATTGTTTTCAACAATTGCGGTGGGAATCTGTTGCAAGCTTTGTTGGGTGAGTAATGTCTGTGTTTGCTGCTGAGCCAACAATGCTTGTTGTTGGTTGTGTCGTTGTTGTGCCAACAAAGCTTTTTGTTGGGCTCTTTGTTGTGCTACTTCTTCTTGGATTGATTGCAATAGTGCGTAGAATTTTGCTTGCGCTTGTGCTTCTTGGGCTACTTGAGCCGCTTGTGCTTGCTGAGCAACTAGCTGTGTAGCTTGTTGGGCTTGGAGTGCCTTTTTGCGGGAAGCTTCTTGTGCAGCTTGCAACATGATGGAGAATGAATTGGTCGTGCTGTGCTTTGGTGGTGGTGGCGGTGGCGGTGGAATGGGAATGGTGTTGATTGTTGGGGTTGCTTGGATGGTTTCCATCTGTTTTTGCGATGTTGATGGAAAAATGGGATGATTTGGTATGATGTTTTGATTTGGCATGATAGATTGAAATTGAACATTGTTGTGGTTGGGAATCATATTGCTTGGATTTAGGTAACTTTGATTTCGCATGTTGTTACCTTGGCTTGAATCAATATATGGAGTCGTCAACATATTGCTAGGATTTTGAACAACATTAGGGGGATTTGTAAACATGTCGACCCCAAAGTTTACCAAGTGTGGATTTGAAATGGTCATGTTTGGTAAAGTTGCACTTGGTATGTGTGGATTTGGTGGGATAATGTTGTTTGGAAAACTCATGCATTGAGCATTTGGTTGATAGATTTGCAGATTTGGACTTGGATTTAAATCTATCATTGGGAAAGGTGTTCCAAACTTTGGATTGGGTATGCTCATATTTGTTGTACCATTGATGTTTGTATGAGATAATGCTCCCATGTATGCATTGTACAAGCTTTGAAAATCAAATGGTATTGCAAGGCTTGGATAGTTTGGTTGAATCGAATTGCTCATGATGGATGGATCAAGTTTATATTCCATGTCCCTCTTGTGTTGAGATCGAGTTTGAACCATAAAATGAAGATCAATTTTCAAGAATGTAAGAGATGAACCTCTAATCCTTTAGATCGGTCTAAACCTTAGGTTCAAAGAAGTGAAGAACTAGGATAATTGAAGGATCAAAGCGATGATGAGGATGAGACAAACGAAAGATGAGTGATATGGATGAATGGAACTCTTAAAGAAACTTTGAAGGAAATGCTAAACTTTTAGGACTTGATTGATCGTGATTGGATTGATGGTTTGACTAGATGTGTTAAGTCAAACAAGAGTGATAAATGTAATTGTGAAACTCTAGGAAGTTGTGTTTTATCCAAGAGTGAACTCCTACAAGATGGTAGTTTGACTAAGTGCGTCAAGTCAAACGAGGTGATGATTTGATAATTTGGCTAGGTGTGTTAAGCCAAACAAGATGAACTCGTAAACCCTAGGAAGTTGTATTATCCAAGAGAGAACTCGTGTATAAGATGATGGTTTGACTAGATGTGTTAAACAAAGATGTTTTGATTTCGCCTAAAATTTTAGCATAAAAGATGTTTACAAAGATTCCAAGAGCTGTTGGTGAGATGGAAATTTGACTGATTTTGATGGTTGAAAGATGGATGAAAGTGATTGAATTTGATCCTAGACCTGACCTAGATGATACTTCTGCTTACAAGACCTCGGTGTTGAAGGACACGCTATATTTCCTATGAGAGGAAAGTAAACCTTTCAAACAATTCAGGATCTCAAGACGCTCCTCACTAGCTTTCAGACTAAGCTTTTTGAACTTCGGTTTTGGGATTTTGATCATGTTAGAAAACACATGTGTAATCAAATTTGTCTTTTATCTTGGTTAAATGAGGTTCTTTTTATCCAAGACACTTGCTTGCTTAGGTTTTCAAACTATATGTCTAGTGTCCCATTCTCTTTCTCATCCCACAATGTCCTTTGTGTGGAAATCGAGGAAAATAGGGCAAAAGTTCCTTATGTTTATCCTTATTGGAAACAAATGATGATAGAATTTGCACACTTAGAAACCTCTAGGAATGTGATTCCTAGGGAAAGCAAGAGTGGGCAAGTTCGTCAATAGGTATTTGTTCCCCACAAGGTGTTTGAAATTTCAAGGTTTTTGTGTATGTTTGTTTTCCAAATGTTTTCAAGATCAAGCAATGTGTTTTTTCCAAGCACTTTCACACTCCTAGGTTGATGAGACAATACCTTGTTGGGTTCCCACTTGGATAAATCCAGCTGCGCATATCTTGTGCGAATGGCTAAATGCTTGACCACACTGGCTCCCCTCCACGACACTCACTTATTCGGGTCAGCCAAGCATTAGTACCCATGAATCTCCCATGGCATACTTTCCATTTCCACAACAAGACCGCATGTTATGTGGGGCGGCTTCAGAGGACATGACCTCTTGCACCAACAAGATAGATAAGGTTTTGCCAATTTCTAAACAAGGGTTCTAATTCGGGCATTCCGTTCGTGGGGGATTATCCAACGTCGGCGAGAGTCCATTGCTGTCCATCTCGTCGGAATAATCCTCGTGATATTGGCCTTTGTTCCAATATCCACACTTATATCCCGGGTGGAAGTCGCTTGGCTTTAGCGTGTTCCCGGTTGGGTCGTTCCCTTGGGTGATTACTTTTTCCCACAAGGCAGGCCCTCTAAGATAAACAATAGGGAGCTAACATATCCCGTCGTTCACACAACCTTCATTGAAAAACAAAGGGGAGAACCTCCGCAATATGTCGTGCTCACACTCGCATGTTTTGTTCATTTTTAAGTTCCCCAAAATGAAATGTGGAGGCAATCTTTTTGACAACTTAATATCATAAAAAGACTTTTGATTCTCAAGATTGCCGTGAGGCGCGAGAGAAGCGCATACATCTTTTCGATGATATTACTTTGTGAAGAAGATTACAAAGCATTGAATGCACATGTTCATTGTAAACCTCAAACCAATGATGTGTTCGTTTTAAGCACCAATTGAAATGTGTGATTTCCTTGTTCAATTTTAAGTCCAAATTGAAATTTAGTAAGTGTTTCTAAGGTTCAATTTTATCCCAATTGAAGAAATCAAGTCAAGTGATTGATTTTAAACCCAAATTGAAAGGTGACTTGGTTTGAAATAGAAAACAAGAGTATAAAGTGGAAGCTAGCATTAAAAAATGCTTTTAAGTCTTGAAATTTCCAACTCTACTTCGTTCGCCTTCGTTTCCACTTGATCCCTTTGTCAACCTATAAAACATCACAAAGTAAGATTTTTGGAGATGAGATTCATTGTAATGAATCAATGTAGCAAATGCATTACCACAAAGAAATTAACCTTGTCATGCAAATTCTCTGTAAAACAAAGAGGGGTTAGAACATAATATTTGCTATATCAAATCAAGAGGATGTAATAAACAAACAATTTAAAGTTGTAATCCACTCTCTCAATTGATGCATTAAATCAATTTCAAACAAAACAAAGAATAACAAAGGTTTTCATTTAATCAAATGTGATGTTGATCTTTCCTGTCAAAGATTTGATGTTTTATTGACTTTTCACGTCTTCCATTTGACAAGTTGCAACCTCTATTAAATGCAACAACACCACTATCGACCTAATGATATTGTTGTTAACTAAACACAAATAGAGAGAACATAGTTAACCAAATGCAATAATGACAGCAAACACATCCATCAATTCCCACTAGTCGAGGTAGTTACAACTAATAAAAAAACAAAACCAACAAAATCAGCGTGTAAACACGATTTCAAGCTAATGCCATTGATAGGTGAAAAACCAAATTTTGTATCCTTCGCTAGTGGACAATGCTATGGCCAAGCCAAGTCAAGATGATGCTGCAGCAGTTATGATGCATATACACTGGCACATCACAATATTAAATGCATACTTATAACTGGTATCATAACATAAAGACTTGTACACCCTAAGGTTTATGATAAGTGATAGGCGCGAACATTAAGAGACAATACTGTTTGATACTCACCATGTGGATGTCGGGCCCATTGAATAAAAAGAATCTCGATATCTGCTATCAAATCTGCAAAGTTAGATATGATAGAGAGAATAGTGATTGCAGCGAATGAAACAAATCTTTGGAGATTTTAAATGCAGCTAGCAGATGTAAAGAAACGCGCCCAAATTCTTTTGAGAAAATTTTCAAACTTAACGCAATTCCTAGGGAAATGAAGGCGGTTGCTGGGATCTATGTCAGACCTCAGAGATTTTCAACGTCTTTTAAAGATCTACTTCCCTCAATGCTATGTGCCTAGTCTAATTGAATGTCAGAATCAAATCTCAAGGTCACAATCTTTAATGAATTCATGATGACAAAAGTAAATCGCGCTGATCAAAGAGAATAATGATCCTGACAATACTGTGGCGTGCAAGTTTAGTAATTAGTAAACAACCAAGACACTCAGCTGTGCAAAATCAAACAAGGTAATCGCGATCAAGACCCAATGTGAAATGAAAGATCTATCCTTTGTATAATCTTCATCATTATTGGTAGGCGACCTGTTGTATTTGTTGCAGGCATTAACATCAGAAAAAAAATTTAGTTTCTAAGCTTCCCTTGAAATCAGATCGGTCTCTATGTATAATGGAGGCTCTTGGTCACTCCCACAATAGCAATATCATGGAAGCAAAGGCACACAAATTGTTTGGACAAATACCTCAGTCAAGCACATAAAAAGGAACGCAAATCAAAAGTGAATCAAGAAATGTAGCTGGCGAGTGAAAAATCAAGTTCCTTAACCTTTAATTAGCGCCCTCTTTTCCTGCACGTAAAATGGGAGCTTTGAAACATGATTTTGTATATCCATCAGAGCATAATAGGAGGTACCTGTTAACTAATTCTTCCTACACCTAATATGATCACTATTGGTGGGCACTTGAAAATGGACTAATATTTTAAACCATGGTCTGAAAAACGGTGGGCAGGGAGAATTCTTATATTTTGTCGATAGGCGAGGGAACTCTAGTGAGCAGCGTTAGCAAGTGAAGAAACATGGGACCATGGTACTCCTACAAGGAAGCTCGGCCACTCATTTTAACAAGCTATTCTAAATATTCTAATCCATCCACCAGAATTTAATAAGAGTTTCCTCAGTGCTCTATTGCCAAAGAAATAGAACAGAGAAAAAGAGTTGTAATCAAGAATCAACAAGCTACATGAGTTCCACAAATATCCGGCTTGTATATCAATATAAAATCAAAGAATTTAAAATAGATGATTCCCTCTGTAAATTTTTATTTTGTAAGGGTGTAGAGTCTAGAATATGCATGTGCTTTCTCTTTGCCCAAGCATGAAAACTTCTATGGCACGCCCTGACTCTGCAATGTTTAGCAATAAAGAATACACACAAAAGTTGCTTGAGTTTCTCTGCAAATCAAACACTAGTCTCAGCTCAAATTGTCCAAGTCAATCATATCTAGGAGGATGTCATAGTTTTGAAAAGAACTAGTCAAGAACTCAATGTCATTTTATGCAGAATATCTCACCAAAATGCATTTGCCTGGTCAAAAACAGAGTTATTGACGACATGGAATACTAAAAGATCTACAAACTATATTAACATTCAGATTTTTTACACTTACAAAAACAACATTCTGATAGTGTGCATTGAGACATACTCTCCTATTTTAATTCCTTTAAGAGAAAAAAAAAAGACATGTTAATCAATGCTTGAGCAGAAGCAAAGACTGTATAATTCTATTCAATGTATTCAAAATCTAAAAAACACAAGCAACATGTTAGATGGTGAACTCCTTTTTTTTTTTTTTAAACAAACATGAGCTGGGGCCCTCCTTCTAGCGCCATTTGTAGGATGGTGAAATCTGCAAAATAGTTAGTAACATGATAAAAACAAAATAACAGAAATCACATCCTTATGAGATATTATTTCATAATTCAAATGTAACTAAACAACAAAACATGTAAGATATGAAATAAAATCTATCCCATATTGGATTGGTGCTCTTTGAGTATGTGAAAGAGCCCTTTCCCAATCCTTGATAAGCTAGGTGAAATAGACAATGAGATGCTTGAACTCAAGTTGCCTATAGTGCAAGTGCTTTCAAATGTGGCTGTTGTGTCATTTGAAGGAGAGAAGCCTTCAACTTATAGTTGACTTGGAGAGAGGAGAGGCCAAATTGATGAATGTGGGATAATTCACAAGCCAATGACAAGATGACACTTGTCAAGTTATGAGAGGGTGAGGAATGTGCAAGTCTTGGCCAATGTGCCACTTTCAAATTTGAATTTGAAAGACTTGACATGTTTTGGGGGGATGAAAGGTGCAATAAATGCTATGTTGACTTGTGCAAATAGCATTTAAAACCTTGTTGGAAGGGACAAGTCCCTTTTGGGGGGAAGATTCAAATTGGAAGAATATTCCACTTTGATGCCCTTTTGAATGTAATTAGAGGAATTATAAATCAAATAAATGATTTATTGGTGCAAGTGGGTGGGTTAGTTAGGAGTTTGGATTTTTGACTCTAGTTGAGTCAAAAGCTGGAGAATGATAATCATGATTAGAAGTTAATTAATTTAGATTAATTAACTTAAGAGATTTTAGGGATTTGACATTTGATTAAATCAGTTTGATTTATTAAATCAAATGAGAAGAACATAAGGATTTGATTAAATAATTTAATTTATTTAATGAACCTTAGGAAAATTAATCAATAAATTGCTTTAATTGATTAATAGGAGAATTCGATGCACGATGTTAGAGCGAGATGTACGATGTCAGTTTTGCATGTCTACATAACCATCGTTGATAAGCCAGGTAGAGATAATGTTGTAGCTGACTTTCTGTCAAGAATTATTTTGCAGGGTAATAATGAATCTGTAGAAGATGCATTTCTTGATGATCATATATTTTTAATATCTATTCAGTCACCATGGTTTGCGGATATTCAAAATTACTTAGTAACTGGGAAATGTCCTTATTTTTCAGCAAAATAAAAAAAAGGTTGATTAGGGAAAGCTCCCGATTTGAATGGATTAATGGTTTTTTATTTTAAATGTTCCCAGATCATGTAATGCGAAGATGTGTGCAGGAAACTAAAGTATATGATATATTGAGAGCATGACATGATGAACTAGGAGCAAGACATTACTCCACAATAAGAATAGTGCATAAAATCTTGGGAGAAGGCTATTTCTAGCCCACTATGAATAAAGATACATCTCATTACATCATACACTATGATCAATTTCAAAGAATGGGGAGGCCTGGAAGATCAATAGAAATGCCACTACACGCACAATTGTCACTCGAGCCATTTGAAAAGTGGGATATTGATTTCATTGGCCCAATAGATCCGCCATCAAAGAGAAATCATTACATACTTGTATGTATTGATTATGTTACAAAATGGGCTGAAGTCAAAGCATTTATAGCTACCAAGGAGGAGAAATTTGTAGATTTCCTATACAAGAACATTCTACAAAGATATGGATCACCTAAATCACTTGTGTCAGATCAAGGGACACAATTCATTTCTTTGATGCTTCAAGCATTTCTAGCTAGATATCAAGTTCAACACAAAAAATTATTGCCCTACCATCCTCAAGCAAATGGACAGGTAGACGTGACCAATAGAGAGCTAGGAAATATTCTCACAAAAATAGTCTCATCTTATAGGTTAATCGAAGTGGTATGGCCATATAATACAACATGGAAAACAACCACTAGATTTTCACCATACGAGCTGGTTTATGGAAAAACTCCTATCTTTCCTATTGAGTTTGAGTTAGAGACACTGAGAACTGCTGTAAATGTAGGGATAAATCTTATTGAAGCTCAAAAGAGTAGAATAATGCAGCTGAATAATTTGGATGAGATGAGAACTGAAGCTTTACACCAAACTAAAATGATTCAAGGTCAAAAGAAACAATGGCATGATTAAAATATATGTAGTAAGCAGATTACTGCAGGAGATTGGGCTTTGTTGTTTGTTTCAAGGTTTCAAGAATTTAGGGGGAAATTACGCACAAGATGGCTTGGGCCATATGAGATCACACAAGTATTTGACAATGGAGCTATTTAGTTAATACCTATAGATGGAGAGAGAAAAACAATGTTGGTAAATGGGCATAGGCTCAAGCTTTATCATAAGCCAACATCGAAAGAGGAATTAGTTAGAGAGCTTCAAGCAAGAATTGAGCATTTTACTAAGGAATATTTTTCTTCTTTTGGTGAAATGGTCAGTCCTTAGATTCATTTTTTAGATGGTCACAAATAAACAGAGTAAATTGAAAACCAGAAATGGTGGTTTACTTTGCAAAATATCCTAGAAAAAAGAAGATCTTTCTAGGAATAAATATGAATAATTCTAATAGAGCCATATTAGGCATGACAGCTCATAATAGCTCCTAATCATGCTTGATCAAAATGGAAACAAAAGCATTGGTTCTTGATAGTTCATAAATAGCTCCCGATCATGCTTGATCAAGAGAGAATTGAAATGATTTAAAGGGACACAAAATGCTTCTTATCATGTTTGATTAGAATTAAAATTCAAGTGATTCAACCTTATAATAGTTCCTGATCACACCTAATCTGATGAAAGTTCCAATGATTGAAGTTTTCATAAATAACTATTGATTGCTCCTCATCTCTTCTAATCGGTTGTTGTTGATGAATCGAGGAAGGAATTTTTTCTGAATGATGATTGTAGTGACTCATGACAATCAGGAGCACGAAGAAATGACCATGCGATGTTAGAAGCTTTAGCTTCATTTTTTACTAATTTGTTTGTGTAAATGTGTAGGTACAAGGTTAAATGAATTTTTTTAAATTAATGACATAACATGTGGAAACAAGTGGGCTCCCACAAGCTTAGAGCTTAGCATGTCTTGCATTAATTAATGCTGATTTTATTAAAGATCAAATTTTGTTGTGGATTGTACGACTTAAGAGGGCACGTATGACCATTATTTTCCATCATTTTAAATTGTCAGCATTGACAAGAAAGCATTTATATTGGCAGACATTTTTTAAAATCTGAAGTACATTAATTATAGTTTATAAAGTTGCTTAATGGATTAAATTATGATTGTTTAAAAATCCAAATATGATTTATTTTAAACGTACAAATGAATGCCTCATTACTTAATTGGGTAATAAATATGACAAGATGGCTTTAGAGGTGAAATTATGGGTAGTAAGGTTGATACATACGTGACCCGCTGGTGTTAGTACCTTGACAAGACATAATAGGCATTAAAGAATAGTCAGTTAACATTTTATTCACTGATTATATCTCATCATTCATTTTGAAAGGAATTAACACCGCCATTTCAAAATAGAAGGGAATAGACATCACTAGAAATTGGTTTCCGAAATTGTTGGTAAATCTTTGAGCTTCTAAAAGTTTCCGAATGTTGGATTTTATTAAAAAATTCCACATCAATTTCACCATGGTAAGAGGGGAACCCATTAAGGTATCCATCACTATGAGCAGTGCTTTATCTAGAATTTTGGCGGAAGGTGATATTATTCAACCTTGGCTTTCCAATTTGCAAGAACTGTTTGAAATCTTTCATGTTCCACCTGAGACTTTACCAGTCTTTCATATACATAAAGGGAAGAATAAGGGCATTGAGCGTGGAACTTTGCAGGAACCCTCATCATCCATTGCACTCTGTATTATGAAGGTTTTCACATGCGAAGGTCAATTTTCCACCATTTGAGGGCCACCACTAAATTTTTTGAATCATATCAGACATCGTGCAACTAAACTTGAAGTAAGGGTTAATCTGCCTACTTTTCTTTTTTCTCAACTTACTGAAATGGTTGTTAAATGCAAGGAAAAAGAAAATAGAGTGACTCATCATGGTCTAATGCATTTAATAGTTAAACATCACTTCATGCAAAAACCTAACTGAGAAGAGGAATGGAGAAAATTCGTGTTAAATACTGATAAGAAGGAAGAAAAACCTAAAATATTTGAAAGTAGAACACTTAAAATAGAGAGAAATAAGGTTTTAACAAAAAACCTAGTTAAACCTATTGGGAGACCTAAAAAGGAAAAAAACCAGAGAGTTCTACTCCTGCAAAGAAAAGAAAGACAAAGGTTTTGACATAAAACCTAGTTAAACCAATAGATAGAACTAGGAGGCAAAAATCAAGAAGTTTAGTTTTTATAATGAAGAGAAAAATTGAGAAAAAGAAAACCTCACAGGATTTTGATACTAAGAGAAAATTTTCTAAAAAGAGGAAAACTACAAAGATTCAAAAATCCAAAAGAAGAACCAGGTCAGAAAGAAAGAAGATTGAACAAGAAAAGATAGAATCCAAAAAGACTCCTCTAACCATCAATCTTGATGAGTCTAGGGGAGAGGAAATTGAAAAGGATGAGTCTGAGAAAAATGAACATGAAAAAGAAGAGCCTCAAAAGGAGGTGTTGAAAGAAACGGATCCTGAAAAACAGGAGTTAGAAAAGGAAGGAGGGTCACAACCTCCAATACAAAGTCAAGAATGTACTCCTCCAGAAGAACATTTTTCAGCTCCTAATTCCCCTGTTTAGGATGTTAATTTGTCAGCTCCTAATTCTCCTTTTTAGGATGTTGATATGTCAAATGTGGAAATTGAACATGAAGTTGAAGTACCAAATGTAGAGAATTTTTAGGAAACGGAAAGGCCAAATATTGAAGTTCAACGGGAAGAGATAGTTCAAAGCAATGAGGAATAAATTATCCATATTGAAGGAAAGCAACCCATAGAAGAGGAAGAAACACCTTCTAATAGTGAAAATTTAGAGAAAAAAGAATAAGAACAAATTCAAACTACTCTTAGGATATCTAGATTAGAAAAATAATTGTAAAAGTTTAAAATGCAGAATTTGTTATTAGATGAGAAAATAAGGAAAAGAGACGAGAAATTCAAATTTCAAAGAGAAATAAATGAGTTGAAAGAATAGTTTGAAAAGGAAGTTAGTATGTTGTCTTCACAGTTAGAGGAAACATGGGAAAATCTAACTAAAATGACCATTTTGAATGAACAAAAAGATAGAGAGATACAGAGGTTGAAGACATAATTGGAAACAAGGACTGAGACAAAAGAGAAGGTACAACCACAACTGCTCAACAACATGTTACTACTTCTGCCTCCACCTAAGGAAGAACATAAGGAGAAAACAACAAGACCTAGAGACCTTTCCCTAACAACTATGAAATACAAAAATATTAATAAAGAACTCCAAACAAAATTGGATAAAGTTACAAAGGAAAAGGAAGAAGTAGAGGAAAGGCTTAACAAGACTATAGATATTGCATTTTCCTTAGTTCACACCAAAAAATCTTTTGGAATGTATGGATTGTTTCTTAGAGAGTTGTTCCTAAAATGGAAATTGAATTAGATTGTGCTAAAAAGACCTACTGACTTCTGGACAAATTATGACTTCATGGATTGTTATTCTAATAGCTATCCAAACATTCAAAATCAAATGTGTGAGTTCTTCCAACTTGTATTTCTCATGGTTAACGATGATGAGTCATTTTTTAATGCCTATATAAGTGAACTTCAAATCAAATCCTTTGTTTCATTATTGAAAATCTATGTTGAATGGTCAGCTAGAATGGAGGAATACAAAAAAATTCAATAGACATATGGGTTACCAATGAGACCAGAATATCCATAATAAATATATTAAATCAAAAGGTTCAGGTCCATTACAAGGCTCAATGAAGTAACTCCTCTTTATGTGAGTAATTTTTTTAAAATCCATTGCAAATTTTTAGGATATTGAAGGAAGTCTTCCATCTATAGCTCTCCAGGCATGTGAAGAAAGATTCAAATCACTTCCAGACCCATTAAAAAGGAGACAACCAATATCACCAAATAATATCAGATGGAGCTTAACATGGGTGAGGCATGTGATCAATATGATTAATTAGGAACAAGAATTCTGGATTGGTATGAGATTCAAAATGCCTATCACTATCATGCCTGCACCTAAAATAAATGCACCTTCATAGATACAATCTAAAGTCCTTAAAGTTTGGTATGAAAAGATCGAAAAGAAGAATGGATTTGTTGTGTCTACAAGAACTCCAATGGCATATAGATTAGGAGTTTTTGATTGTGCCCTTTGGATGGAATCACTGAATAGGGGAATTCATATTCCATCTATTTATAAACCATGAGGGCATAGTTAAATGCAGGAGGAGGAGAATGATGAGGCCTAGTAAAGACCTCATAATCACTAAGTTTTTACCTTTTTAATACTTTATAATTTGGCTTTAAAACTCATAATATTTTCCCTTATGTATGCATCTGTGAACTTAATGATGTATTAAGACTTAGAATATGAATGGTCGATATTAATACTTATTTATGTTAAGTGCATGATTAATGTGGTGATTAACCTATAAATGTTTTATGATATGCACACCTTTATTATGCAACTAGAGTTGATATTTATTTCTCAGCCAAATGATAACTGTTTCTGTTTAAAAGTGATGAATGGATAGATTGTTTGTGACTCATCCTTAAATGAGTTATAATCAGTTGATCTCCTTTTGACTCATCATGTCGAATGAAGACTCTACCAACTACAACCAAAGCTCCAACAAAGTAAATGCAGTTCAAAAATCTAGAAATCAATAAAACTAAAGGCAGTTACAAGGATCCTCACCAATTATGTTCCTACACGCCAGTATATATTTTTAGACTAGGATTCAATTAGTTTCCTTCTTATCTTTTTTAAAAAAAATAAATATTGTATTTATATCTAGATCCAACATAGTTCGATGTTAGATTGTATCAAGTTTTTGATCCTTCTCATGTAATTTATTTTCCTGTTTTAAGTTAGAATTATTTTCCTTGTACTTCATCCCTATTTGGGCAGATTCTATGGAAATATAAAGAAGTTCATTTCAACTATGTGCTCAATTTTTCCAGAAGTAGAGCAGTCCATTTTTGGAAGGAAGGTGATCCTATAGATGTTAAGTTCATTTGTTAGTTTTTTTTTTTTTTTCTATTCTATCTTAGATATTAGAATCATTTCATTTTTTGTATGTTTGGAAAATCTTAGATCAAAGTTTATTTTACTGTTTATGTTTTCCATGGTTTATTTCCTAGTTAAAAGTCATTTATAGATCTAAAATATCATAGATTATCATTTTAATGGACTCTACGCAAAGAGTTAAAATTACTTGTTAATTTAGTGAAGTGTGGAATGGAATAGTTTATTTTCTAAAGGAATTAGTTCAATTTTAAATAGATCTTAGAATTCAGAAAAGTAGATAAGATAAATCTTCCATTCTTTCATAATCTGAATTGTCTTGTAATAAATGTAGAAATACAAAATTAACATTATTGATTAATCATCACATTTTATCATTCTTTCCTCTTAATTAATTAAATCAAACTAATTAATTAACCTCCTAAAGTCTTGATTTAATCTAATTAAATCACTCATATGCATTTCCTCTCATTTGATTTAAAACAAATACAAAAATTTAAATCAAATGTTATATCACCTAAACTCCTGTTAGATTAATCAAATCTGGTTAGTTTAATCCTAATCACCTAAATCCTCTAGATTAATCCACTTGCACAATAAATCATTTAAATTGATTTATTAAAACACCTATTTTCCCTCACAAGGGCATATTCCCAAGGAATATGCCCTCATTAACTATAATGTTTGACTTTTTTGGACAAACACAATTCCCCCAAAAATCTTCAACCATATTCATTTATTGCTATTTTCAAATTTGAAATGGGTACATTAGCCGAAACTTGCACAAGCATGGGCCAATCCAATTGTGACAAGTGGCTCTCTCTCATTTGTTGGGTTTTAATCCCACATTGCTCAATCTTGGCCTCTCCTCTCTCAACTTCTCCTATAAGTTCAATGCATTTTCACTCATTTTACATCTACAATTTGAGCACTATCATTATAGGAAACTTGAGTTCATTAGCATCTCATTGTCTATCATCTCATTTGGCTTATCAAGGATTGGGAAAGGGCTCTTTCACATATTTAAGGAGCACCAATCCACCATGGAATAGATTTGCATTCATGTTTTATCAGCTTTATTTAGTTTTCATTATTGTTTCAATATCTCATTTAGCATATTTAAACTAGGTGCAATATTTTATGAGGATGTTGAACTTGTTATGTTTGTTTCATCATGGAGATGTATAATAAAAACTAACATTTGCATATTTAGCATCCTACAATGAACTCTCTTTGTTTTACTTCCATTTTAAAGGTTATTTAGAGTAAATCAAGAAATAGGAGGATTAAATAGAACCAATTTTGATTAAATAGGTATAGCATAGAAAATGCTCCCGATCGAGCAAAAATAACTCTGAAACACTCCTAATCGAGCCAAAACCAACAAAACCCCCCCAAAAATTGATCCAACTCTTACTACAAATAGCTTCAGACACCCCTGGGTTGACATTCAATAGATTAAATGAGTAGGAATTGTGACAACAACAACTTCCTACTATCATTATCCAAACTATCAATGCAAAATTTCAACACAATTCTTTCAATATGAATGAAATATGAAAGAGAAATTTGACAGAGGCCCTACCATGCACAATTTCAAATATTTTTCCCAAATAGATCAAACTTCAAGATATATAAACTAAAAACAAAGGTTGGATGCCAATCCGATAATAGTTTAAAATAAATATGACATGCCCTAAGAAAGGGGGTATTTTGTAAAGACCCTCGTACTTCTAAAAGATAGAATTCCCTAAAACAATGTCTATTTTCTTTGAAAAGATTTTTGAAGCCAATTTTCTTTTTAAAAAAATAACTCAATGTTTTCCATCCCGTTTATAACCAAAAGAAGAGGGCACTTTTTCCAACATTCTAGAAGATACCAAATTCCTAAACCTGATAGCTCACAATTCAATCTTAGATCTTGATTAGATTGTAGTAATCTTCTTCGCTCATTAAGTCTCAACTACCTTATTAATGGTTTTAGATATTTTAGCGAAGATAGTTATCATAAAACAATCAGATTTAACATATCCAAGGAAAAATATGGTCGATCGAAATCAAGATGCCCACTGTGCTCCCCAACAAACTCTTCCCAAAAAGATCACTCCGTAAAAATACAAACTGTCTGATGCAAATAGATGACATGTCAAGCTAGTGGGCGATCTCAAACTTATGAGAGTAGTTTTGAAGAAAGTCCCTGCTAAGCTTAAACATGTCCTAGTTCACTCCCGAAAGGAAAATAATATATACATAAAGTCGTGCAGTCACCACGTGTCGTATTGCACACCTTTATGCAAAAGAAGTCTTCATTCTTTTGGTATGGATTCATCTCGAAGTGGAAAAGAGGTTGTATAATCAAATTTAAAATAAACAATTTTTTATAAAATATATGACAATTTGATAGAAAAATTAAATTTAAAATTCATAATTTTATTAAAATAAGATTAACTAATTGGCTGATATAAGAAGTATAAACATTCATTATGAAAAAATAAAAAAGTAGTTAGCTTAACTATAGTAAAAAATTATTGAAAATAATATAAAGAAGTCTAATTAAATGAATAAATAATATGTAGCTAGTGTAAGTTAGTTTCAAACACAAATAGATAACAAGAATATGTATGCATGTGGATTAAATGGCCCTAGGAAAATGCCCTACAAAGAATTTTCCACCAGATGAATTTGTCATTGTGATGAATTTTTCAATGGTGAATTGTTGGTAGTGAATTTCCCTGAACCCAAATTAAATAAATTCTTTCATTTTTTAGTGGCTCGAAGAATGGGCATATTGATGTAATAAATATAATCTCACATTGAAAGAAAAAGGATATTAATTAATAAATATAAGATGTCAAATTGTATTCATTGCATGTAAACGCAATAAATATAATCTCTCTATTTTGAGTCATTGGGAAAAAGGATATTAATTAATAAATATAAGATGTCAACTTTTATTTATTGCATGTAAATGCAATAAATATAATCTCTCTATTTTGAGTCATTGGAAAGTGTGTGTGCAAAAATGGATTTTGTAGTACTGGAGTGGAATAAATTGCATCTCGTGATCAAAGAAAGGTACAAAAAGGTATTTCAACTGAAAAAAGTTTTTCTCATTTGAGAAATTGGATGCTTGAAATTTTTGAAGTTTTTGAAATTTTGAATGAAAATCTTCAAATATTGGATGTCACCATGTTTTCATCTGTATGTAACCATTTACCATTGATGTCAAAGGGGGAGAGTTTTAGAAAGTTTTGGTAAGGGGGAGAAGTTTTTGGGAGAAATTTTTTTGATAATTTTGAATCAGACTTTTTGCACATGTTTCTATCAATGACAAAGGGGGAGATTATTGGAAGTTTTTCATATATTGTCATTGATGTCACCATGTTGGTCTAGTACCCTATATCGGTGTGCATATCACACTTATCCTATCTAGTATTTGATCCGGTATCTTCGGTATTTCATTTTGCATATTTCCTCTATTAATCAGTATGATCTAAGGTTTTGCAAAAAGGTTTATAATGGTTGGAAGCATATATATCTATATTCTTAGATATTCATATGATTGGGTGATGTCTTTGCATCAGTTTTTAAGATTGAATTTTATTATTTAGTTAATCTTGTCTGACATGATGTTGCATGACACGAGTGAATTACTCTTGATATGAAGCTGACAAGTTATCATCTTCAAAATATGATTTGCATCAATTATGTTGACCTAATCAATACTTATGGATATATCGGGTATATATACAAGATGGTTAGAAGATGAGATTGCATGATGAGTATGTAATATATGTGTGTAATGAATGCGAATGCGAATGCGAAAAGAAGAAGAGTGTGTATGAGCGAAGTATGCGAATAGTGGTTGAATATTAGTTTGAGGTCAATAGAACGAATACTCTGAGCATCAAGGGAACTAAACCTGCACATGTGGTGTAACTCCTCATTTCAACTCTGGTCGTTAGCCATTTTTGTATACTTATTTTTGTAGACAGTGAGCCTCCATTTTGGATAGTATGTCCTTGTAAGTAGTGAGCTTTTGTATCTGGCAGTAAGCCTCTTTGTTATTGGTATTGATATAAATTTATATAATGTGAGTTAATCCTCACCGTGGTTTTTCCCTCATTGGGTTTTCCGCATAAAATATGGTGTTCTTGTGTTGTGGAAATTGATGTTTGACTATTGCTTTAATCTATTTTGTGTTACAATAAATATTTAAGTATTTTTTCAATAAGTATGTGTGGATACTAATTCACCCCACCCTCTTAGTATCAAATCAGCCATACTTGAGTTTTAGGGCATTAGCCACTTGTTTAGGCGTGACCATAGTACTAGCTCTCAAATCAATCATGTTATTATGTAAAAGCTTATCTCCCACAATAAGTGTTAAAAGCAAAGGTGTAGACTTTGGTTTTCTTACCTCTATCACATTTTCATTTTTCGTGGCATTCATGTATGCTATGAATTTTAAATATTGGGGGTCCAACGTGGGCTCCTTGTCTCAAACTTGATTGTGCGGTGGAATAAAATCCATCCATGGTATTTTTTCTTCCTTCTTCAGTGCTTCCTAGAGCAATGTCTTTTATGTTCTAAAATTGATATAACATCCAATAGAGATACATTAGGGATTGCCTCCTTCAATTGTTCAACCATGTTGAGGATTTTGATTGGTAGGGCCTTGGGTCTGAATGGTGGTATTTCTTTTATCTTTGGGAGAGGTTGATCCATCATGGGTGGGCTTGATATTTTTTCTATCACCTTCTCTAGCAATGATAAAGCTTGTGACTATTGAGTGGGTCAAGCTTGCATGACTTGCTCCACTTGTGTTTGCATTTTTTGAGGTTATGGGCATTGTGGAGACCATTGCACATATTCTCCAATGGGTCTTCTTTTAGACCATGTTTTATAGTCTAAGTGTACTTGTGAGGCGCTAGTCATGAGAGCATCATTTTCAAATACTACATCTTTTTCCATCCAAAAGAAAAGTGCTTAGTCTAGTGCAATATCCAGCTCTTTCTCTAAGGACGTCCCTTAAATTCATGCTATTAAATGCGCATTCTGCATTTTGGGAGGCTGATATTCTTTTGTACTTGAAAATACACCCTGGCTTCTTTTCTCCATTATATTCTACTGCACATTTCCCCTTGGAAAATTTTGGGGCATATGGATATGATTACATGGGAAGAACCATGTGTTCTCATATTCCTTTAGGTTGTTCTAGCCTAGTACTAAATCTTTTCTTAGACTATTCTTGACAATCTAAAGTGGTGTGGTAACTAGAACTATCTAGTTTGTGGGTGCTGGTTGTTGACTTCCTCCTTTTAGAGCTCCTTGATATGCGATTTTTTGTTGATAAGACGACCTTTTTCTTGGATAGCTCTATGGGGGAGGCTTCAGAGGTGCTGCTTGTTGTCATCAGATGAGGACTAGCTCATTCATAGGGGACCACATGAGGTTCTTCATATCATTGATATTTGATACTAATGAAGAGGAGCCTAATGTTATTTGTTGCACACCATGGTATATGTACATAGATGGTGGTACAACCAACATGGTCGCTTGTGCAGAGGAGCCAATCGGAGTTGCTTCTTCTTGGGGGCTGCTAGAGATTTTTGTGAACATGGGCATCAACAAATGTGGTGGAAGCTTCCCAACATTGATCAAACTATTTTCTACATGCACAGCTAGATCATATTCATCGGGTAGAGTATCTCCCCCATAGACGGCACCATGACTGTGATGTCTGAATTGAAATCTTTTATATTAAACATGAGTGCGATAGCGGCCAGAGGTTGGATAATCACAAGAATCCTTTTCCAGATTTTGTGAAACCTAGTGTTGAAGTTGCTCACAGCCTCTTGCAAGGCCCTTTTGATAGTGAATAATTTCTCTAGAAAAGAGAAGAAATCTCCCTTTTTCAAGAAGTGATGGTAAATTGTTGGCGGTGAATTTTCCTAAACCAGATTAAATAAATTATTTTAGTTTTTAGTAGCTGAAGAATGCACATATTGCATATTGATGTAATAAATATAAGCTCGCATTGAAAGAACAAGGAGATTAATTAATAAGTATAAGATATCAACTTTTAGTCATTGGAAAAATATGCATGTCAATGCAATAAATATAATCTCTCTATTTTGAGTCATTGGAAGAAGGTGAGCATCAAACTATTAAATATAAGCTCTCAAATTTTATTTTCATTGGAAGAGCATACATGTTCATGTAGTAAATATAAGCTCTCAATTCTAAGTAGCTAGAACAACATGTACATCAATGTAATAAATAGAGGTTCTTAAATAGCTTTACATAATAAATAAGTTATATAAAAATAATTAAAGTGATTATATGTTTTTTAATAATATTCTTTTTTAAAATTAGATTCAAGACTTCTCTTATAAGAATAAATTAAAAATCAATTTATTTTGAAAATATTAAAATCTTTTTTCCACGTTGTATTTAAAAATAAATTAAAAAATCATTATTAAAATTAAACTTTATTATTATCTACATTATAAACATAATTTATAATTTAATAATCTAATTTACTTCATAAATAATCAAATACTAATTTTAACATAAATTTATAAATTAAATAATATAAATTTATATATTCGTTATATCTATTATTTTATATATTATATTTAAATAAAATATTAGTATTTTAAAAAATGTTTCAACAGATTAGAAAATATTAATATAGACAGTTGTCTTGTTAACAATTTCTCCTTTTCAATGCGAAGGCAATTAAAACCCGTTCTATTACTTGGTCAATACTCTAAAAAAGTATTTCAGGTGAAGCTAATTACATAGAAAGGAGTTAGGAATAAGATAGGAACACATATTACCATCCCAAATAAAAGTTTGAAAATCTCTGTAGAACAAAGCTAATTCATTACATGAGATCAATGGTATTTTTCAACCATCATAGAAGAAGAAGCCAATGATCACTACACAGTAGCAGTTGTTACGCATTTACAAAGGGTAATCATGCAACTAGAGACAATATTATTGTTCTCCTCTCTGAGGATGCAGAGGAAATAATTCCAGGGTTCGAATCTTCGCTGCTCCTTCTTCTTCCTGAACATGAATGGATAAAGTTATGAGTTAATAGATACGCTTTATAATGCAATGATTTTCTCATCAAATAAGATAAATTGTTAGAGAAATCATATTACTTACCTCTACATTAATCTTCTCATCCATGTACTTTGATTGTGTAGAGTATGTGGGATATGAAAAATATATTTCTATATCAAATCGATAACTTATAAAAATAAATCTAAATAAATTATATTTTGTTTAAAATTTAAAGAAAGAGGATTCTTTTCAAACTTATTACACTAGCCTGGGCCTAGCTTGTATGCTTAATAGTAAACAATCTTAATGAATACATGGGTTTGTAAGATAGCTTTCTCATTCAACCTTTCAAATGGCATTGGAGTTAACATACAAATTATAGAAATATTAAATTTAATGTTTACATATAAAACCTAATTCCTTAGAAAAGATAAATGAATACTTTTAACCACATAATACATCGAAGAAAATCACATACTTTTGGTTTGTGACTATTCTCTCTTGCATTTTTCTCAACTATTTGTATTTTGATACCAATGGAAAATATTTTTAGAATCCACTCGATGATATCATTGTAGGTCAGTCGTAATCTCATCTATGTGGGCTTCTTATGGTTTTGTGGTTCATGTTGAGAATTTACCCAACTCCCGCATCAACGTTTCAGTCAACCCCGACAGTCTTCTCTAACTCTCACCGCCATACCACGCTGACTTTGACTCTTGCTCGCGGTACCGCAGTGTCCACCGTGATACCGCAACCTCTCAGATTACTGTCCATGGTTGTGAAGAGTTACCACGTTACCGCGGCCTCATCTTCAAGCACTCGCAGTAGCGCGGTGACTACCGCTATACCGCGAGCCTTAGTCTCTTGCACCGTGGTAGTGCGGTTACCGCGGCCACCACGGCCTCACTTGTCACCCTTTGCAGTACTGTGGTATCCACCATGATACTATGCCTGCTTTCTCTCTCATCTGCGATAGCATGGTGGTTGACCTTTTTTTTTACTCTTCTTGGCGGCAACGGTTAGTGGAATATGTGTTGGCATTATTTATGTCTAAAGGACGTTTTGATAGGACTATCTTTATTATGACTTGGACAAGTTTTTACTAGCATTCGTAATTGCCATTATTAGTATTAATTTTTGACTGGGCCAAAAATTTTATAAGTTAGCTTGTTTGTATTTTATTTTTTTAAATAGAAGTTGAATATGAAATTGCTCTGAAGCAACAAATAATTTTTAATGGTTGTTCTGTGTGATTGAAGAGTATTATATTATTATTATTTTTATCTATGCCTAATCCTTCACGTGGTATCAAAGCCTAAGGTAATTCAATAGAGAGTCTGTAAATCATGGCAATAAGCACAAACTTGAGTAATCCCCAAATTCCACAGCTGAATGGAAAGAATTATGACTATTGGCCAATAACAATGAGAGCATTGTTTTGTTCACAAGATTTATGGGACTTTGTAGAGAATGGGTTTCCAAAACCGGCAGACGTAGCAGCATATAATGCCTTAACACAAGCAGAGAAAGATTTATTGAAGGATAACAAGAAGAAGGATTCAAAGGCACACTTCTTCATTCTACAAGGTGTACATGAAAGTAATTTTCCCAGAATTTTAGCCACTACCAAGTCCAAGCAAGCATGGGACATTTTATAGATTGCATATCAAGGAATGGACAAAGTCAAAACTGCAAAATTGCAATTATTGAGAAGAGAATTTGAGACCCTCTTTATGAGAGACAATGAGTCTATTGATTCTTATTTTACTCAAGTAATGGGACTAGTAAACCAGATAAGAACACATGGAGAAACATTAGAAGATGTCAAAGTGGTAGAGAAAATTCTGAGGTGTTTACCCACAAGATTTGAATCAATTGCAGTCACAATAGAAGAGACAAAGGATCTCACACAGTATTCAGTTGATGAGCTATATGCTTCACTAATTTCTCATGAGCACAGACTCGAAAAAACAACAAATATGTCATTGGAGCATGTATTCAAGTCACAAACTTCAATTAACCAAGGAAGAGGCAGAGGTAGATCAAATTTTAGAGCAAGAGGAAGAGGTTTCAATAGAGGTGGAAGATATAACCAATCAAGTTCAAGTGGAAATGGTAGCAGCCAAAACCCATCTCAAAACTTTCCTCAAGGGGAAAGCAATGAAAAATCTCAAGTCCAATGTCATTATTGTAAAAATTTTGGCCATTATATGAATGAGTGTAGAAAGAAGCAATATGATATGAGAAGAAAAAATGCAAATTTTACAAAAGAGAATCAAGATCATAGACCTGATAAGAGCACAATGTTTTTAACCTGTAATGTAGCTCAAGCTAGTGAGAAAGAAGTTTGGTTTTTAGATTCAGGCTGTAGTAATCATATGACAAGGAATTTAGAGTTGTTCACAAGTTTAGATGAGAATATTAAGTCAGATGTCACTTGGGTAATGACAAAAAAGTGTCAGTTAAAGGAAAAGGGAATGCTAATATTCTAACCAAGCAGGGGGAGCAAAAATATATTTCTCATGTTTATTTTGTGCCTGGTCTTAAACACAACTTGATGAGTGTAGAACAGTTAATTCAAAAGGGTTATAGAGTGACTTTCAAGAATGGGTAGTGCACTATTTTAGACAAATACCTAAGTAGACAAAGAATGAGATTAGAGCAGCAAGATGCCACTAAGGAGAAGTATGACAAAGATTGTGGCTACAAAATCAATAGGAAGAATGGATGAGGTATTAGAAACTTTGAGGGGAGTGTAGGAAATAATGGATGCAATAGAGGGTGGAATGAGAGGTAGAGCACATGAAGATGGTGACAACGAATATAATGAAGGAGCAAATATGGCTAGAAAAGAAGGTGAAAATGCAAATGGAGATATGGATGCAACTAAAAGAAGACTTATAAGTGATATTTTGAACATTGGGAAAGGAACAAGAGTGGAATTACAAAGATTCTCATGAATTTTAGAGCTAGATGAATTAATTGATTGGATAATAGAGATGAAAGAATACTTTGAATATGAAGAAGTAGAGGACCCCAAAAGAGTGAAGGTTGTTTGAAACTTCATGCAACATTATGGTGGAAAGAGGTGCAAACTGAGAGAAGAATAAATAGAAGGGAGAATATCACTCAATGGGATCAAATGGTACACAAGATGAAGGTTAAATTTCTTCCTAGTGATCATCAACTTGAACTGATCAAGAAGTTGTAGAATTTAAGACAAAGAGAGTTAAGTGAAGTCATATAGTATAGAGGAATTTTATAAAATTTACGTCATATTTGACCATAATGAATTAGACCATGAAAAAGTAGTAAGATATATTAATAGAAATTGAGGCTGCATATTCAAGATGAACTCAATATTATAGGGCTACAAAATGTGAAAGAAGCATACCAATATGCTCTAAAGGAAGAAGATAAATTGGCAAGAAAGAAAGGAACAAACAAAGGCATAGGTGGATTTACCAATGGAAAAGTGTAGCAACATAAAAACTAAAACCATGGTAAGGATGTTAGGCCTTCAAAAATTCAAAAGGAGAAAGATGAAATAGGATTAAGACCATACCCTATGAGAGGTAGAGGTGGATATGGAAGAGGCCAATGCAAATGATTTCAATGAACTTGTTTTACTTAAGGACTATTACGCCATAGATTTTATGAATGCCCACAACATGACCAGAAGGATCAAGGAGAACAAGGGCAATAAGTGCACATGCAACAAATGGGGATTATTAGTCTAGAGGATATGTTAGTCAATTAGACAAACTTGAGAGAAGATAAGCACTTATGATGAAGAGGACACTATTGAAACCAATCAAGATAAAAGGTGAACCTATCTAAAGAGAAAATTTGTTTAGGATAATATGTAAGTCAGATGGAAATGCTACAAAGTCATAATAGATAGTGGCATCATTGACAATTTGGCATTAGTTGAAATGGTGCAAAATTTGGGGTTAAAAATAAAAGCTCATCCTACCCCTTACAAGGTATCATGCTTACAAAAGGGGCGCCAAATCTTAGTTGATCAGTAATGCCTAGTTAATTTTTGAATAGGCACTTATGAAGATCGGGTTTGGTGTGATATCATGCCCATGGATGTATGTCACTTACTCTTAGAAAGGTTGTGGTAATTTGATAGGAATGCAATCCATAATGAAAGAGAAAACACCTACACTTTGGACAAAAATGGAAGAAGGCACACTATTATGCCATTGATAACCAAGGAAGAAGAAGTGGAACAAGTGGTCCAACAATGTTGCTAGTGATAGGAAATCAATTTTCGAAGGATATTAAGGGGAAAAACTATGTTTTTCAATAGTTCTCAAGGAGCTACAAGTAGATGCAACAAATGATAACAGTGACATGTGTTTAGAAGTAAAGGATCTTTTTGAAGAATTTGTTGAAATTGTGTCCAAGGAACTACCAGAAGGACTGCCACCTATGAGGAGCATTAGCCATCATATTGATCTAATTCTAGGGGCAGGTTTACCCAACAATGATGCCTATAGGTTGACACCTACGAAAAATAAAGAGGCTAACAAGCAAGGGCAACAACTATTGGAAAGAGGACTAATTAGAGAAATCCTTAGCCAATGCAATATACCAGTTGTATTATCACCAAAGAAGGATGGTGAATGGAGAATGTGTACAAACTCAATGTCCATCAAAATAATAATAATAAAGTATCGTTTTCCTTTACCAAGAATGGATGATCTCATGGACTATTTTGGAAAGGCTAGGTATTTTACAAAAAATAGATTTAAAGTATATTTCTAAATTATGGTTATTATAGAAGCATCTATTGATCTTATCCACTCTAATTTTTATATATAATATTAATATGAGATATTATACTAATATATATTTTTTAATTTATTTAAGAACTATTATGTATGTATATATATATATATATATATATATATATATATATTGTGTTATATTTTTTTTATGTATAGTTCAATTTGTTGTTATTGCACTGAGTCTTAACTACAAATAGTAGTAGGAGCATAGTACTAGCACTTGCACCCCAGTAAGGTGCAATACTTACGCCGATAGGCTGAGCCTACATTATTTACGGTCGTGAAAAGTAGTGGATGGCATGAAGAAAGCAGTGATCTATCTCACCTATCCATCTCTACCTCTCTCTCCTTTCCTCCCTCCCCCCTTCTCTTTCTCCCTCTTGCTCTCTCCTTCTCTCTTTATTTCTCTCTATATCACATATCTCTCTCTACCTATCCCTCCCTCCATCCCACCTATTTCTCTCTCTCTCTCCTTTACTCTCTACTTCTCTCCCTCTCTTACTTATTCCTCTCTACCTCTCTCCTTCCCCCTCTAATTCTCTATAACTCCCCTATCCCTCTCTACCTCTCCCTCCCTCCCTCTCTCTCTCTCTCTCTCTCTCTCACTCTCTCTAGCTCTATCTTTCCTTCTCTACTTCTTTCTATCCCACCTCTCTCTCCCTCCCCATCTCTATCTCACTTATCCCTCTCTACCTCCCTCCGTCCCTTTACCCTCCCCCTCTCTCTCTTTCTCTATCCTTCCCTCTCTACTTATTTATCCTCCTCTCTCTTTCTCTATCTCACCTATCCCTCTCTACCTCTCCCTCCCTCCATCCCCCATTCTCTCTCCCTCTTGCTCTCTCCTTCCCTCTTTATTTCTCTCTATATCACATATCCCTCTCTACCTATCCCTCCCTCCATCCCACCTATTTCTCTCTCACTCTCTCCTTCCCTCTCTACTTCTCTCCCTCTCTCACTTATTCCTCTTTAACTTTTTCTCCCCAACTTGCGAATGGTATAAAATTCTGACGTCAGACTGCTGGAGATCCGGGTGGGCTCTCCCCACGTAAATAGCCTATGGGCTAATAATTGTATGTTAACAAAAATTATGAAGCTAATGTATATTTAAAACAATTAAAACTTTATGATAAATAAAATAAAACAATTCTTGAATAAGATATATATAGAAATGTCACTACAGTCACAATAAGAAGTAGAACACCGTAACATAAAAATATTAAAAATATATATCAATTATATCAATCTTCAATATTTTTTTGTTCACACTTAAACCATTTCTCTCCACACCTTATTACCCCTATAATTATGCCTCTTGACATAAAGAAAAATAAATACAAAACAAAAGCCACTGGTCACGCGCTATATTTAAAATTCTTTGCTCCTTCCCTAAAATCACATTCAACCGTAACAATGCAATTTACGACCGCCCTTGACAGATATCAACAAATTTTAAAAATAAAAAATCATTTGTCGTGTTCATTTAGTTGACAGAAACACTAGTCATTTGTCCTCTTTCATTTAGTAAACGGTAGCCCTAACTCTATGAATATAATAAAAAGCTGAGCTCAAGCTGAGACCTATCGAGCCTTAAAACACGCGGGAATGTTATAACTGAGGAGAGAAGAAAGAAAACGCTCACGGAAATTGCCAGGAATATATGTTTTTCAAGGCAAGACGGACCAGATCCGATACCTGTCAAGCTTGAATCGCTTCTTTTTTTTCAACTGAATAATGCAGATATAGAGAGTAATACACAGTCCTCGAGAAGGGACTGCGAAGGGAGGAAATTAATGAACATGAATAAGCATGGAGGACAGCACAGAATTTTATCTCCCGCCTACCGTCCAACTGTCCGATCCGGTAAACAACATAAGCATGGGAATTCTATTGCGCTCTATAAGACGGACCAGATCCGATACCTGTCAAGCTTGAATCGATTCTTTTTTTTAAACTGAACAATACAGATATTGAGAATAATACACAGTCCTCGAGAAGGGACTGTGAAGGGAGGATAATAAATGAAAAAACAAGTTCAAAGAAACATCACAAGGCATGGAGGACAGCACAGAATTTTATCTCCCTCCTACCGTCCAACTGTTCAATCATAAGCATGGGAATTCTATTGCGCTCTATAAGACGGACCAGATCCGATACCTGTCAAGCTTGAATCGATTCTTTTTTTTAAACTGAACAATGCAGATATGGAGAATAATACGCAGTCCTCGAGAAGGGACTGTGAAGGGAGGATAATAAATGAAAACACAAGTTCAAAGAAACATCATAAGGCATGGAGGACAGCACAGAATCTTATCTCCCTCCTGCCGTCCAACTGTTCGATCATAAGCATGGGAATCCTATTGCGCTCTATCGATCCAACTGTATATAGATATATATGGGCACACATTTTCTATTCGGTTTTTGTGCAATCAGGATAAAACTCTGTGCTGTCCTCCACCACAGCAATACGGTTTGTTATCGAGTAGATTTTTTGTTTTGTTATTTGAAATTGAATACAATTTTTAATAGTGACATTTCTACACATAAATACATATTTTAAGATTTAATTCTTTATATTTAAAAAATAAATAATTATTATATTATTAAATAAAACATTAATTATTCTATATTATATATTTATTTTAGTGTTTCGATTAAGTAAGCAGGGGTTGAAAGGGTTTTAATCTCTTTAACAACCCTCCTAAAATACATTAGCCAAGCACAACAACCAGTTAGGAACAACAGTATACCTCCAAACAAACAACCAAACAAAAGAAATAGTTTAAGTACCAAAACTTGAAACCACAACTTTTCCTTCAAAAGCAACTCATTAGAGGTTTTTTTAGGAGTACATTTCTTTTTCTTTTGAACAACTATCCATGAAGAATCAGAAACTAAATTTGAAACCGAATCAAGAGGAGCCTAGAGGAGGCATCACTCACCACAAAGGGAACAACCAAGTGTTGAACTATAATAGTATAAGTCATCGGAGGGGCAATAACAGTCGAAAATCCATTAGGGCAATCACAGGCCAAGTGTCCAGTAGCAAAACAGCACTATCATATGCCAAGTGTTTTTTTATTTATAGGTTTATTTACATATTTAATTATGTTTGATAATATTTTTCTATTTTTTATTTTTTTATTTTAAGATTTTTAAATATATGTTAGTTATGTTTAGTTTTATGTACACTTTCTTTATATGAGATTTTTTTATTTTTTGTCATTATATAATGCTTCTTGATTTAACAAGGCCGCAATACTGCAAAGTTCCTTGACTTGTATTTATTTAAGTAGTTGTGTTCTTTGTAAAGATCATTGCTTGCATTATCAATGTGCAAATATAAATTATATAACAATTAGTGTCACAACAAAAAACTCAAAGACTACAAGTTACAACTAAAAAAAATATAGATCATCTACTTACATTGAATCAAGGTCAAAGTATTGACTCATGCATGTCATTGACTCGCAATATTACCCAATACCATAAAATTTATGGTTCTATGACCCACGGGATTTGCGCAAATATGATCTCTTTTAAATGTAAAATTATACTCTATATATGAATATCAAATTTTTAAACTGTAATTTTTGAAAAAAGCTTGCTATTATCTCTTGTCATGTCTATATCCTATATATTATTAATTGGATGGTGGGGCACAAAGGGAACATTCCAATGCAATAGCATATCCATGACCAAAGCATAAGAATTTTGGAGAATCCTAAATGGCATTCCTATTTAACATAACTAAAAAGACATAATGAATAAATGAGTTGTTGCAGCTTTTTTCATGTATCTATTTGAATATTGCATCATTGCATTATGCCAAAAAAAAATGTTGGAATTCTTTATCAAGCCTTTTAGGTATGTTGCTTTGTATGATAATGAAAATGATGAGTAGCTCTTCTGATGTCAATGCTAATAAAATCTTTCGTACTAAATATGTTTGTAGACCTATAAAATTCTTCAGATTTTGTAGAACACAAGATTGAAAGCTTTAACCCCCTTTTGGGTGGATATACTTAAAGGTGCTAAAAAATTCAACCATATTTTATTTTTAAAAAATATTAAGCCAATACTAATTGATAAGGAGATATTTCAACTAAACTTTCCAAGTTTGATCATATTCATAGATTCATGAAATGTTCATATATTCATAAGTTAGTATGCATTCTAGAATAATCTCATTCAAAGTACATTAGTGTTACCCAAATTCATCTCTACTTAATACACTACATACTAAGTGTATGGTAGGGTGGAGGTAGCAGTACTCCATGACTAGTGAAGTTCCAATGCACCAATAAATCAATAAAAATATGTTTAGAGAAATATGTGTACAAAATAACTCAAAAAAATTTGTTTTAAGAGTGATAAGAAAATTGAGTATGGCAAAGTAAAACTTAAAAAAAAACTTGATAAACTTAAGTGAAAGCCATGAGCAGTGGCATAAATTATTGCACATACCCATAAGTATATAAATACATTCTAATTACTTTTAACATAGAGTAGAAAAAATAAGAATTAAGCTCTAATCTTAAACTAAAAAAATATATTTCATTATATTTCTAAAAATTTATAAAAATATTTTTGTAAATAATATTAAAGAATAATTATAATATTAAACAATTTTAAGTCTTTTAAATATTTTTTATAAATACATTCTAATTACATTTAACATAGAGTAGAAAAAATAAGAATGAAGTTGTAATCTAAAACTACAAAAATATATATTCATAATTTATTTCTAAAAAATTACAAATATATATTTTTAAATAATATTAAAAAATAATTTTAAGTTTTATAATTTTTTTATAAATACATTCTAATTACTTTAGCATAGAGTAGAAAAAATAAGAATTAAGATCTAATCTAAAACTAAAAAAATATATATTCATAATTTATTTCTAAAAATTTTTTAAAATATTTTTTTAAATAATATTAAAAAATAATTATAATATAAAACAATTTTAAGTTTTTTAAATGTTTTTTATAAATAAATTCTAATTAATTTTAAAATAGAGTAGAAAAATCAAAATTAAGCTCTAATCTAAAACTACAAAAATATATATTCATAATTTATTTCTAAAAATTTAGAAAAATATATTTTTAAATAATATTAAAAAATAATTATAATATAAAATAATTGTAAGTTTTATAAATGTTTTATAAATACATTCTAGTTAATTTTAACATAGAGTAGAAAATATAAGAATTAAAGACTAATCTAAAACTACAAAAATAAATATTCATAGTTATAAATATTAATATAAGTAAAAAAGTTATTAAAATGATTTTTTTTATTGTTAATAAATTATGACTAGAAAAACCCCAACTAAAGGCTGCCTCTCATTTGTTTTAAAAAATATTTTAAAAATGGAAAACAAAGAGGTTAATCATCATTCATTTTACTCTTATTGTGAGTTTTTTTGCTTTCTCTATTTCCAGAATAGAAAATCCTACCCAATGAAAATAAAGAAAAATTGTTTGTTTTTATATTCTATATAAAAAATGGTCTATTTGAACCATTAAAATTTTACAAACATTGAAGTGAAATTTGTTGAAGAATTTTTTTAATGTTTTTTATTAGTTTAAAGTAAAATTATTAATCACTAGTTAAACACTACCGCCTCTATGCTATAGTTCCATGGAAGGAACTAATAATTGATAAATAAATAAATAAATGATTTTACAAATGACCAATGATTTTTATTATATCAAGAAATATAAGTATTTAAGAAAAAACATCTACAACAAATGAATGGAAAAAAGTTACACTATTTGTATGTGCCAAGTTTCTTAATTCATTTCACATGGTAAGAAAAATATGAATCTAAAGATAAGAAAATAGTACTTTCAGATTAAATAAAATAACATTAAATATGTAAATTCATTCTAAAATTCAATTGAAATGCATCACTAATTAAATACACTAATTATTTGAACTAACAATATATTTAACAAACCATATTTCCTAATTTAGAAACTAAAATCACTATTAATGTCGAGTAATATCTACAAAAGAAAATAATAAATCAAAATAAATTAGTCCATAGGCTATTTGTGTGAATTTTGGTCAGAATATTTATCAGCCTTCCTAGTTTTTGAGTTTTTCGACATGAGGAAAAGGTGGCGAATTGAGTTTTGGCGGGGCCATAGAGAATGTGAGCGAAATGGCATCAACATTAATTGTTGTAAGCTTTGCGTGTAGTGGTGATGGTTATAAGCAACACCTACTATTTATATTCCTTGGAAAACTAAGCGAATGTCTATGCAATTTTTGATTTTTTTAATCTTTTATTTATTTTTTATCTTTGGTTGCAATGTTCGTTAGCCTTCCCGGTTATTGGGCTTTTTGGCATCGGGGAAAAGGTGGTGGATTATTTTTAAAAAGAGCATATGGTGCGCCAATAGAGCAGGCCAGTGAAATGGTGTCAACATTAATTGTTGTAAGGTTTCAGTGTAATGGGGATGGTTGTAACACTTGCGCATTAAAATCCTTGGGAAACAAAGAGAATGTCTGCACAATTATCGATAAGACATTCTTGGGTGTCATTCTCTGGGTTTACCTTGTCCTTGAAGATAGTTGAGAGTGAGGAGGGAAAGTTTGTGTGAAGGTGCAAGTGTGAGGATCGGTTGTAGAGTTTCTCTTAAGGTGGTTGGAGGTTACTCTATACTTTTTGCATGGGGTGATGGTTGGAAAAGTAGTACAAAAGTGTTGGTTGTGATAATCATTTGTGCATTTTTTACAGGTCCTGGTGAAAGAAGGGAGTAGAGAGAAAGCAAGGTGGAAAAGGTGCATTTGAAGCAAGCATGAAGTGGTGCGAGAAGAGGAGCATACTAAAAAAATGATTTTTTGATTATTTGGAAAACAGATTATGTTATTTCCCAAAGGGCATTGTTGAAATTGTTGTTATGTAGTTTAGGTTATATTGTTTCGTTTATGGTTTCTATGTAGTGGCCAAGGGTGGAAGACAATGTTGATTGTTTTTCTCTGGCTTAGTCTATACTATTTATTTTTTCATCAGAGTCTATTGAAAAAAGACTGTATAGTTTTTAGAAAGGAAAATTGTTTGATTTATGGTTCAACTTTTGCGGGGATGGTTTTGTATGGATGGAATATTGGAAATGGCCTCTAAAAGATGCTCTTGTTTGGATTCTGGGTATGAAATTTCAAGCCTCTTTTCATGGTCTCATTTAATAAATATTTTTGACTTCTAATCAAATGTTTGGAAAACTTTGATGCCACCAAGTGTGCTAAAAAATGAACTATTGATCATTAAATATTTCACTTCTTCAATAGCCTTATGGGAAATTTAGTAGTGGGCGACCAATTTGCACCTCACTGAATGAACTCTGGGATATTTATAGAAATTTGACTCTTCTTTGTGTTTTGGGGAATGAGTAGAAAGAAATGTGAATAAAACATAAAAATGCTGATGCGCCAAAGCTTTTACAACATTTCAACCCTTAAATATTCCTTATAACTAATATGACAGACACATAATATTGTAGACCCTTCATTGTTGGAATGAAAATGAGCAGCAAAGGCTAGAGAAAGCACAATGCAGTCTTTCAAATCTCCCCGTGGCAAGCACCCATTAAGGTCCAAATAGACATAAGAAAAAATCTAAAGATTAACATAAATATTCAAAAATTTATAGAATCCTTCTTGCTTTACAACATAATATGAAAAATGGCAAACCTTTTATAGAAATAAAAAAAATTAATGGACATAATCCAATTTCCAAGGCTAGCATTCAACTTAGAAGCTTAACAACATGTAAATCAGTTATCCAAACTATCAATACAAAATTTTAACATAATGCTTTCAATATGAATGAAATATGAAAGAGAAATTTGGCATAGGCCCTAGCATGCACAATTTCAAAGATTTATCCCAAATAGATCAAACTTTATGATATATAAACTAAAAATAAAGGTTGATAGCTCACAATCTGATCTTAGATATTGATTAGATCGCAACAATCTTTGATCATTAAGTCTCATCTGCCTTATTATTGATTTTAGATATTTTAGCAAAGATAGCTATCAGAAAATAATTGAATTTAACATAGCCTATAAAAAATATGATTGATAGACTATGGAGGTTGATGAAGCTAAGTTGAAGGTTCCACCCCAAAATCAAGAGGCCCATCGTGCTCCCCGATAAACTCTGCCCAAAAGGATCACTCCGTAAAAATTCAAACTATCCAACAAAAAAGAAAGACATGTCAAGCAAGTGGGCAATGTGAGAATTGTGAGAGTAGCTTTGAAGAAAGTCCCTGCCTTACAAATTTTTAAAATTACGTTTATTGTATAATCAAATTCAAAATAAATATTATTTTATAAAATATACGATAATTTGATAGAAAAAATTAAATTTGAAATTGATAATTTTATTAAAATAAGATTAACTAAGTGGATAATATAAGAAGTATAAACATTCATAATGAAAAAAAAATAGTTAGTTTAATTATAATAAAAAATTATTGAAAATACTATAAAGAAGTCTAATTAAATAAATAAATCATATGTAACTAGTGTAAGTTAGTTTCAAACCCAAATGGATAACAAGAATATCTATGCATGTGGATTAAATGACTCTAGGAAAATGAACTACCAACAATTCATGTCAAAAAATTCACTGCCAACAATTTTCCATGACAAAATAATATAAAGAAGTCTAGTTAAATGAATAAATCATATGTAGCTAGTGTAAGCTAGTTTAAAACATAAATATATAACAAGAATATCTATGCATATGGAGTAAATGGCTCTAGGAAAATGCACTGCCAACAATTCACGTCAAAAAATTCACCATGACAATTTCATCTGTGGTAGGATAAATGTGCATATTGATGTAATAAATATAAGATCTCGACTTCTATTCATTGGAACAATATGCATGTCAATGCAATAAATATAATCTCTCTAGTTTGAGTCATTGGAAGAACATGAACATCAAAGTATTAAATATAAGCTCTCAATGTTTTTGTAGTTGGAAGATCATACATGTTAATGCAATAAATATAAGCTCTCAACTAGAAGTAGCTAGAACAATATGTACATCAATGTAATAAATAGAGGTTCTTAATTTTTAGAAACAATGTGTTTAATATTAATATTGAAAATTGTATGTGATAATTATTCTTACAAACATGTATTAGATTGATCTAGAGTAACATCAAATTAATATAACAATTTTGCAAAAAAAAAATTAAAACAAGCATATTTTCTTACTATTATTATAAAATTTTAAAACAATGTTTAAATATCACAAAAAATTAATTAAAAATGTATTTCTAATTTTTCTCTAATATTAAAGCTAAATAATTATGTATTTTATATGTTCATTTCTATTTTAAAAATAGCTTTACATAATAAATAAGTTATATAAAAAGAACTAAAATGATTATATGTTTTTTTATAATACTCTTCTTTAAAATTAGATGCAAGACTTCTTTTATAACATTGTCAAAATAAATATCAATTTATTTTGACAATGTTAACAATCTTTTTTATCACATGATATTTAAAAATAAATTAAAAAATCATTATTAAAATTAAACTTTATTATTATCTACATTATAATCATAATTTATAATTTAATAATCTAACTTACTCAATAAATAATCAAATACTAATTTTAACATAAATTTACTAATTAAATAATATAGATTTATATATTCACTATATCTATTAATTTATATATTATATTTAAATAAAATATAAAAAAAATTTAAAAATGTCTCAACAGATTAGAAAATATTAATGTAGACAGTTGTCTTGTTAAAAAGACAAATAATGATTATAAATTAAAAAAAACCAATTGGACACTCTTCCCTATAAATTGCAATCACATTCAACGGTTGAAATGAAATCTGCCACCGCCTTTGAAAGATAAATCATTTCTTCCCATTCGTTTGCCAAGCGGTGACACTAATCTCGGATTGTAGTCAAATGCTTCTGAAATCTAAACTAAATACAGATTCCCAATAAGATATACAATAAAACTTACTTGTCACAATTTCTCCTTTTCAATGCGAATGCAATTAAAACCCGTTCTATTACTTGGTCAATACTCTAAAAAAGTATTTCAGGTGAAGCTCATCACATAGAAAGGAGTCAGGAATAAGATAGGAACACATATTACCATCCCAAATAAAAGTCTGAAACTCTCTGTAGAACAAAACTAATTCATTACTTGAGATCAATGGTATTTTTTCAACCATCATAGAAGAAGAAGCCAATCATCACTACACAGTAGCAGTTGTTACGCATTTACAAAGGATAATCTGTCAATTACAGATAACATTATTGTTCTCCTCTCTTAAAAACCTAGAAAGAAAGCATGAGTGTTGTTTCTTGGTCTATAATAATCCTCCTCTATCAGGATGCAGAGGAAATAATTCCAGGGTTCGAATCTTCGCTGCTGCTGCTTCTTCCTGAACATGAATGGATAAAGTTATGAGTTAATAGATAGGTTTTATAATGCAAGGATTTTCTCATCAAATAAGATAAATTGTTAGTGCAATCATATTACTTACCTCTGCATTAATCTTCTCATCCATGTACTTTGATTGCACAGAGTATGTGGGATCTGAAAAATATATTTCTATATCAATTCGATAACTTATAAAAATAAATCTGAATAAATTATATTTTGTTTAAAATTTAAAGATAGAGGACTCTTTTCAGACTTATTACCCTAGCCTGGGCCTAGCTTGTATGCTTAACAGTAAACAATTTTAATGAATACATGGGTTTGTAAGATAGCTTTCTCATTCAACCTTTCAGATCGCATTGAAGTTAACATACAAATTATAGAAATATAAAATTTAATGTTTACATATAAAACCTAATTCCTCAGAAAAAACTAAATGAATACTTCTAACCACACAATACATCGAAGAAAATCACATACTTCTGGTTTGTGACTGTTCTCTCTTGCGTTTCTCTCGACTATTTGTATTTTGAAACCAATGGAAAATATTTTTGGGTTCCACTCGACCATATCGTTGTAGGTCGGCTGTAATCTCATCTATCTGGGCTTCAGATAGTTTTCTGGTTCCAGTAGCCCACATGCACTCTAATTTGTGCTTTTGCTCAAATGTTGGCCTCCACCTTGAAGGCCCCCATCCCATGCTTGCGGTCTCCTCTACACTCAATGGAAGACTTAGCCTGGGCACTACAGCGAGAAAATGAAAGACTATCATTGTAATGCCAAGGAAGGGGGGAAGAAAAACTCAATTGAAAAATTTATTTACTGACCTGCAGACTTCCCTCGATCCATTGAGAGCTTTTCACTGTAACAACCCTGCAACAGAAAACTTTAAAGAAACTATGGAGCCCTAGCTCACAAACCTGCACCTTCTATACGATGGATAAGAGCGCATTGCATAAAATAGGCATGGGCAGAGAGAATAAATAGGTGAATGTGCAAATGGAACTTCTACGAGGGTAATTAAATGACTGGAAAGTTAATTAGGGTTATGGATGGAAATGAATAATCCAATTGTTTCCTATATTTTTATGAAAATAAGTGACCTAACAAAATTTATATATGTAAGAAAATAAAGATATTTTATTTAATAAAGTTCATATATGTAAAAAAAAAAAAAAAAAATCTTTCAATGAAATTTCAATAATATTGAAAATATTAGATAAGATTTAAAATCTATCTTGTCATTTTATTTATTGTTTCAAATCAAAATCCACTAAATTTATTTGTTCTATAGAATGATTGTGTAATTGGAATAAATCATTAGAATGGATATTTTCAATGACTTTCAATACTATCTCATGTCATGTCATCAAATCATGCCTAAAAGTGTATTTAGTTGGACTAGATTAGCAGAGTGAAATAAAATATATTCTTGTAAATGTTCAATTTGAAAAGAAAAATTTCATCATTACAAGATAACCCCTATATTTGTAGATTTATTGTAAATAGAATAGAAAATGAATGTAGATTGCACATGATTAATCGTACCTAAGTTCAATGATGTGCATCATTACACATCTAAGTTCAATGATGTGCATCATTACACATCTAAGTTCAATGATGTGCATCATTACACATCTAAATAAGACAACGTATAGGAGTATTTTAAATTGATATATTTGGGATAAATGTAAAGCGATATGTGTATGCATAAATGAATGAAGAGGCTAGAGGAATGAGCCCAAATTCATGTGTAATACCATGCCATTTTTTACTATATATATTAAGGTATTTCTTAAACAAAACAAAAAAATAAATGAAAAAATAGAGGGCTATTAAATATTTCTATTATAACTTACCCTCACCTTTAGGAGCATGTGAGTCCTAAGAAGACCATGTACCATAAATTATAAATAAATCACAAGAATTGATGAAAACTAAATATTCAAATATTATGATATTTTTATGGCATCTATATAAAGTAATGGACCCTAAAAGGATATGATCATCAATTATATGGTGAGCAAGATGTTTTAATCTTATCCGCTCATCATATAAATGGGCACATGACTTGGTGACTTAAAGGATAAGTATATTAAAGTGTATGGTCTCAATCTAGACCGTTCCATGCTAGCCTACAATTGTTGATCAAATCCCAACAATCTCATGCATGCTAGTGGGCTCAACATAGAGGTCACCATATAAGTCAAAATTTCAAGCATGCGCAACTCCATCTAAGTCGTTCATCAATCCAAATAGATGGGAGATCAATGAATGACAGTCATTTCATTGTTTAGATCTCATTTCCTAAATGAAATTAGAGAAATAGGTCCATCATAACCCCATTTCCCTTCATATTTAGGACTCCCAACATATTTCCCCATTTTTAAACACCCATTTTTCTTTCTTTTAAAAAGAAAGTCATACAATGAAAAGGAATATCAAAAATTTCAAAAATGATAATGCCAATGTATGCCCCAACTTTGAAGAAATTGCTACACCATTGTTGTTAGCAATTTTATTTAAAGTAGCAAATAATCAATGTCAATCAATAAAGAAGACATGAGAACTTACTCGAAAAGCCTTATGCTAAGTCATATGTTGCCAAATGAAGCTACGTCATGAAAAAGAGAGGAAAGGGTTGCCCCCAAAATGAAATCCCAAAATATATAAGGGATCCATGGATTTAGGTCAGTATGTCTTTGCTACAATGATATTATAGATCTCGAAAATTTCATCATTCCCCAAATACTCATAGAATAGGAAGAATGACACATAAAGAGCAAAAACAAAGAAAAACTTTTGGGTCAACATGGAAGATACATAAATATCTTGATGTCATACGTCATCCCCAAAAGGAAAACACAAGAAAAGTGAAAATATAAATGGTTACAATATATAGAATAATGTAGGTACAAATAAAGGAATGCACATGAAGAGAGATACATAAAACATAACAGTATGAGGGATCGCATTATGCACACACAATCACTTAAATAACATGAAAAAATAAAATGAAGACAAGACTAGTAAGGCACATGTGCGTCAATCTATAGCAAGTCGTCTACATCTCAATCTTGTTTAGTATATGAGGAAGGGAGATAACTAGCCGAAGGGATGACATCAAGTGCTAAACTAGGAAAAATCTATCTAACCCCTTTCCCCCACTAAGTGCATGACTGTGACAAAGGTATCTCAAGAATCTTGAATCTTGACTTGATATAATGGTTTGAATGCTTGAATGGATCATGAAACCTACATCACCATATTAGCTCCAATAACATGCATGATGAAAGAAGACTTTGACATGACAATTGGATCTTCATTGTTGCAAAAAATCTTCAATAAATTTTCCTTTGAATGCCTTGAATTGCTCTTGAAATTCAAATATCACAAGGTGACAACTGAATATAGATTTGAAAATGTTATTAATAAAGTAAGAAAGGATTTTGAAAGGGCCCTGAACTCTTTTATAGCAAAGGAAAATACCATAAAAACTTTACAATCAGATAAAATAGGCTAGTCAAATACAACAACCAGTCAAGAATAGCATGACAAGAACAACAAGTAATGATATCAAGTTTCCACAATCTATATTTTATTGTTCAAAGACTTCTGGATTTGATTGTGTGCAATTTTTTGATGTAAAAAATTGCACACAATCAAATCTAGAAGTCTTTGAACAAGAACAACAACATCAGAAAGACTAGTAATAAGAATAGAGCTACCAAGACCAATCAAACTGTAGACACTAAAAATTGTTCTAGGCTTGCAATCTCTAAATTCTCCATCATTTTTCCTTTTGTCTTTGATAATTAAATAATCTTAATTATTTAATTATTTTTTAAAGTCATAATTCTTCTATTAGTTAAATAGTTTTAATTATTTAGTTAATTCATTTTTTTATCTTTATTCCTCCTTGATTAATTAAATAAATTTATTTATTTAATTACATCACTAATTAAGTCCTCTTCTTTATAAAATTAAATAAATTCTTATTTATTTAATTTTTGTCCACTTTCCACTATAATTAAATAATTATTTTAAATTATTTAATTATTCATCAGCCTTTTCTCTCCTAAATTAAATAAATTTTATTTATTTAATTTGGTCCACTCTCTTGAATTTTGAATTTAATCATTATTTAATTCAAAATGATTCCTTTTGTCACATTCCTCTATAATTAAATAATATCTTTATTATTTAATTATTCATTGGCCACCTAAATTAAATAATTTTTATTATTTAGTTTCTCCTATCACCTCTTTCTCTATGCCAATCTTATCTTACACATTAAATCTTATCTCTTAACATCTCATTTAATCCTAGATCTTCAATCTTGGTCATTGATTAAGACATCTTATTGGCATCCAATCTCAACCATTCATTCCATTTATTTATTTTTATAAAAGACCTTACCCTTGTCATTTTCATTATCTACAGATATTATGGAAGTATATGCTGCTCGTGTGAGACAACAATCTTCAATATTTTTCTAGTCACTTTTGATAGGCTTATTATTGCACACTCAAATATGAGGGAAATTATCATCTTCAAGAAAAATGGAGAAGTGCAATGGAGGTGAATCAATGGTGGCATGCATATTTGGTAATATTGTTTTATGTTTTATGCATTTATGCTCATTTGTACTTCATTGTCAATAGGGTTAAACTGTGTATGTTTCTTACAGCATGTCACCTTTTAGATTTCATCCCTAATAAGATTGGTGAACCTAACAAATTTTGAAGAATTTTGGAGTTGGATCCTTTAAAAAACATTTCTAAAATTTCGTGGCTCCAAGACCTCTTTTTAGACTACTAACAAGAGGTTTTGTTGGTTCGATTGTCCAAGAATTTTATTTTGAAACCATTTGTGTTTGTCTTAAATTAGAAAAAAACTTCCATTGGTGCTCTAAAAATAACCTTTGTTTGTCTCACTTAGATTTAATTAAGAGGATAAAGAAGTTTTCTTGATTGTTCTTGAAGGTGGTAGATGATTATGCTCTCACCTTGTGCAAACTAGGTGATCAGAAAACTAGACCCATATTTTTCTATTTTCTTATCTTTTCCTATTGTTCTATATCAACTTGATAACATACAAAAATAAATCTAGATAAATTATATTTTGTTTAAAATTTGAAGCCACATGATTCTTTTCAGACTTATTACCCTATCTTAGCAGTAAACAATATTAATGAATACATGGGTTGGTAAGATAAAAATAAATCTAGATAAATTATATTTTGTTTAAAATTTAAAGCCACACGATTCTTTTCAGACTTATTACTGTTGGAATTTCGTCCAACTCGCTTGGACTCATCGCAGTCAACATCGGCAGTGGAGGTCAACGTTTCCCGCACCCCTGTGTCCTCTTCTTTCCTGGCTCACGGTCCTGCTAACTCCACCAATCTACCTCAGCCACTCCCTGACCTCTCACGATTTCACAGGCGTTGTTACCTCTCTACTGTAGCTATGCCGCCAGATGCCTCCGGTTGCTCAGTTAACTACCTGGCAGTCTTCTTCTATCACCTCTCTACCGCCACTATGCCACTAGACTCCTTCGGGTGTGCGGTTAACTGCTTGGCATTCTTTTCTGCACCGTCGCAGTCTTTTGTTTAACCATGCATGGTATCACGCTAACCGTTAATGCCTCCACCTTCGTCCGTCTCATCCGTCACCGCATCAACCACGGTCTATCTCTTAACCTCTACGGTTTTGTAGTGGACCTCTTTCTGCTCTGTGAGTTTGTCAACCATGGCCACCATGCCCTCTCAATTTTCGTCGACGGTTGCACGGTTGTCTTCGTCCGTTGACTTTTTGCTTTCACTATGCGCTTCATAGGATGTTTCTATTGGTTTGTGTGCTTTGGTTAAGGACAGATATTAAACCATTTTGATCGGTATTAGGACGGATATGTTGCTAGCTTGTTTATGATTGTTATGTCGTATTTAATATTTTTGCGTGGGTTATAATCAATATATACGAGGACATCTTTTGTAATAAGATATAGTGAATATAATATAATTTTCTCTCAAGAAGCAAGCTTTTAACAATGGCAGTTCTGTGATAAATAATTTTATCTGTTTTATTTCTTTCTCTGCTAATCCATCACGTGGTATCAGAGCTATAATTTTAAGTTAGAAAAAGTCTGAACAATCATGGCAGCAAGCACAAGCTTGAGTAATCCACAAATTCCACAGTTGAATGGAAAGAATTATGACTGCTGGTATGTAACAATGAGAGCTTTATTCTGTTCACAAGACTTATGGGAGTATGTAGAGAATGGGTTTCTAGATTCTGTAGATGCAGCAGCATACAATGCATTGACACAAGTAGAGAAAGACTTGTTGAAGGATAACAAGAAGAAGGATTTCAAGGCTCACTTCTTCATTCTACAAGGAGTACATGAGAGTATCTTTCCCAGAATATCAGCCACTACTAGGTCTAAGCAAGCATTGGACATATTATAGATAGCATATCAAGGTATGGACAAAGTCAAGACTACAAAGTTGCAGATACTGAGAAGAGAGTTTGCGACTCTATTTATGAAAGAAAATGAATCTGTAGATTCATATTTTACTCAGATAATGGGACTGGTAAACTAGATGAGAACACATGGACAGACACTTGAAGATGTCAAAGTTATAGAGAAAATTATGAGGAGCTTACCCTCAAGATTTGAGATAATTTCAGTCACAATAGAAGAGACAAAGGATCTCACACAATACTCAGTTGATGAGCTTTATGCCTCACTAATTTCACATGAGCACAGACTTAGGAGAACTGCAAATATGTCATTGGAGCATGCATTCAAGTCACAAGCTTCAATTAACCAAGGAAGAAGTAGAGGTAGAACGAATTCCAGATCAAGAGGAAGAAGTTTCAATAAAGGTGGAAGAAATAACCAGTCAAGTTCAAGTGGAAGAGGCAGCAGCCAAAACCCATCTCAAAACTTTCCTCAAGGACAAAGGTATGATAAATCTCAGGTCCAATGCCATTATTGTAAAAAGTTTGGCCATTATATGAATGAGTGTAGAAAGAAGCAAAATGATTTTGGTAGAAAAAATGAAAATTTTTCTAGAGAGAGTCAAGACAACAGACCTGATAAGAGCACTATGTTTTTAGCCTGTAATGTAGCTCAAGCTAGTGAAAAAGAAGTTTGGTTTTTAGACTCAGGTTGTAGTAATCACATGACAAGAAATTTAGAGCTGTTTACAAGTTTAGATGAGAATATCAAGTTAGATGTTACCCTAGGAAATGCCAACAAAGTGTCAGTAAAAGGAAAAGGGAATGTAAATATTCTAACCAAGCAGGGGGAGGAAAAATATATTTCTGATGTTTACTTTGTACCTGGTCTTAAACATAATTTGATGAGTGTAGGACAGTTAATTCAAAAAGGTTATAGAGTGTCTTTCAAGAATGGGTTATGCACTATTTTAGATAAATACCCAAGTAGCCAGTTGATAGCAAAAATTCATATGACAAACAATAGAATGTTTCCTTTGAGAATTCAGCCAGCTTTGAGTACAAATTTTGCACAAGCGAAAGAGGATACAACTGTTGTTCAAACTGTATTTCAGGCAGAAGTTAAGGATGAGAACTAGCTTTGGCACTTAAGGTTTGGTCATTTAAACTTTGGTGGTTTGAATTTACTTCATAGCAAGAACATGGTAAAGGGAATTCCACTAATTCAAAAACTAGAGAGATTATGTGAAGGTTGCATACTTGGAAAAAAACATAGAGAATCTTTCCTAGTAGGGAAATCCACTAGAGCAAGAGCCCCATTAGAGATAGTTCATTCAGACTTATGTGGTCCAATGCAGACACCTTCAATAGGTGGTAGTTTCTATTTTCTGACATTTATAGATGATTATTCAAGGAAGACATGGGTGTATTTTCTGAAACAGAAGAGTGATGTGTTTGGTTACTTTTGTCAATTTAAATCTTTAGCTGAAAAACAGAGTAGTTGTTTCATCAAAGTTCTGAGAATAGATAGAGGAGGTGAATACATTTCAAGAGAGTTTTTAAATTTCTGCAAAGAACATGGAATACACAAACAATTCACAACAAGATACACACCTCAATAGAATGATGTAGCTGAAAGGAAAAACATAACTATAATGGAGATGGCTAGAAGTATGTTGAAAGCCAAGCATTTAACAAATGAATTTTGGGCTGAAGCTATATCTTGTGCACCATACATCATGAACAGATTCCCAACAAAAAGTGTAATGAATATAATTCCTGAAGAAGCATGGATGGGTAAAAAGCACAGTGTGTCTCACATGAGAGTCTTTGGTTGTGTTTCATATGCACATGTTCCTAAAAAGTTGAGAAGAAAACTTGATAACAAAGGAGAGAAATGCATTTTTGTTGGATACAATGAAGAATCCAAAGCATACAAGCTATTTAATCCCTCAACCAAGAAAGTAATAATCAGCAGAGATGTTCAATTTGTTAAAGATGAAGCATGGGATGGAAGCAAAGAAAATACAGTAAATGTTACTATTAATATCCCAAAAGATGAGAATGATAATAAAGTTCAAACTATTGTACCTGTTGTTCCCAATCAACCTCAAGCAAGTGGTCAACAACTGACACCAGCAAGTAATACTAGAGCAGCAACAAGAGGTCTGCAGACACCTTCCACAACAAGAATTTCTGGCGCAGGACCTTCAAGTCCACATTCTGCAGACTCAAGTGATTTATCAAATCCTACTTTAGCTAGTATGAGAAGACAAAAAATCAGAAGCATGACTGATATTTATAATCAAAATGATGGTGAGAACAATCCACAACAATTTACACTTTATGCATTTTATTCACAAGCTGAAGATCCAATTCATTATGAAGATGCAATCAAGGAAGAGAAATGGTTGACAGCAATGGATGATGAGATAGATTCAATAGAAAACAATCAGACTTGGGAATTGCAGAGTCTTCCAAAAGATAAAGATGTTATTGGTGTTAAATGGATTTATAAGACTAAGTTAAATGCAGATGGAGAAGTGTAGAAGCACAAAGCAAGATTAGTGGTGAAAGGTTATGCACAACAGCCTAGAGTAGATTTCAATGAAACATTTGCACCAGTTGCAAGACTTGACACAATAAAAATGTTATTGGCTTTAGTAGCACAAAACAATTGGTTAGTACATTAGATGGATGTGAAGTCAGCATTCCTTAATGGATATTTAGAAGAGGAAGTTTACATTGAACAGTCACCAGGATATGAAATATCAGGGCAAGAAGATAAAGTCTATAAACTAAAGAAGGCACTGTATGGTTTAAAACAAACCCCAAGAGCATGGTATAGCAGAATTGACAGTTATTTCATAAGCAATGGATTTACCAGATGTGATAGTGAACCTACTTTGTATACCAAAGTGAATGATGATGGTAAAATTCTAATAATATGCCTATATGTTGATGATTTGATTATAATAGGAAATCTGTCAGTTGAAATTTTCAAAACAAAAATGAAGAAAGAGTTTGAGATGACAGACATGGGCTTGATGAAGTATTTTTTAGGCATTGAGGTAACACAGAACAGAGATGGTATTTTTATTTCACAATCTAAATATGCAAAAGATGTTTTAAAGAGATTCAATATGTCAAACTGTAAGTCAGCACCTACTCCAATGGTGACTGGACTGAAATTGAGCAGAGAAGACAAAGGATCAGAAGTTAATCCAACCTTGTACAAACAGTTAGTAGGAAGTTTAATGTACTTGATAGCCACAAGGCCTGACATTATGTATGTAGTTCGCTTGATTTCCAGATTCATGGAAACACCTAAGGAAAATCATTGGCAAGCAGGAAAGAGAATTCTGAGATATGTTAATGGCACAAGAAATTTTGGAATCCAATATTCCAGATCAGAAGTTTTCAGATTAACAGGTTATACAGACAGTGACTGTGCTGGAAGTGTTGATGATAGAAAAAGCACATTAGGATATGTTTTTAGTTTTGGAAGTGGTGTAGTTGCATGGGCATCAAAGAAACAGCCAATAGTTACACTATCATCAGCTGAAGCTGAGTACGTTGTAGCCACCAGTGCAACTTGCCAAGCTGTATGGATGAGAAGAGTTTTGATGGAGATTCAGAATGAACAGACAGAAGCAACAACAATTTACTGTGATAACAATTCAGCCATTTCCCTTTTGAAAAATCCAGTCTTCCACAAGCAGAGCAAGCACATTGACACAAGGTTTCATTTCATCAAGGATCTAATCACAAATGGAGAAATCATTTTAATTTTTTGAAGGTCGGATGACCAACAGGCGGATATATTTACCAAGGCTCTGAGTACTGAGAGCTTCAATTTCTAATGAGATCGGCTTGGGATAAAGGATGGTGTGAGTTGCACTCACGGGGGAGTATTGGAATTTCATCCAACTCGCTTGGACTCATCACAGTCAACATCAGCAGTGGAGGTCAATGTTTCCCATGCCCCCACATCCTCTTCTTTCCTGGCTCATGGTCCTACTAACTCCACTGGGCTACCTCGGCCACTCCCTGACCTCTCATGGTTTCATGGGCGTTGTTACCTCTCTACCACAGCTATGCTGCCAGGCACCTCCGGTTGCTCGGTTAACCACCTAGCAGTCTTCTTCTATCACCTCTCTACCACCACTATGCCGCTAGACTCCTCCAGGTGTGTGGTTAACCGCCTGTCATTCTTTTCCTCACCATCGCGGTCTTCTGTTTAACCATGTGCGGTATCGCACTAACTGTTAATGCCTCCACCTTTGTCCGTCTCAGCCATCACCGCATCAACCGCGGTCTATCTCTTAACCTCTACAATTTTGCGGTGGACCTATTTCTGCTCTGTGAGTTTGTCAACCACGGCCATCGCACCCTCTCGATTTCCGTCGGTGGTTGCGCGGTTGTCTTCGTTTGTTGACTTTTTGCTTTCACTATGCACTTCATAGTGGAATCCACGTCTGCTTAGTAGGACATTTCTATTGGTTTGTGTGCTTTGGTTAAGGACAGATATTAAACTAATTTTGATTGGTATTAGGACGAATATGTTGCTAGCTTGTTTATGACTGTTATGTCGTATTTAATATTTTTGCATGGGTTATAATCAATATATACGGGGACATCTTTTGTAATAAGATATAGTGAATATAATATAATTTTCTCTCAAGAAGCAAGCTTTTAACAATGGCAGTTCTATGATAAATAATTTTATCTATTTTATTTCTTTCTCTGCTAATCCATCAATTACCCTATCTTAGCAGTAAACAATCTTAATGAATACATGGGTTGGTAAGATAACTTTCTCATTCAACCTTTCAAATCGCATTGGAGTTAACATATATAATATAGAAATATAAAATTTTATGTTTACATATAAAACCAAATTCCTCACAAAAACAAATGAATAATTTTAACCACAACACATCGAAGAAAATCACATAGTTCTAGTTTGTGAGTGTTCTCTCTTGCATTTCTCTCGACTATTTGTAATTTGAAACCAATGGAAAATATTTTTGAGTTCCACTTGACCATATCGTTGTAGGTCGATTGTAATCTCATCTATCTGGGCTTCAGATGGTTTTCTAGTTCCAGTAGCCCACATGCACTCTACTATGTTCTTTTTATCAAATGTTGGCCTCCACCTTGAAGGTCCCCATCCCATGCTTGCGGTCTCCTCTACACTCAATGAAAGACTTAGCCTAGGCACTACAATGAGAAAATGAAAGACTATCATTGAAATGCCAAGGAAGGGGGGAAGAAAAACGCAATTGAAAAATTTATTTACTGACTAGAAGAGTTCCCTCGATCCATTGAGAGATTTTCACTGTAACAACCCTGCAACAAAAAAATTTAAAGAAAATATGGAGCCCTAGCTCACAAACCTGCACCTTCTATACGATGGATAAGAATGCATTGCATAAAATGGGCATGGGCATAGAGAATAAATAGGTGAATGGGGAAATGGAACCTCTACGAGAGTAATTAAATGACTAAAAAATAGGGTTATGGATGGAAATGAATAATCCAATTATTTCCTATATTTTTATACAAAAATAAATGACCTAACAAAATTTATATATGCAAGAAAATAAAGATATTTTATTTAATAAAGTTCATATATTTTTTAAAAAAAATTCTTTTAATGAAATTTTAATAATATCGAAAATACTAGGTAAGGATCTAAGATATATCGTGTCATTTTTTTTAATGTTCTGAATCAAAATCCATCAGATCTATTTGTTCTATAGAATTATTGTGCAATTCGAATAAATCATTAGAATGAATCTTTTGAAAGACTTTCAATACTATCTTATGTCATGCCATCAAATCATGCCTAAAAGTGTATTTAGTTGGACTAGATTAGATCTCTGAGGTTTAATTTGTAGAAGCATCTTGGTGATGTTCCAGTGCACGAATAGAGAAATCCTAAGGATACTTCAATTCTAAGGGGAGAATATAGAGAAGATACCTGTAACAAGGAGCCCATATCAATTGATACTAGAGGCAGCTCTCGGTTGAGACGCCAAGATGCAATTGCAGAGGTGACCAAGGCAAAGGGAAAAGATCCTGCAGGATTTTTAGTAGGAATATGAAGAAAGATTAGGTACAATCAAGCTTCCTATGGATGGAGTAATTCCCCCATTTCTATCACTGATATCCCATCTAATAGTGAGATCGAAATAGACTCAAGGTATCGATAATACCTCATGTTTCTAAACCAACTAGCTCCCATAGGTGAATAGGTGCTTGTTGTGTCCTCAATTTCTATAAAGACTTTAAGCGAACGTGATTATTTCATGGTGGGCAAGGACAAAGATGAAGAAGGAGCAGTGGTTTATCCTTTGATTGTTGAAAATACATGAAGTGGCCACGTGTATTTTGGCTCTAGTGCTGGTGTTGGTTCTGGGTGATGGAAGTTGCATTTGGGTTTTGAATTTTTTTGTGATAATGATATTGTTGTGATTTTGGCTTGACATGGACATGGAACACAAGTTTTTGTTTTCAGTTAAGGTCATTTTTAGTGGGATTGGTAGGCCTTACTAGTGGTTGTTACCTAGTTTCCCCTGCTTGGTAAGTGGTTACAAGTCACCATTCGGGAATTTTTTAAATGAAAAATCATTTTTTTTTTAAATGAAATATTTTTGAAATGTAATTGTAATGAGCCCAATGCTTGTTGCTCCCTTAGTCTATAAAAGGGATTTCAAGGCTCATTACAAAGGTCGTATTTTTTAGTGTAGAATGGTCTAGGTAGATTTTAAATGCAAAAAACAAGTATAATACATAAACCTTGATGAATATGCTAACCATTCATCTTGGGTATAGGTATTTTATGTAATGTTATTAAATAGTTTTACATGAATTACTGATATCAAAACAAATCTAAATTCTAAAGAATGTACTCTCCTTTGTACATTTTTGTAGATTATAAATGAAAACATCAATGATCTTTTATTTATCTTCAATGGTTTAATTAAATTTATGGTTCTATCTTTTTTCTTTACCTCAAAGAGTTAATTAAATACTTGAGGAGAGTCATAGGTTTTTAAGAGCTTGCATGGGATTTGGTAAGAAGTGATGTTTTGGATACTATGATTTTTTGTAGTATAAGGCATTACAAAAAAGTCCCTCTATTTTAGAACTAAATAATTTGTGCATTACTGGGTATTCCATATTTAACTCCATTTACCCAATTGATGAGGTAGTGGCCTATTTGTCAAGAATTCATGCAATTAATGAGCTAGTGATAGGCTTGACCATAGGCTCAAAATAAGAACAATACTTATTAAAATATTTTCAATTCTGAGATGTAAGTTTGAAATACACCCTCTTTCCTAGTAAATGGACAGTTATTTACTTAAAAAGATTAACAAAATCTTTAGTCGATTTTTTTTATTTTCTAGTAGTAGGAACCCATCTATGCAAAAGTGTTCTTCATTTAAACAAATCAAAATGAACACAATAGGTAAATACCCTACCATGTCCCATAGAGCCTAAAGTGTAGGAGGTAAGACTTCAAAATTATTTACTCTTTGTGTTGGCCTCTAGCCTAGGGATTTCTTGAACATAAGGATTAGCACCCCTTTAGAGAATTTTGGGGTTCAACAGGGAAAACCACCAACAAGGTGTCCTCATCATCAAACACAAAGGCCACCACATTTAAATCCTCTTCAGCAACATCACCATCCTTATCCCCACCAAACAAGAAAGAATGTCTAGTGATTGAGGATTTATTCAAAGAACAAGATCACTTATGAAAACTAGCCATCACAAAAAAAGGAAAATGGAGGAGATAGAAAATGTAGAAGAAAGAATGAATGACAAAAAAAGAGAGAAAAAATAGTGAAAAAAGAGTGTGAAGAGACAATGGAAAGAAGAGTCCAACTGAGAGAAAAAGGTGAGGGGAATTCCAAACTGAGTAGAGGCTAGAAAAAAGGATTAATAGACTAGTGAGGACACCTATAGAAGAAGTCACCACGACTAGGAGCCAAAACAATAGGGCACAAGGCTCAAGTCTTGGCTCAAGGCCAAGGTGAGAAAGATCAAAAGTTGAAAGCTTCAACCAAGTGGGTGCAAGCGGGAGCAAGCAAGAGGATTTTCAAATTAATGGTTATAATTATTAATTAGACTTTTTGGATATATTTAAATAATGTCTGATTGGGGGTAAAAAAATGGATCCACCCTATGTGTTTTGGGAAAATTATGGATCACTTATTTTTCAAGGCCCTAATCACCTCAATATGTGTAAGATATGATGCTAATAACAACCAAAAATGTAACCTAATTTTTATATCAAATATGGAGGATGTTTTTGGAGCATAAAAATTTATGTACCTAACAAAAAAAATTGTTGTTTTTGAGCTATGGAGGACCCATTCGCCTTCTGTGCTGAATGGGTCCTTTTTGGGTTTTAGAAAGCTACAAAATCCTATACCTAGATGTTTGCACTCTTGAAATCTTGGTTATCAAAATCTGGAAGCTTGTAGTTAATTTTGTAGAACTCTTTCTGTAATCTTGCACTTTCAGTGACAACTTTTGCAACTTTGCAACTTTGACAATCTTGCTCCAAATTTTGCTCAACTTGATCATCAACCTATAAAATATTCAATAACACACTCAATTGTAGAAAAAATATTGATTGTTTAGTGAATTGGGGTTTTCCTCAGTCAAGCCCCTTGTAGGTAATTAAACCAAGTGATGAAATGAAGCATGAAACATGAAATATGCAAATGATGACACCTCAGATTTTGTCCTATGATGCAAATCTGCAAACAATCTTGGAGTGGTCATGAATAATGTAGATCTAGGATCCTTGAAAATGATGTAGACAATAGTTGCAAGTAGACCTTCAATACTACACTCACAATATTAGCTCAACAACATGAGTGCATGCATCAAAACCTTGAAATGATGATATGATCTTATATTGTTGCAATGAACCTTTGAAACCTACCTTGAAATGCCTTATGAATGCTATTAAAGTTCTCTAATTCTCTTGCTTTTTGATCTCATGAAGTCACACAAAATTTCTAGGAGAAACAATGTGAATTATCCCCTTATTTATATTAAGTTAGGATATTAACCCTGAAATTTAAAGAATTAAGGCCAACACCATATCTAGGAAGAGAGGTAATTAAATTACCACGAGGATGAAATTAAAAAATTAGGGTCTCACTAAGGGAGGACCCATTCGCAACCAAAGGCGAATGGGTCTTGGCTAGGTTACTAGGACCAAGCTTCAGGGACCTAAAAGAATGCCAAGAACTCATTCTAGATCAATTGAAAATAGGGGGTCCTATTAAGCGAGGACCCATTCACCATTAATGGAAAATGGGTCTTGGCTCAACTTACTAGGACCTAACTTTACCCAATGAAATAAATTGATATTTAATTTATGATTGTTGGGAAAGATCCTTGGGAGGTGTCAGAATTAAGGCCTAAATTTTAATTAAAAGGGGTTTAATAACTCAATTTAACCACAATGAATTAATGCCACATTAATAAGTGTAAAAATTCTTTAAAACACTTTACAACTCTTAAACAAGGTATACATTATGTACATTGTTATTGAAAATGGGCCCATTAGGCTTAATTAATCGAATTAGTCCTAGAAAAGAATGAAAGTGTGTTACAACACTTTGCAACACCTTTGCAAAACACCAATTAAGGAATGTTTTAGTTAAATAAAGGTCCTAGAATAGTGTCATTGTGTACAAGACATAACAACACTACTCCAAGACACCACTTGTTTAGCTTTAATGCCAATTATTAGATCAAGAAAGGAAAAGGCTACTTTTTCTGTTACTACAATGTTATAAGAATAACTAAACTAATTAAATAAATAAATATTACTTATTTAGTTAATATTATGATTAGACATTGGAGATAGATTTTAAATTATGATAGAAAAAATATAGGTCTGTATTTTAGATGTCTACAATATACTTACATGATTACATTTTATTTACTTTTATTTAATATTTTTTCCTATTCTAACAATTTTCTATGGGAGGGAATATCCTACAACTCCAATTTCTATATTTAGATATTAAAATATACATAATATGAGAGAATAAATAATCTTATCATTTTAGTATCCATTAATTCATGAAGATGCCATAAAATATCTTAGTATTTTTAACTATTTATTTTACATGTACATTCTTGTGAGTTCTACATAATTTGTGATATATGATTGAAAGGAAGAAAAAAAATGTTGCTTATGCTTAAGAACATAGAATAGCAATCTTCTTCACTCTCATTTAAGGAAACCTTAGAGATCTCAATCCAAGGATGGAGTAAGAGAAAGATATATTTCAATAGAGTGTCCTAGGGCCTGATTAGAAACTAATGAGGGGTTTACCACCAAGCTAGGGATTTTAAAAACTAATGAAATGCAAGACCTAAAGTTTCAAACTAGCGCAATGCAAAACTTCACTAAATGACCTAAAAATGCATACAAATTAGAACAAAAAGTTGCGAGATCAGAGATGTGCACCTCAAAATCTATAGAGGCCTATATAAGGACATGAAATGTTGAAAACACTGAAATTGATGCTTGTTGGGACTCATATGCTAGTCTAGGTGATTTAGTCCTAGATTAGGATTTCTGGGCATGAATACAAATTTGGCAGAGATATGCCTAGAAATCTTGAAATCTACAAACTTCATTATACTAGGACTCATGCCAAAAGTAGCTTATTGGTGTAGTTAGGTTTTTCTAGAAAATCAAGACTTGAATTTGCTCTTCAGTCTTTGCTTTGCCTTCTTGACTTGGTTTCTAGATCTAAATGTGCAATATCTACTCTGTAGATGCTCTCCAATGATCTTGTAAATAAGGTGACAATTTAAATGACTTTGCAACTTTAATAACTTATTTCCAATCTTGCTCCTTAGAAGGTCATCAACTTGGATTTGCAAATCACACACTAAAGATAGGTAAAAATGTTTTTTTGCTAGTAGAAAGGGGTTTGCCTTGGTCAAACCCCATTTTGATAATCAAATTTTGTAGTAAAATAAACTAAGATAAAGGATTGATGAATGAAAAAAATCTAATGTTGCAACTCGCAAACCCTAACATTGAAAGGCTATAAACATGTATGAAGTGGATCCAATGGATGTAGATCTTGACTCTTGATTGAATGTGATAGATCTTGAATTGAATGCTAACTTAAATCATAAAATCCTACATCACAATTTGTTAGCTCAAAAACAAACATGATGCATGATGACTTTGACATGATGCTCGATGTTTGAATAATGCTCCAAAACACTTGATAATAAGCTCTTGAATTCTCTTGTGAACTCTAATTTTCTATAAGGATGCACATTTAACTTTCTAGGTGTAAAATGAGTCATAGCCTTGTATTTATACTTGTTTAAGCCAAATTTCTAGAAATTACAACACTACAAGTAGACACCAAATCTAGGAGGATAAAATCCCACAAAGAATTTGAGTTAAATTTAATTTTGGGCCACACTAGACTCATACACCAGAAGTGGCATATGAGTCCCATTAGGCTTAACTACGGGACACATTTTTCAAGAATGCTTAGATTCAAGTGAAATCAAGATTGGGACCTCGAAACTTAGGTGGGATCCATATGCCCAAGGTGGTGTATGAGTTCTAGATCACTAAATCAGGGCTACACAACCTAAAATGATATGAATTATGATTGGATTTTGGTTTATATTTAGATTATACTCAGAAAGATGCATTAATTAAGGCTTGTGGATGCAAAATAAGCCCATAAAGGCATAAAGAAGCCAAATAAATTAATGAAAACCCCAGATAAGTGTGAAAGTATGGAGAAATACTTTACAACACCTTAAATAAGGTATGTAACTAGGTTGATTTGGTTCACAAGGGACCAGGACCTAATGTGAGTGTGTTAAAAACATTACAACACTAAATCAAGGTATCGTTAAGCTCAATTTTAACAAGGAGGGCCCAAATAAGTGTGAAAATGTCACAAACAAATTTTTTCAACATTACAATGATCATCTTAGGACTCATATGTCACTAAAAGTGAAGGTAAAGTAAAATAGAAAAATTGTGTAGCCTTCTAACTTTACATTCTATTTTATGTTTTTTATCCTAATGGATTATCAAGGCCCTCACCGGAGATGAAGCCTGGAAGATTCTCCTTAGGAATTGTATTCATTTCGGATTTCCTGTTTACAGACCCACCTCCAAAGAAATAGGCTTCAAAACCCTCTTGGTTATGAAGGAACCTGTTCAAATTATTGGAACTTTTGTGGCCAAAATCATTTGACGTGCCTGGGAGGCTATTAAGCCTTGGCTCTGATGGTCCAGTACTGGATTTTATGATGGGATTTCTCTCTATCAATAGAATATTTGGTGGTCTCCTCTTCTTGAGCATAATGGTCAACCTTTGGCTAAGTCATCTTGGTTTAAAGCGCTTATATTTCACAAAAAAGGGCATTCAGACCCTATAGCATCTCTTTCACTAACCCACTATGCAAATTATGTAGTGGGATCATACTTTTAAGCCCCAATACAGACTTCAAAACCAAGACCGAGCTACTTTTGATGGTCGAGTGAGTTGCATTCCAGTAGAAATGTTTCATAAATTTTGTATTCATGGGAACAAACCTTGGTGGAAATACTGGAAGTGGTTTCGAGACACTCCTTTTAGGAGCTACAAGTTGCGGCTTGGTTGTAGGTAGCTTTCACCCCATTTTCCTATGATCAACAGTTTGAACCAGAGGTGGATTCTTCACTTCTCTACTCATGTTTGGCAAAAAAAATTTATGCCACTTGGTTTGCAAGTGTTAATCCAAAGCTACCCACTTTGCTTGGTGTATTATTTTCAAGGGCTTGCCTGTGGGTTCTCAGCTTATACACTTGGGGGTCCAGGACCTTCGTTGCCCTTTTCGTGGGCAACCAAAAAGGTTTAAGCATCTTTTCTGGTTTTGTCCTAGAGTTCAGCACCTTTGGACAAGGATTCATGAATTCTTTCGGCCCTTTAGGCCGAAACCTTTTTCTTAGCATATAGTTTTGGTGGGAGATCCACTTAGGATTCTTGTTAAGTTCACCCAACTTTAGCACACTTTTAGGGTGGAAATCCTCTTCAATATTTGAAAAGAAAAAAATTCTTACATATTTGATCATTCTCAAATGGATATTTATGTTTCTCTATGCTAAAGCAATTATTTGTTCTAATGTGCTCTTACAGATATAGGTGCAAGAAAAAAAGGTTGCACTAGAGGTTGCTCACCTCCAAGTCCTGCTAGACCACTGGGGCAATGCCCCATGCACTCTGGCTTAGGTCCCCGACTCGCCCTCCGCCTCTTGCGGTCGATCGCCCTCTCGGGGCCAACAGAAGAGTGGCTTTGTGTGACCCCTTTCCCAGCCTCGTGCTCGATGAGACTCTCGCCCTCCTCGGCGTGCTCACTCTCCGCTACCTTGGGCTAGTCAGGGTTGGCCTTCTGGTGGTGCTTCAGGAAGCGGTAATGGCAGTTCTGGGTGGCCTTCTAATATGCCACCTGCCTTTGGTTCTGGATGGCCAGATAGTGGTAAAATGTTTCTATGGCTAGCACTTGCAATCTCATCTCAATGTGAGGAACAAGATAAAGAAAAGAAAGATAATGGCAATGGTTGGGGTGCTCCACCTAACGTCACTCTAGACTCCTCTGATCTATGGTGAAAGAAAATGGATGATAGAGACCCTCCTGGCTCTACTGGCACTGCTTTGACCATTTAATGGCCTATTTGTTGTTTATATTTTTTATGCTCTTGGACTTCTGGGCTAGGCCAATGTGACTTTCGGGGTGTACCTTTTTACCACCCACCCATTTTTTATGAATATGTACTCTTATCTTTAAATTAATATAGATAGTTTCCTATTCACAAATGAAAATACATGGTATTACACATTTTGGGCATATTCCATTAGCTTCTTTATTCATTTACACATACACATCCTTTTATATTTATTCTAACAATATCAATTGATAGATACTCTTATGCATATATTTTATTTATATGCTTATGATGCATATTTATGAGTGTATACACCTAAAAATGGTCTAGAGCATCTGATTAATTAAATAAAAATTATTTGATTAATTATCTTAATTTCCTCTACTATTGAATAAATAGAAATATTTATATAGTTCACATTTAAATTCATCTTAATTAATTAAACAAAATTAAATACTTTGTTTGATTTAATTATCAAATCCCAATTTCAATCTATCACATTCATCTTGAATTAATTAAATAAAGATCAAATCACTTTATTGATTAATTGTCATATTCTTCTGTTTAATTTAATAAACAACTATCCTATAGTTCGTTTTATTAAATTATTTATCCCTCTTTATCTAATTTAAATAAATAAAAATATTTGAATTAAAGCACAAGGAATATTCCATCTATATTCTCTCAAAAATGAATTAGATATCCTATGTATAAACCATGTCTAAAATATGTCAAAATTAATTGATTGAAACTTCATGGGAAGTTTTGGAGACAAATTGGAGACAAATTCCAAAATCTTCTCTCAATCCTCCTCCATCAATCCTTCCTCTTCTCTTGCCTAATGTTTTCATGGGTAGAGACAATCACCAAAATTCTATCAATCTCCTCCATCTTTCACCATTGAATCCTCTAGATTGAATCCAAGCCCCTCAATGCCTTCCCTGTGTATTTCTACAGCCAGGAATTCTATAAATAAAGCCTCATTGAACCAAGAAAATGATCCAAATAATCTAACTTTTGCACTCTTACTCTGCAGGAATTCAAGCATCAAGCAATCAAGCATCAAGCATATCCAGCAATCAAGTTTTCACATGATGGTTGCCTCTAGTAGCTGCAATTATCTATTTCATGTCAATTCATGCTAGTTTAATTCATTTATCATCTAATATTTTTCATATTTAGTTCCATATCATTGCATTATCATCCATCTCATTCTTTCAATTGTCATTTTAACAATCATAGTGCACTCATGATCTGAGAGCCATTTTGATTTAATAAATCTTGAGGATAGAGAACAATATGACGCTTTCAATTGATTATTGCTTTGAATTGATTCAATTTGATTAGTCTTTGATATAATTTCTTATTAAGAAGTGTTTTGTGCTTTACACCTAATCACACGCTTACAATTTGGTGCCCACCGTGGGGCTTTCACCCCAATTTTACAATTTTTTTGGAAAGTGTCATGTAGGTTCTTTGCGTGTTTTCTTTTAGCGCTGTTGTCAAAAACTATAGTGCTTCCATGGAAAACTACAATGCTTCCGTGCTCTATTTTAGAGCTTCCATGTTACTATAGTGCTTCCATTGAAAATTTCAGTGCTTTCAACTTTAGCGCTTCTGTCAACTATTTCAACGCATCGGTGATTTAGCGATTCCATGGCAAACTTCGGCGCTTCCATGTTTTAGTGCATTAGGTAACTATTTTAGTGCTTCTGTGCAATATTCTGGGGCTTTTATAATTTTAGTTTGGATCTGACATGGCCACGGCCAGTTTTTAATTTTTTTTCACAATTGAACTAAAATTTATCAATCCTAAGGTAGCCACTTTTTGTTTTCTTAAAAGAAAATTTATCAATCCTAGGATAGTTACCGCAATTTTCTTTTTTCAGTACAAGTTAAAAAGAGTAACATGATTTCTATGAAGCAACACCTTCGCATAGATTAGAAAAAAAAAAATTGGGGCTTAAAACAGAACAAAATTATATGTTGTGCTTGTGGTGATTAGGCTTATGCTATCCCCTTAACTAGGTGACCAAAGTTCTAGATTCACTTTTATTTCATGTCATTTATGCTTTGTTAAATCCTTTAGAAGGCCTGCCATAGTGGGAAAAAGTACTCAGCCTACGGGAACAGCCTAAGTGGGAACACCTAAAGCCAAGGATTCAACCCACTCTAATAAAAATGCAAGTTGTTGATGAAAGTCCAACTTGACAGTAGTGAGCAAAATAACCATCCCCAAAATCTTTGTTCTAAAGATTGGGAGGTCTCCTGAGGGAGTTTATCTATTTGTCACATCGCACGAAAGCCGTATCTACGAACCATAGAGTAGTTTCTCGCTGAGTTAGTATCCATACATTGTCATACTTATAGTGCAAGGGGAGGGAAGAATCTGCCCCCAAGACACTCACCATATAATTACCAAGGACCGCTTGCTCAAGGGATTCGGTATCCACTTCTGTCACTTTGAGTATGCACCTAGAAACGACAAAAACATGGGTGCCATGTAGGGGGTGACACGGCTGTGTGAGTCAACACAATTCAAGATGTGGGTTGTGAGTATAATGATGACCTAATTGTCCTTAAGTGTGAGTCTGTTTGATTTGTGTACAATTGTCAAAACAACACGTCAAAATCAATAAGAATCATTTGTGATTCTTGAACATACACGATCTATTCAGTTAAAACAACTATTCATAAGTGCTTGCTATGTTTTCACAAGATTCATTAAAAATCAGATTTAAGGTCATCCTGAAAACAACCAAGTCAAGTTAGATCAGAAAACCCCATGCTTCGAAAGTGGAAGTCCACCATGTTTCTCAAGAGGAAAATCAAAATCTCAAAACCCAAGGACCCTCTCAGTTATCGAAATAAATTGAAGAGATAGCGTTTTCTATACCAAAATCAAAAACTTCTTTTACAATATAGAACATTCATCCACAGATACCAGGATTTTGCTAGGGGTTACACCTTAGATTACAAGGTAGAACCACTCTATTCACGAGCCTTCTTCAAGAGGAGAGCTCTCACTCAGTATCACAACCATAGCTAGTGCATACGTCCTTCATATCTTCCACAATCCCTGATATAGTTTGCCACAAGGCTAGATCAAATTTTATAGTAGAGAGTCTTAAAAACCTATTTTTAGTGTTCTGGAATCCTATTTCAGCACTTCCAGTCACTATTTTAGTGCTTCTGGGAAATAGTGCTTTCAGGTAGTGTTTCAACACTTTTGGTCACTATTTTAGCGCTTCTATGAAATAGCGCTTTCAGGCACTATTTCAGCACTTACAGTCTATATTTCAGTGCCTTTGTCAACAAAGTGCTTCCATCAATTTCTACAATGCTTTTGTTAATATAGCGCTTCCATCAATTTCTGAAACGCTTTCGTGCACTGTTTCAGCGCTTCTGTCAAGATAGCACTTCTGTCTCCTATTTCAGTGCTTTGAAACTCTGTTCTAGCACTTCTGTGAAATAGCGCTTTTGTTCTTTGTTTTAGCGCTTTCAAAACAAAGAGTTCAAAATTTTTACCAGTCAATGAGTTTGTCATTTTATCCACATTCTTCATCAGAACCAAGTTTCTTTTTATCAAAATCATTGTCTAAAGACCGAAAACAGATAGGTTTATACAAATTTCCAATCTTATCGACTGAAACAAGATCTTGCGAATCACAAGTGTCAAAATCAAATACACAATCGATTACTACACTGAAGTTTCATCGTCAGGATACTATCATCCTCCGTCACAAAACCAAGTATAGTAATCAAATTTTTAACATAGTCCAATCAATAAGATCAGTCATCTTATTCGACTTTGTTAAAAATTCAATTGACATTTTCCCAGCATATAAGATCAACATTTCAGAAGAAAGGGTAAAAATTTGTATGCCAATCTTCACTAGGTCCCAAAAATAGAGACTCTTAGAACAAGAAATTTTAAAATCCCAAGCAATGGCAGAGGAAAATCCTTGGAACAATCTGAACCGAAACGATAAAAATGAAATAACTCCAGAGGATATTCAAGCAGCTCAACAAGATCCCAAGTTCCATATATTTATGGAAAATATTTTAGAACAAGATATGGAGAAATATCTTTTGATGTTAGCTGAATCAGGTGCAAAACTTCCCAAGGACTTTGATGTGAATCATCTGAAGGAAACACTTGGAACAAGTGAGACTGAAATTCTGCAACCTACACAAACAATAGATCCAGTTGCCACTTTAACATCTCAAATGCAACTATTACAACAGCAGATATAGGATATGATGAAAGGGAGTACCAAGAGATATGTGATATAGGAAATTTGTCCTTATCCTTTTGATGCCACCGTTGGTCTGATACCTTTTCTTAGACACTGTGAGATCCCAAAGTATGACAAGGACAATGGAAGAATGGATCCGATAGATCATATCAAGGAATTCAAAACAATGAGTCTCGGGTTTTCCCAAGAGGAAACTTACTTAATGAGATTATTCCCAAGGAGTTTGGGAGGATCATGTATGGAATGGTTTTCAAAACTACAACCAAGTATCAGAACTTTTGAGGAATTAGTTAACAGGTTCATTTCCCAATACTCCTTTAACATCCAACATGATGTTACAATAAAGGATATTTATAACCTAAAGCAGAACAAAGGGGAAATGTTCTTGTCTTTTCTACAAAGATGGCGATGATTGTTCGCTAGATATCCTTGATCCATTCCTAAGGAAGAAAAGATGGAGTTATTCATTTAAAATTTGACAGAGGAAATGAGTTATAGACTTGACTTACAATTTCCTCCCAAATTCAAAAAATTCATAGAAAACGGTCTTAAAATTGAGGAAGCATTAGTCAAAAAAGAAGTTATCAAACATTTAAATGATAAAACGAACAACACAAATAACTCCTCCAATCAATACTCAAGCAGTGACAAGCCCAAATTTTGGCAAAAGAATTGAAACATGACTGCAACTGAAACAATAAGTGATTCCCAAAATGTCAAACCAGTCTTTAATTTGACAGCATCTACATCAAAGAATCAAAAAAATGATCAAATTATCAAGTCAAATTTCATACAAAACAACGAGATTGTAAAGACGTAACCATATCATAAACCATCAAATCGGCGAAGGTTCGCACCTTTAGGCCAAACAATAGAATCAAAAATGAAAGAGCTAGTTGCTAGTGGCCTTATGACTGCATGGGAAGCCCGATTCTGGGATCCTAAGGTCAAACCACCATGGTGGAATGATGCTGATTATTGCAACTTCCATAACAACAAAGGTCACAAAACTAACAATTGTATGGAGTTGAAGCACGCAATACAAGACTTGATCGACAACAATAAAGCATATGTGGAAACACCCCAAAAAAATAATGATCACTCGGCTTTCAAAGACCCTTTTCCAAACTATGACAAAGGAGCATCATCATCCTCAAACTACAAAGATAAGAACATCAATCATGTCTATGAAAAAACAATCCTTTGTTTATCTGAAGTAGAGAGTGATCATATAGTTGGTCACAACATTGATGAACCCAAAATCAACAACACTACTCCGTTGGACTTGCTCCCGAACATATCAAACTCTGATAATTAAATAAATGTCTTAAAAATCAGAGACCGTCAAGAACATCAACCAACAAATGTGATGACTAGGGGGCAAGCCAAGGTCATGTTAAAGGGAATTGGATCTACACATGTTGTTCCACCTCCATCTCACTATAACATTGTCGATCAACTACAAAACATTCTTGCTCAGATATCAATACTAGAGCTCCTTAAAATATCACCATCACATAAGGAAGTTCTTGAACAAGCTTTAGTTGCCACTACGGTACCAAAGAATCTGGATGTTTGTCAGTTTCAAGCTATGGTGGGAAATTTGACTACCCCACATTGTCTATCATTCTTCGAATAGGATGATATCTCACTAAACCATCCCCATAATACTACACTCCATATTGAGGTCTTAATCCACAATCGCCACGTCAAGAGAGTCTTAATAGATGGGGGAGCTAGTCTGAATATTTGCACTCTCAAGTTAATCTATGCACTAGGATATTCAGATGATGCTATTGATTCTCGAAGAAAAATGACTATCAAAGCATATGATGAGGAAGAAAGATCGTCCACAGGCTTGATTGTGCTCCCCATTCAAGTGGGGCTAATGATGAAACATATAGCATGTCAAGTGTTGGAGAAGGAGTTAACATACAACATTCTCTTAGGGCAACCATGGATCCATGAAATGCAGGTTGTACCTTCAACATATCATCAATGTTTGAAATTCCCAATAAATGGACGAGAGGTGACTATACCTGTTGATTACAATCATCCTCAACATTGTGACACCCTTAGGATCTCTCAAGATACCTTCATACCACACAATAGGGAAGCATCATCATCCAAAGAAGAACAACATCCAAGTATCACTATTAAGTGGTAGAAAAGAAGGGTAAAGAAAAAGAGACAAGTCCTGTTGAAACTCAATCAATGGATATTCCGGATCAACAAAATTCTTTATCACATAAATTCCAAGAGCAATTCCAACTAAAGGACAAAGGAATGGGAACATATTCTATGGAGCAATCACTTAACCTATCACAGTTAATACCATCTCCTAGGACATATGGTCAACCATCTATGATCAAATCTCAAACATCATTACTAGTCATGGCTCTTGATGAAAGGTTTATCAAAAAGGGTACAATAGAGGATGAAACAAACAACAAAGCAATCCTGGATTGGCTATACAAAGATGAGGAACCCTCTACATCAGATATCAGTATAAAAAATGTTACCATCAACACTGATAAATATGGAAAAGGAAAAGCTATTTTAGAAAAAATGGGTTATGAAGGACAAGGACCCGTTGGATTAAGAAAGGATGGAATCACATAACCTATTACCCCTCTCACTCTCCACACAAAAAAGAAGCCAGGATTAAGATACTCTGAAGAAGAAAGACAAGAACTAACAAATACGGCTGTAGAAAATATCCTTCAATTTAGAGATGGCTCTGAAATAGACTCAAATGAATATGAGTGGGTGTTGTATTCCGATCTATCTTTGATTGACATTCAAGTCGATGTAATTCAATAATATGCACCTACACGTGAGGAAGGCCAAGGTTCTGGGTCTATCCCACTCGTGGAAGGGTCACTAAATATCGATGATTCGAGTGGACTAGATGATCTTGATATCCCAATAAATGACTATGCTGAAATGGCTTTCCAAACCATTACATCCATCACATTGAATGAATCTGATGACCTCATCCCATTAATCCATCCTGAACTCATTGACTGGGAACCTATCGAACCTTTGAATATACTGATATTTACAAACGATGATGTCATCATAAACTTCCTATGTCATACTGAACCTGGTACAAATTCTATCTATAATACTCAAAACATCATGACTAGACAGGAGGGTGTCAAATCTTCCAGTTGCAAAAATAACAACAGGGAAAATGGATCTAATGGTGAAAACCATTCTATGGCAGCATTAGATCCGAAAAAAGAAAAAATAAAGAATGCATCCAACGGTGAAAACCTTTTAGGCATTGAAGGATGGAAGATTTAACACTCTTCTAGAACACTATCATTAGCGATCATCAATCCTAGTGGAACCAAAATAGTCTGTGAATATTGGCACTGAAGATAAGGAAAAAATCCTACATCTAGCGGAATCCATGACAGAACATGAAAGATCAGAATTCATCAAGTTCTTTAAAGAAAGAAGCATCAATTTCACTTGGTCATATTCTGATATGCTAGGCTTAGACTCAAATCTTCTTATCCATCACTTGTCTTTGCCCGCAGGCATCAAGCCTGTCAAGCAAAGATTGAGAAAAATGCATCCCCACATCGCATTGATGGTACAAATAGAGCTAAAGAAATTATTGGATGCTGGATTCATACGGTCTATAGACTATGCCGAATGGATATCAAACCTTGTACCTGTTTCCAAGCTAGAAAATAGTATCAGAATATGTACATATTTCAGGGACCTAAATAAAGCATGCCCAAAGGATGATTTTCCACTACCAAACATAGACATCATCATGGACTTGATGGTAGGGCATGCCATGTTGTCCATCATGGACGGTTTCTCTGGGTACAATCAAATTAAAATAGCCCCAGAAGATCAGGAAAAGATGGCTTTTACATGGCCATGGGGAACTTTTTGCTGGAACGTCATGCCATTTGGTCTAAAGAACGTAGGAGCCAGTTATCAAAGAGCAATGATGACAATCTTACATGATATGATGCACACCTTCATGGAAGATTATGTGGATGACATCCTGGAAAAATCTACTACAAGGGAAGGACATCTGCATATCCTAGACAAAATCTTCACATGGATGGAGAAATTCAATGTCAGGTTAAACCCCAAGAAGTGTGTCTTCGGGGTCACATCAACAAAACTATTAGGGTACATTGTCTCGAAAAAAATCATTGAAGTGGATCCGGAAAAATTCAAAGCAATTATGGAGAGGCCACCTCCTAAGAATATAAATCAACTCAGATCACTACAGGGAAGGCTCCAATCGATTAGAAGATTCATCTCCCAGCTGGCAGATAAAAGTCATCCTTTTAATCATCTATTGCATAAGAATATAGTTTTCAAGTGGGATGAGGGGTTTGAAACAACATTCAATCAAATCAAGTAGTATCTAATGTCACCACCCATTCTCATGCCACCAAAAAAAGGTAGACCTTTGATATTGTGCATTGCTACGACAAATATCTCATTGGGGGCACTTTTAGCAAAAGAGGATTATGAAGGAAAAGAACATGCTATCTACTATATCAACCGTACTTTGAATGGATATGAAATCAATTACACTTTCATAGAGAAATCTTGTTTGACGGTGGTATTTGCTACTCAATGTGAACCCCTAAACCTGCAAGTGCACCAAGACGACAAACATTGTTAGTGTTAGATCAAAATGCAAGCAAATGTGAGGGATTCCCCATGAAATCCATTTGTTAATAAACTTAAAATAGGAACAAGGAAGAACAACTAAAATAAATGAAAAAAAGTCCTAATTAAGTGAAAAAATTGATAATCCCATTGGGGAATTGGTTCCAATGGAGTGTTGCAATTGGCCCTTTCCCAATTCCTAAGTTGCAATGTGGTTGATTGAGCAATGGTCAAATCTCCAAAGAGATTTGAGCATAACCTTGGTGCAAATGTGAAAATATGGTAGATGCTTGGATGAAATGAGCAAAATTAGTTCTCAATTGGAGAGAGTAACTTTGCATGTAAATTGTGGATGAAGATTGAGGAGAAGAGTCTTCAATTTATAGATTCAAATCTTGGAAGAGATAGTGGAAATAAGCAATGTGGGATAAAAGATAACCCAATGGCATTTTTCCACTTGTCTAAATGTGATTGGATGAGGAATGTGCCAATTTCAAATTTGAATATTGTTGAAATGACATGTTTTGGGGGGATGAAAGGTGAAATAAATGCCAAGTTTGACTTGTGCAAGAGATGTGTAAGAGAATTTAATGCTTTGTTGGAAGGGACAAGTCATGTGGAGGGAAGATTCAAATTGGAAGAATATTCCATCTTGATGCCCTTTTGAAAGTAATTAGAAGAATTGATAAATCAAATAATTGATTTATTGGTGCAAGTGGGTGAGCTAGTTAAGAGTTTAGATTTGACCCTAGTTGAGTCAAAAGCTAGAGAATGGTAATTATGATTAGAAGTTAATTAATTTAGATTAATTAACTTAGGGGATTTTAGGGATTTGATATTTGATTTAAATAAGTTTAATTTATTGAATCAAATAAGAAGAACTTAGGACTTAATGAAATAATTTGATTTATTTAATTAAGTCTGATGAACCTTAGGGAATTAATCAATAAATTGTTTTTACTGATTAATAGCAGAATGGAATGTTAGTTAGAGCAGGATGCATGATGTTAGTTTTACATGTCTACACTCAACAACTGAGACACTACATGCTAACTCAAACAATCAAAATAATAGCGATAATTGATCCCTTAAAATATCTACTCAATAAAGCTGCCTTAACAGGTAGACTGGCAAAGTGGGTCATGTTATTAAGTGAATTTGACATTCAGTATGTAGAGAGAAAGGAAATCAAGGGATAGGCAATAGCTAAATAATTAGTAGAGGCTCCTCTAGTAGATGATCGACCAATGAAATTGGAGTTTTTAGATGTAGACATTTTGACAGTAATGTCCCAACAATGGGTATTATATTTTGATGGATCATATACATAATGCGGATTAGGAGTAGGAATCTTGTTCATTTCTCCACAAGGATACACCATTCCAAAATCATATAGATTAATTTTCCAGTGTACAAATAATGTGGCAAAATATGAAGCATTAATCATTGGAGTGAAAATAGTAATTCAGTGGAAGATCACGGACTTACAGGTATATGGAGATTCTCAACTAGTTATTTATCAAGCAAATGACGAGTATCAAACAAAAGATGAAAAGTTGATCCCCTACAAGCAAAAAATAGATAATCTGAAATAGTCCTTTGCCAGTATCAAGTTTGATCAAATTCCAAGAGCTAAGAACAAAGCTGCGAACACTATGGCTACAATTGCTTCATTACTACAATTGCTTGAGAAGCATGTTTGTTATGAGTTTATGGTAGAACAAGTGTCATGTCCTTCCCATTATAATCTAGAATCAGCTACCATCTGCCATATCGAAACCACATAAACCTCCATCTATGAAACAATCTATTATTACCTAAAAAATGATGTCCTTCCTCCTGATCTATCCAGGAACCAAAAATGAAACTTCATCTGCCAATCCGCATGACATACTTTAATTGCCGACATACTTTATCGTCGAGGTCTTGATGGTACTTTACTTCAATGTCCAAAATACAATGAGTCTGAAATGGCCCTACAAGAGGTTCACGAGGGTATTTGTGGCACTCACTCAAGTGGGATAACTCTAGCTAAGAAACTCCTCTGCTTTGGATATTATTGGCCATGCATGGAGAAAGAATCCTATCAGTTCATTAAGAAATGCCAAAAGTGTCAGATTCATAGGAATCTGATTCATGCACTAGCACAAGAACTAGATCCCTTCACATTGACATGGCCTTTTTGTGAATGGGGCCTAGATCTGGTAGGAAAAATACATCCATCTTCATCTAATGGACATAAGTTCATTATAACAGCTACAGAATATTTCACAAAATGGATTGAAGCAATACCTCTTACTACCATCACTGCGAAGCAGATCTCCTCTTTTATTTTGAACTACATAATATGTTGGTATGGAATCCCTTAGTCCATTATCACTAATAATGGATGACCTTTCAAGAATCAAGATGTCTAAGAGCTATGTGATAAATTTCATATCCAACATTGGTTTTCAACACCATACTATCCTCAAGGGAATGGCCAAGTAGAGGCTTCAAACAAAACAATACTCAAACTTCTCAAAAAGACGGTTAACAATGTTGGACGTGATTGGCATGTTCAACTCAACCCTGCACTATGAGCCTATAGAGCAACTATCAAAACACCAATGGGAGCTACACCATATGCCTTGGTATATGGGTCAGAAGCCATATTGCCCATTGAAGTAGAGATTCCACCCCTACGTGTATCACTCAGAGGTATCATTTCAGACCAAGACTATAGGGTGTCTAGACTGTAGGAATTGGAGTTTTTGGATGAGCATCGTCAGCAAGCTGTTAATCACCTACTAGCTTATCAATAGAGGATGTCGAGAAGTTACAACCACAGGGTAAAACCAAAGGTCTTTCAGGTTGGTGACTTGGTACTAAAAGAAAACCCTAGGAATCAGCAAGACAGAGAGAAGAAAGGGAAATTTGAGCTTAACTGGCTTGGTCCCTTTGTCATCATATCAATGTATGGATCAGGAGCATACCAACTATCAACGTCAAAAGGGGATTTGTTTGATGAACCTATCAACAGTATTCATCTCCAAAAATTCTATGCTTGAATCTCCTAGTGCATGGGTCAAACTTCTGGAAATTGTTTCCTTGATTAAAACCTGGCAAACAGGCTTCTTGGCAACACAAAAAAATTAAAAAAATAAATAAATAAAAATAAAAATAGAAAATAGAAAATTGCAAAAAGAAAGAAAAGGAGAAAAATGAGAAAAATACAAAAAACACAAAGAGTGTAATCAAAGAATATGGTGAAAAGTTGGAAATAGGCATCGTATGTGATTCTAAGATAAACTTTCCCATCTATTTTGATATATATCATGATCATTAGTCTGGGATTCAATACCGTTTCATATCATGTCAATCATCTTGCCATCTTTGCATCCATATCAAAATCATTTTCAAATAGTCAAGTATCACTCCAAAGCTTGGGGGCAACATCTAGATATCACTAGGGGCAACAAAACACTGATGTCACCAAAGGGAAAAACAACAGTATTGCAGAAAATTGAAAAAAAAGATCAACACGCAATATCGATAATCGTAAAAAAAAAACATCCAAAAACATAGGTCCATGTTAGTCGAACTACGTGGTCTCTGCATGTGTAACGTAGGCAAGGCTAATCTTTGATCAGCCTCCGAGACCCCTAAGATAGGTTAATAGGTTAGGTCTTTGGTCAAAATCTCGAAAATCCAGAAACATCACAAAATCAGGATGGATGATCTAAAATCTGAATAATGAATGAAACACTCTAAGTAAACAATGGATAAATTAACTTTTAATTATCATTTCTTTAGAGTAACTCAATGATGTATTGAACTAGGGGAACAAGGAAGAAGAATGATGTTTTTATTATCTGTTGTCTGTAAGTTTATCATATAAATGTATGAATTGTCAGGGGATGTGCTATGCAAATGTATCACCAATGACATTCAAAATTCACACATTGAAATCATTAACCACTGCCTGTTTACGCAATGAATGCTCAGGTCATCTTGGTTAAATCATACCTAGATGCTTGTGTTTGCTTGCAATATCAAAAATCATAAAAGAAGTACTCAGGTCATCATTGGTCTAACACATACCATTGATGCTTGTACTCACTTTCAACATCCAATAAAGCTCTATGATGACAATAAGCACAAAAGTACTGTTAAAATGACAATTGTTTTGCATTTAGTTGCATGTTAAAATTAGATTGCATTCATCATATTCATTATCTGCAGAGTATTTGTTGCATAAAGGGTTCCAATCAATTATTATCTTATCAACACATAAGACTGAGTATACTTGACATAATTTCAAAAAAAAACATCATCAAAAACATGTAGGAATCATCATCTCATCATTATCATTCATGCATTTCATCATACATCAAATCAATTATGAATTAAATTGTACCATAAATACATCATGTTCATCTAAACCATAAAAACATCCATCCATACATTTAATAAATAAAATCACGTCATTATTCTCATCCATTATCATTCATCATAAGATCATCATTTATCATCATCACATTTAAAAATAGAAAACGTTTATCCATTCATCCATACATTTACATCACATCATACATCCACGTATCATATGATCCACATATACATTTATCATAAAATCATTGCACAAAATAAAAACATTTCACCATTGCATCATCGCATTTGAAATAAAATAATCACATAAATCACATAATAAATACATCCATTACATAGAAATCATAAACCATCATCATATCACATCAACTGCATTTCATATATATATCATCAAGTGTCAAGTATACAAAGAAGTCAAGAATAAAAATACATCATCCACAATGAGCTACATCGTAATATACATCATCACAATAGCATTTACGATCTGCTACTACCAGAATGGGTGGGCCCAACATGACCTGTACCACCACTAGAAGGACCAGTACCACCATCACCCTCAGAGAAACCATGATCTCTATGATCTCTACATGGAGGCTGTGTCACACCCTCACTCATTGTCCGCGTGTGTGTCCACCCAGATCTCGATGTGGCATAACTGACTCTACATTCAGGAGGCACTGCATCATGATATCTACCTCTCTCATGTAGTCTGTCACTGAGGTACCCTCAACTACTTTTTGGAGAGTCTCCATTGTCTCTTGTGCCCTCTCGGCAATCTTCCGAGCAGTGTCTCTCTCAGCTGTCAATGTGGCCACCTACATCTGTATAGCAGCCAACTATCCCTGCACCTGCGATAAAGCCTGAGCATGAGCCTGTGCCTGGGCCTGCATCTGAGTCTAGGTCTGAACAAGCAAACCCTGAGCGTGTACCAACTGCCCCTGCAGTGTCTGAACCTGTGCCTAGAGGCTTGCGATCTGTCTCTGATAATCCATAGGTGGCACTATCACTGCTCACCTCTTGCGAGGCCTGCTAGATGATGGAGCACTACTAATGGCTAGCCCTACCCCTATGTCGCCTCCACTACCACCATCACTGTCATCACTTCCACTCTCTATGCTACTGCCTGTTGGAGTATCACCCTCGCTCTCTGCAGAGCCCTCTGCCACATCATCCTCTATTGGTAATGGTGCTGGCTCATTTGGGATGGTGATGCGAGGATGTGGAACCAAGGCAAGGAATGCAGTATACTCCTCAGTGACCGATGGCTCTACAATATCTCTGCACATGTCCCAGGGTGATGGTTGCAGTGCTTTATATCCCTCTACTAGGGCATCATAAGACAGACAGGGACCCCAATCATGAATATACATTTGTTGCCTCGCATAGTGGGTAACTCCCTGTGGCATACACTGCACGATGTTGTACTGCCTGTATACTGTGCAAAGCAGGAATCTCTCTAGAAAAAATGGTGTCCGACCGATGAGATACATGGAATCACAGAGAAATCTCAATACTACATCATCCTCATACCACTACTCACAGTCGAGGTATGGGCGCCAAGTAACTACCTTTGTATCATCAAACACCCGCCTCCAGTGCTCTAACTTTTCCATCCGGGCCTCGGCGAACTAACCTCTGTATCTAAAAACATAAGGTCTACCTGTTGGCCTATCTACCATTGAAAATGGCCGAGCAATAGAAAAATGCTCCCATGCCCACACCTGTAATAGGGTCATCCCTGCTGCTAGGCTCCGCGCTCCAAGGTACACAACTGAGTGAAGATCATGATAGAGATGTGCCAACATACTCTCAAGAGTCTTGCCCCAGCCAACGAGGAACTCTTTGACCTGCGATCAGGGCAAAAGAAACCTCCAATGAATCCAGCTAGCATTGCTAGTAGTGTCACGTAAGAATCGGTGATCCTCCTCCATTGGACACTTAGACCTGCAATGTCCTAATCCTAAAATACTCTGCAAAGAGCATCTCTGTCGCCGGTCCCATGGGAATCATATACTATGATCTCCCCCATAAATGGAATATGCAAAATCCACCACACATCCTCTGGTGTGAACGTCATCTTGCCAGTGGGTAGGTGAAAGGTGTTGTGGTCACTATGCCATCTCTCAGCCAAAGCAGTCAACAAACCCTGATTAATCCTAATCTGGGACATATCAAGTAGGCTGGTCAAACCACATCTACCTATCACCTGAAGCTCATCTGGTGTCAGATGAGGAATCAAGTCTATGGTCCATGGAAATCTCTCTCGCATCTCGAGAGTACCCAAATCCTCCTATCCTCATAATGAAAAATCTACAATCAGTGAACTATGTCAAGAAATCAAGAGTCATCCTACTGTCAAGTCTATTCCAAAAATTTGGTATGAATTTTTGATTAAAATTCATGGGCGAACATCAACAAACCTCACCTATCATGAGGTTCATCAAACAATATTTAATCTTTCCTATCATGAGATTTATCGAATATTGAATCATCTCCTTGCCTATCATGAGGATCATTATAAATAGGGTTTCTTCTCGCCTATCATGAGAACTAGTCTTATTAAAATCATCACAATCCAACATCAAGAATTTAGATTGTCAATTGTACCAATCTGAAGAATGGACATGATCAGAAGTGATGAAATCAAGATTATCTAAGTCAAAATCTTAAATTCTGACATGAAAGTGCTAAAACTCAAAAGCACTACTTTATCAGTCAAAAGCACTAAATCGGGCACCCAAAACGCTAAAACTCGAAAGCACTATTTCAGCACTCCGATGCGTTATAACAGGCATCTGAAGCACTAAAAGTCCTGAAGCGCTATTTTTTCGCATCTAAGCACTACAATAGTCCATCAAAGTGTCGCTTTACCAGAAGCGCTAAGACAGACCATGAAAGCACTAATCCACCAAATCAAAGCGCTAAAAATCTCAAAGTGCTATATCAACTAAAGTGCTATATTATCCTATAGAAGCGCTAGAATTTGAAACGCAAAGCGCTAAACTACCTACTGGAAGCACTACAACACGACTTGAAAGCGCTAAAATAGACTAAAAAATGCCTAAACAATGAAATGCATTAAAAAAAAATGCATGAATTATGAGGAGGTTTAGGGGTACATACTAGGGGTCCATACACGGCCGACTGTCGGTTATGTCAAATGCGCTTGAAATGGTGAGTGTGGTAGAGGATAGGCATGTTGCTATAACTGGCAGAAAAGTCTTTATCACAAAGGTCTTTAAACTCAAATAGTGCAAATGAATTGGAAAATGACCTTTTTGCACTATATATAATTTTTGAAAAGGTATTTTTGGTGGGTTTTATTATCTTTTGATTAATTTTATCCAAGAAATTAATCAAAACTCATCTGCAGGCTAGATTTTTTCATCATTTGTCGGGAGATAAATAATTTCATCATCAAATCATCATCAAATCATCAGAAAATCATAAATGTTTTGAAAAATTCTAAAAATCATTAGACTATTTATTTATCTCCCAAGGGAGCATATTATCATCCATCATCTGAAAATCAATGTCTGGGGCATGTCTGGGGCATACGAATTTTTTTTTATCATCGATCCTGGTAGTAGCAGCAAATTTTTTTTTGAAGCAACGCATAAACACATCACTTCGAAGAGGGGCAAAATGTATACACCTAAAAATGGTCTAGAGCATCCAATTAATTAAATACAAATTATTTGATTAATTATCCTAATTTCTTCTACTGAATAAATAAAAATATTTATATAGTTCACCTTTAAATTCATCTTAATTAAATAAACAAAATTAAATACTTCGTTTGATTTAATTATCAAATGCCTATTTCAATCTATCACATCCATCTTGAATTAATTAAATAAAGATCAAATCACTTTATTGATTAATTGTCATATTCTTATGTTTAATTTAATAAACAACTATCCTATAGTTTGTTTTATTAAATTATTTATCCCTCTTTTGCTAATTTAAATAAATCAAAATATTTGAATTAAAGCACAAGGAATATTCCATCTATATTCTCTCAAAAATGAATTAGATATCCTATGTCTAAACCATGTCTAAAATATGTCAAAATTAATTGATTGAAACTTCACAAGAAGTTTTGGAGACAAATTGGAGACAAATTCCAAAATCTTCTCTCAATCCTTCCTCTTCTCTTGCCTGGTGTTTTCATGGGTAGAGACAATCACCAAAATTTTCTCAATCTCCTCCATCTTTCACCATTCAATCCTCCAGATTGAATCCAAGCCTCTCAATGCCTTTCCTGTGTATTTCTACAACCAGGAATTCTATAAATAAAGCCTCATTGAGCCAAGAAAAGGATCCAGATAATCTAATTTTTGCACTCTTACTCTACAGGAATTCAAACATCAAGCATCAAGCATATCCAGCAATCAAGTTTTCACATCATGGCTACCTCCTGTAGCTGCAATTATTTGTTTCATGTCAATTCATGCTAGTTTAATTCATTTATCATCTAATATTTGTCATATTTAGTTCCATATCATTGCATTAGCATCCATCTCATACTTTGAATTGTCATTTTAACAATCATAGTGCACTCAATCTAAGAGCCATTTTGATTTAATAAATTTTGAGGATAGAGAACAATATGATGCTTTCAATTGATTATTGCTTTGAATTGATTCAATTTGATTAGTCTTTGATATAATGTCTTATTAAAAAGTGTTTTGTGCTTTACACCTAATCATACGCTTACAATGAGCTTGCCTCCAATTAGTCATGTGCAACTCGCATTTAGTTGTTATTATATTATACAAGTCTAAAAATGCAGGGGTTATCTTTTAGTTATACAATTTTCCTTTCAAATTGAAAATTTACAAAAACAGATTTGATTTTTGAGCTCCGTCACCCTTTCCTTTGGTCGAACTAAATAAACTTTTAGACATGATTCGATGGCATGGGAGAGCATTGGAAGGCATTCAAAGGAATTCCAAGGATTCATTCTAATAATCGAGTTAAATTACAAGACAATCATTTTATAGAGCAATCAAACTTGACACATTTTGATTTGAAGCAATAAAAAATGAAAAAATGTGTTTTAGATGATTTCCCATATAATTAACTTAAATTAATATAAAAAATGCATTATTTTTTACATATTTCTGTTGCTTACCAATATAATTTTTAGGTCACCTATTTCTGTAAAAAAAATAATTATTTATTTATTTCCTTCGATTAGCCCTACCTACTTTTCAGTCATTTAATTACCCTCGTAAAAGTTCCGTTAGGGCATTCACCTATTTATTCTCTCTACCCATGCCCTTTTTCTCCAATTCCTTCTTATCTATCGTATAGCGGTCACTTGTTTGAACGGCCTAGAAGGTGAAGGTTTGTGAGCTACGACTCCATAGTTACTTCAAATTTTGTGTTGTAGGGTTTTTACAGTGAAAAGCTCTCAATGGATCGAGGGAAGTCTACAGGTCGGTAAATAACTCTTTCGGTTCTGAGTTTTTGTCGCCCTTTTTTTTTTGCATTACAATGATAGTCTTTCCTTTTCTCTTTGTAGTGCCCAGGTTAATTCTTCCATTGACTGAAGAGCAGAGCGCAAGGCGGAGGGCACTTCTTCAATGTCTTCCTGTGATGAAGAGTACAAGGAGGGTACGTATGCGTCAAAACTGGAGGCCGACCTGGGAACAAAAGCAGATATTAGAGTCTGTCTGGGCTAGTGGAACCACAAACCCATCCGAAGCCCAGATTAGTGAGATTACTGCTCAGATACAACGATATGGGGCAACCGAAGCCAAAAATGTTTTCTATTGGTTTCGAAATGCAAATACCCGAGACAAACGCAAGAAAGAACAATCACAAACCAGAAGTATGTGATTTTCTTACTGATATAGTTTTATATAGTATTACAGAAAATTATATTTAATAAAATGCCATGCCATATAAATTGGAAACGGTTTAAATAATGGTGGTTAAAATGATTGGTTTTTTTCCTGTGGAATTAGGTTTTATATACATTATATATATATATATATATATATATAATCTGTATGTTAACTCTTATCTGACGATAAATCACTGAATATGATCTAGAAGATTGAACGAAAAACATAAACAAATCCAAAAGCTAGGCCCAGGTTAGGGTAATCAGTTTGAGAAGAAGATCCTGTGGCTTTAAATTTTATACAAAATATTATTTGTTTAGATTTATTTTTTCTAAATTATTTCGTTGATATAGAAATATATTTTGCAGCTCCCAAAAGCCCTGCACAATCAAACAAGTTGGACGACAAGATTTCTGTAGAGGTATGTATTAGAATTTCTTTATCAATTTGTATTATTTTGATAAGAAAATCATGGCATTATAAAGCCTATCTATGTTAACTAATAACTTTATCAATTCATGTCCAGGAGGAAGAAGTAGTGGTGGCGAGAACCTTGGAATTGTTTCCTCTGCATCCTGACAGAGGAGGTTTATTATAGACCAGGAAACAACATTCTTCCTTTGTACTAGGTTTTTATGAAGCCTTTGTAAATGCCTTAACTACTGTTATTCTGTCATGGTCATTGGCTTATTTTACTGTGATGGTTGAAAAAATATCATTCATCTCAAGTAATGAAATAGTTTTACTCTACAGAGAGTTTCGGACTTTTATTTGGGATGGTAAAATTAGCTTCACTTGATATACTGTTTGAGTATGCCCCAAGTAGTAGAACAGAACTTCTGCTTATCTTTTAATTCTGCATTTAGTGAACAATGCCATTTTTAAAATTTTATCTATTAAAAAAGAGTGATTTAAAACAGGTTTTAATTGCCTTGGCATTGAAAAGGAGAAAGCGTGAGACATAAGTTTTATTGTTACCGGATTTGAATTCTCCTGCCTAAAATATATTTTGCTGGGAATTTGTAGCTATTTTGGATGTCAGAAGTATTTGACTACGTTCCGAGATTAGTGTTAGCGTTCATCTTTCGAGGAAGGTGGCAAAGAGAGTCCAACACCGCGTGAGTCTTGCGGTGAGGTTAGTTTAACTGGGATTTACAATCTTTATTTGTGTCGTTGACAAAACAACCTGTATGCATTAAATATTTTATAAAATATAATATATAAAATAAATAATATCTAAATTTATATTATTTAATTAATAAATTTCTGTAAAAAATATTATTTTGTTAAAATTTAAATTATAGTTTCAGAGTACATAAAAAGTTCAATTTTAATAATGAAAAAAAATTGCAATCTAAAAATCAGCATAATCTCATATAGTAAAAATTATGAATTATAATTCCAATGAAGAAAGAGAGTGATATTCTAGGGAAAAATGCAAACATAATCTCTACCATTAGATTTGTGACTTAATGGTCAATGGCCCAAATTTATAATGTATATATAAATAATTTAGTTCCTCTCTTTTACTCCTCCCAATTTAAATGGGCTCCAAATGTAACCAAAAATAAATAAATAAATCAGACTTTTGATAAGATTAGGATTCATCTTTTTCAAAATGATAAGAGTTGGTTCTTTAAAATTTTGTAAGGTTTATGGGTTCGTAGTGAGGTTTGGTTGTGGTGGATTTTTGGGAGACTTCTTTGGATTTTTCTCTTATTTTTTGTGATAGCTATTGTTATTTTTTATTTTTTTTCCATATACAAACATTCTAATATTTTTGGTTATTTTTATTTAGATTTTTTTATTCTTTTTGAAAATATTAATGTACTATATTTATATGTAACACACACATGTGCACAGAGTGTGTTAAAAAATATTAATGAACCAACACACACACGTGTATAGAGTGTGTTAAAAAATATTAAGCGACCAATACAACACGTGTGTGTACAAACGAGTGTGTTAAAAAATATTAATGAACCAATACATGCACGTGTACATATGAGTGTGTTAAAAAATATTAATAAACCAATCCACACACATGCACATATGAGTGTGTTAAAAAATATTAATGAACCAACACACATAGGTGTGTTGTACAAATGAGTGCGTTCAAAAAAAAAAATAATGAACCAAGTGCTCACACACAATTATTAATAAAAATCTTAAGTAAACAAACTAAATTTGAAAATAAAATTAAATAGAAAATAATTATTAAAAAAAAATTACAAATAAAATAATAATATTTATTTTATCAAATATACTTTAAGATAACACAAAAATATACCTTATAAATATATAATTTTACTAAATAATTGAATATTAAAACCATATAAAATTTACAATAATATACAAATTGACCCATTCTGTTCACTTCTTTATTTTCATTTTTTCCCTAATCCTAAGATTTATCTTACCTCGATACTCTTCACAATTTAATTACTCCAAGTTTGACCCTACTTACCTACTTCATTTACTATTTACTATTTCAATATAATAGAGTCTATCCACCGTCAAATTCCCCCAAACTTGTTGCTTATTTATATTGTTGGAAAATAGGAGGCATGAAATAAACAAAAACAACTTAAGTCAATTTAAACACTGAAATTAAGGATTTGAAACATACACACCAAACCCAAAAAAAATTTATATTGTATTGATTCTTTCAAACATATTTTTTCTTTTCATAGAGTTGTTGCTCTTCTCTATTGCAGTCGTGTTTCTTGAAAGAAAATTCACTCTTCTCTATTATAGTCATGCTTCTTCAGATCAAATTTGAACTTCTACATTCTTCCCTGTACACGACAATACAAATTCTTGATATATTAAAAATTTCTCACAACAGCTACAGCTGTAAATTTGCTTCTACTGAGCAATATTGATTTTATCTACACACCTCTTAAATAGTTACAACATCGTACCAAAAATATAGGACATCACGGCACCCAAAGTAAAGGAGATTAATAACAAAAATTAAGGACATTAAAATATGCTACGATTCCATAGTCTAATCGCATTAAAAAAATGTCTTTTTAATTTAATTATCCACCAGCTCAATCCCCATCCAAGCATCGCCAAAAACATCAGAACCACGCTACCACACAAGAAGGAGGGTAGGCCTATGGTATTGAGAGAGATCAGGGCGTAAAAAGGGGCTGCAGTAATTCAGGGAAACCGCTCAACCGCGGGTGAAGACCGGAGACCTAGCGGTGTCGTGGTAAGACATAGAGAGAGAGAGAGGAAACCGAGAGATTGTGGAGGAGGAAACATGAGGCCACAGGATGGAGGTTAAGTCACACAACTGCAAGCAAGGAGAAGAGAGACCGCGGTATCGCGTTGAGCACCGTGCAACTGTGAAGAGCAGGAAGACTAGCTGCAATATGGCGGGAACCTAGCAGTCACGGATAATATCCAACACTCCCCCTTAAACATGACTGCAATGACTGAAAATGCGCAAATGGTCTCAATGAATTCCTTCAATGCACAACCCAAACATAATCTCTTATCTTATTACAAATGTTGTAGGATTCTCTAGCTTCTCCAAATCTCCTCTTTTGATTCAATCTTTCTTCTTCATCTTTCAACAATTTGGATGCACACTTCTTCTCGTCATCAATCTTCTATAACTCCTTTCTTTGAATTCTTTTAAGAATCTTTACTTCTTTCTTCTTTCTGCTCTATTATAAATTGAGCTCCATCTGAACACCATTACATTCATGGCTAGTCGAGCTTGTGGTCATTTAGACAACATATTACCATTCTTTCTTTTTACGGCTCTTGAGAGCTGGACTGTTGAGAGTCGCTACAAATCACCATACTCATTTTCCTTGACTGGCTACAAGCTCTTCTTGATCAACTGCGGCTAAGTTGAACTCTTTGATCTCCTCTTTTCAATTCGATTTGTAGAATCTACAAATCATTTCTCTCTTTTTCTATAAGCTCTAATCTCTGTTGTATTTCTCTATTTTCAAATTTATCAACTATAGCCTTATACTATTATTCCATTCCTTCTTCAAACAAAAACTTCCTAAGAGAAACTTGTTTTTCATCAGTTAGCATTTGAATCTCTTCACATTCTCTACTTGTAAAAATTTCCTTTTAAGACTGATTCAACTTTCTCAAAATTCCCACCTTTTTTTACATGATGCAATTCTTTTTCAATTTGTTTTGTGACTTCAATCATTTTGATGTCTGATTCTTAATTTTCTCATCTCTTCCCATAGTGGCACACTACTTGTGCTAAGGAATCCTATCATTGGTTTCATCTTTTGTCTTCATACTTACTTATTGAATGTTGTTGCATTTCACTATGTTATTTCTTTCTCCAAAGATTGCTTCACTTTCCTCCAATAGGTGTAGTTAAATTCTAGAAATCTCTTCCTCCTTGGTTCATAATTCTAATCAGCATCTTATTCAAGAAAAAAAAAACTTCAGATACCTCTTCCTTTCCTTGTCCTACAGTCATTGGATATGTCCAAGAACACAAAAAATTTCTTCCAAATGAAATTCTTCACATTGAGGCTTTTGTCGTACAAACTATGACACTTTTTAATTGCTGTGAGTTTTCAAACTTCTCTTTAATCAAAAAAAAAAATTCATCTTCCAGAGTCTTGGAAACTATTATTTATAATCTCATATCCCTTTCTACATGCATAAACCTTTGTTGAATGACTTTGAGAGTTGTGGCTCTGACTCTTTCCATGTTCTTTTATCTGTCACTTTCAAAATTTACCCTAGATGCTAACCATTAATAGATGCAGTTGTGACCTCCTTTTTATTCATTCATAAAATGATGGCATCTCTCCAACCCATGATCAAAATTTATTACAATCTTCCTTGATGACTTCATATGCCATTATTTCAAAGCATCCTTGAATGCTATTTTAACTGATTCTTTAATGGTTGTTACTGTACCAAACTTTAAATTTTTTTGTGGTAGCTTCAACGACTTCTCTAAATCTTTATATCTCTTTGCATATGACCCCTTACAAACTCAAATTTGGAAACCCTTGTGGCTTCTTTTGCACTTCTTTGTTTTGTGATTGCAGAAATGTTTTCTAACTTTCAAATCTGTCAAACCTTTTCAACACACAATAATGATGCCATTCATTTTACCCTTTCAACTGTTGTGGTAGTTTCTCAAGTCTTCAATTCTTCAAAACATTAGACTGCAATTTTGCATCTTCACAATTTACAAAAAAAATTCTTATTAATAGTTTCTTTTCACTCAAAACATTTTCCATTTCTTTTGAACATTCAAACCTTTCACAATTTTTATTGATCTTCACATATGAACACTAGTACAATATTTTAAACATACATATTAGCTTCTGCCAACTTGATTCATAGACCCATCCATGGTCCATTTTTATGCATTTTGAATCAAATTCATTCTTTGATACTTTATTCCAGCACATTTTCTCACAATGATTCTTTGAACCACAAACACTACAAGGGTGTAAATCCCAACACTTATCCTTAGTATGACCTTTTCTATGGCAATGAGAGCACTCAACACTCTTCATTTCTCGAACAAATTTTCCTGCACTTGTAGCACCATTTCCCTTACCTGGGACATATCCGAGACCTTCATACTTTGGCCTCATTGTTGCCTTGATTGGCTCTCTCATTATGTGATCATGTTTTCCTAGTCCTTGTCTTGTGTAACCCATTCTTTTCATAATTTTTAACCCAACATTCTCTTCAAAACAATTAGTAGCATTGGCAGTTTCTAATATATTATCACAATAGGCAAGATTTGCAAACCCATTAACCTGTTCATCTTGACATTTTTGATCACCATTATTTTCAATAAAAATAGATTTATCAAATGAAGAACACAAATCTATTGTGTCACATGAAACATCACAACATGAATACTTTGACTTCACACAATCTTTTTCTTGTTTCAATTTTGATATTTCCTTTTCCTGCAAATTGTTTTCTTCTTCTACCCTTTTTAAAATTTCTTCCAAATATTCATTCTTTTTCTTTATTTCATCAAACACCTTAACTCTTTGTTGAAACTCTTCATTTCTTTTCTTAATCTCTTCAAAGGATTTCAACCTTTCTTCTAGCTCTCCATTTCTAGCTTTAACTTTTCTCAATTCTTTCTCAAGATCATCATTTTCTTCTAGCAGTATGTAGTTTTCTTTCTTCGTCTCTTTTATTTTTTCAAAATAACACCCATTTTCCTTTTTAACATTATCCAATTCATCCTTAAGCATTATTAATTCTTCTTCTAAAACATCATTTGCAAATGCCAAATTTTCATTTTCCTTTTTAACCATTTTTCCAATTTTTCCCATTTGTAAAGGAAAGTTTCAACTTACCTTTGCTTAATTTTCTTTCAGGGATTTAGCAGCTTTGTGTGCCTTTAATCTTCTATAGTCTATATTTTTCCCTTGTTCAACAACTGGCTCTACAACTCTTTGTTTATTCAAGAAACTGGTGTTTTGCATAATTTTTTTCTTTAGCACAACCTCTTCTTTTTAACAATCGACTGCTATCTATCTGTGTAAATCTGAAAACCTCCGCGTAACAACTTCTTCTTCCTATAGGATTCTTCACAGCTTCTCTTATGACATTGATTTCTTGTCTTTGTTTTAGAGTACAACTCTTCTGGCTCTTCTCAATAATCTTTCTTTAGGCATTCTCCTTCTTTCCTCTGATGTACACAACCTCATGTTTACTTCTTCACCAGTTGAAAACATTTTTTTTTGAAGTGGTCTCTTCTCAACAACCAACCATAAAAATTTGCTAATTTATAACCCCAAACAAGCTTCTCAAACTTGCAGGCATAACTACTGTTCTTGACAACAACACTAAATGAATTCCTAGACACCCTATGGCTTTTCTCAGACTAGACAGTGACTACTTCACACAGATTCACCATTGGCTCTGATACCACTTTGTTGGAAAACAAGAGGCATGAAATAAACAAAAATAACTTAAGTAAATTTAAACATTGAAATTAAGGATTTGAAACATACACACCAAACCTAGAATTTTTTTATATTATATTGATTCTTTCAAAACATATTTTTTCTTTTCACAGAGCTGCTTTTCTTCTCTATTAGAGTCATGCTTCTTCAAAGAAAATTTGCACTTCTACATTCTTCCCTATACATGAAAGTACAAACTCTTGATATATTAAAAATTTCTCAGACAACAGCTACAGCTATAAATTTGCTTCTACAAAGCAATATTGATTTTCTCTAAACACCTCTTAAACAGTTAAAACAACATACCAAAAATATAGGACATCACGACACCCAGAAGTAAAGGAGATTAATAACAAAAATTAAGGACATTAAAATATGGCAAGATGCCATAGTCTAATCGCATTAAAAAAATATGTCCTTTTAATTTAATTATCCGCTAGCTCGATCCCCATCAAAGTGCCACCAAAAACATCAGAACCGTGCTACCGTACAACAAGGAGGGTAGGCCTATGGTATTGCAATGAAGGCATGAGATATCGCTCTACAACAAGTGGCAGGAGATGAGCACATGGGGATGCGGGTCATTGCATCACCGTCAGGGCCGAACAAAGGGGTCACGGTAACTCGGGGAAACCACTCAACTGCGGGTGAAGACCGAAGACCTGACGGTGCCGCAGTAAGATAGAGAGATAGAGGAAACCAAGAGACCGCGAAGGAGGAAATGAGAGGTTGTGGGATGGCGGTTAAGTCGCACAACTACGAGCAAGGAGAAGAAGAGTCTATTTACATGAGCAGAACTAGATTTCCTTCTTTAGATCAAATAAAGGAAATAACCACTCAGCTTCAACACTATGGCTGGGTACAAGAGAAGGACGTCCACCATTGGTTTCAAAGTTCAAATGCTAGCGAGAAGTGACAAAAGGAAAAATAAGAAACCAAGGGTTTGAAGCCATGATATCTCTGACCTAATACTTTATTTCTTTATTTTTTCTCTCTGTTCAACTGCTTACTTTAAAATATTTATTTCATGCTTCCAATGGTCTTCAATATTTTGTTCAAGTAACCTTTGCATAGACATGACACTCAAATATAAAACAGAGAACTGCATATGTTAAATGGGCAATGTCAATCGAGCTTTTTCGAGGCATTCCTTGAAACAAAAACAAAAATAGTTGTTAATTAAGATTTAAAAGTACCATGTAGTTTACTTAACAACTTATATTAAGTTTGAGTAAAAGGATAGTCATTGTTTCATAGATGCTAGTTGATTTTTCTATTTATAGATTATTAAAAAATAAATAAAAAAAGGTTAAAAAATAGATGGAATGAAATTATGTTTTGGAGGATTAAAATATTAAATATTTTTTTGAAAAGATAAACAATGTTAAAATAATAATATAAACTAGTTTTCTTAGGAAAAGAGTTAGTAAGTCCAAAGTAATAAAATAGGTATTGGGAGGTAGATTTTGGTTGTCTAAATAAGAATCCACCTTCATTTGGTACATCTTGACCATATTAAGTAGACTTCCAACTTATAAAAAAATTATTATCTCCATTGACTATTAAGAATATCCTACTAAGGATAGATGTGAAGACCCAAATGAGGATCTTTTCCTCCTAAATAGTAGAACTTGGCCATAACATCGAGAGAATATTGGGGAATAACAATGACTAGCTTTTCAGTGAGGAGATCAAGCAATATATCAATCAGAGTGTTGTCAAATGCAATCATTGTATCCATGCCTTTGACCTTAACACAGGATATTTGAATGCGATGAAAAAATAAGCTGAAGAGGTTGGAAAATATTGAAGGCAAAAAAAAAGGATAAAATAATACAAAGAAAAAATATCTTCAACTTGAATCCTGGCTTCTCTCCTTGATTATTAAAAAGGGAGTACACTCATTTGTTTTGTTCTTTGATGTTGATATATGCAGATTGCTCAATGCTCTACATTAAACTTGATATGATTTGATAACGATAGATCAAAATGAGAACATGTAGGCATCAAAGTAAATTCTAGATACTAAAATGAAGGATGAGAGCCTCTAGATTTAGAGTATAGAAGAGGCAAACTCAATGGCTGGGAATGATTGATGATGGATAGCTAAGATTGAATGAGGATTATAGTTTGGATCTAAGATGCAATCAAGTGACAATTATCACATGAAGGATATAATCTATGTTTAAGATTGAGATAAGGATAAAATTCCTTATGGCAATGGCTAGGATAAAGAGGTTAAATGAGATGGATGTATAAGATGAAAAGTTAGTTTAATTGTGGGCTAGATGTCTAGGTTCAATGAATCAAAACAAGGAGTTAGTTATACATGTGAAGGAGAAATTTGTCACATGAGGACAAATTTAGATTATAATCAATGTGAACAAGATGAATGGCTAGGATTAGATGGAGGATAAAGGGGAATTATTTAAATAAATAAATTATTTATTTAATTAATGGAATCATGTGTGGGGATAAATAATTAAATAAATTTAGTTAAATTTAATTTAGCTAAAGGATTTGGATAGAGGATGGAAATAATTAGATAAATAATAGATATTTTTTTAACTAATGGCTTAGGATAAAATTAAGCATGGTTGGGTAAAATTAGATTTTAAGTGTCTACATTTTCCCACTCTTTGATACAATATTATGAAGTGGCATTATATTAAATAAGTTTAAAACATAGTGGATGAGAGAGGATAAGGATCAAATATGACAAAGGATAAGGACCGAAGATAAGATAAAATAGGGATCAAGGATGATGCCCTAGCCAATGGGAGGATGGAAAATGATGAAGAATGAAAGATTCATGATTAGGTAATGGGATTGCTCGTCAAGGGGACATGCAAGTTAGGAGAACATAGGTATGCTTTAAAAATGGAATGGAACAATGGGAGATAAGGATCCCTTGACATAGATGAATTGGAATATGAAAGGGGATGAAGAAGGTGAAAAGGAAGGGGAATTTTGTTGGAAGAGGATGAAAAAGAAGGATAATTTGATGATGATGGATATTTTATTATAGAATGTATTAAGTAATCTTAGAATCTGATATAGCAGAGGCAATTAGACATCAATGTATGAGGAACCAAGGTGAAAAGGTAACCTTTGCATGGACATGACACTCAAACAATGATAAGCACAACATACAAGCTATAAGTAATGCCCCATTATACTTTAATTGTGACACATCAAGATATAGTTAGATCTATATGGTCATAAGTAGGTGTAGTCATGGGTTAAAAGATAAAATCAAAACATAACTCAAACAAAAGACTCATTGTAAAACATGTCATGCAACCATCATACCTCTTGCTAAAGATATTATGATTATGATAATGATGATGATGATGAGGATGATGATGATGATGATTGATTAATTTTCTTACATTACTCATGGATAATCACCTAATCAAGGCTTTTATTTTCTTAATTAACTTGAAGAATCACTTAAGAAAAACTTTGATAAAGATGATTTTCTTAGTTAAGCTTGGATAATCACTTAAGCAAGTCTTTAATAAAGATGATGATGATTGGTTAGTGCTTGATAGCTAGGCTCATGAGATTATTTTGCTAAAAATTGACATCTCAAATGCAATGTTTGGATTGATTAAATGTTAATTCTGAGGAGCTCAATATTTTTTTTTTTTTAAAATTTATATATTTTAAGAAAGGATGATGATTTATTTTATTAAGATAATGATTGGATGATTCTTTCTTTATTATCATTGAGATGGGATAAATATGATAGGAGATTGGGTTTGTTTTATTGGTTTTATGCTTGATTTATTATACATGAGGATTTTAGGATGGGATGGATGAACTCCAAATACATGAGACATGAAGGCCAATGTGTTCAATACTAAGCATATATAATATCAAATCCTTGACATAATGTATATATAACTTCCACATCTAATTTAGTGGAAAGAATAGCGAAGGATGATTAATCATGGGTGATGTAATGATATGATGACACTAATCAAGGATCAATACTAGCCATGATAGGTTTATTATGGATGGGTGGTGTACTGTATAAAATTTATCCCTCTATATTTTCACACTTTTTTGGGTCCTCCTTGCTAAAATTGGGCTTCTTTATGCCTTATTTGGTCTTATTTTGCATCCACAAGCCTTCTTTAATGCATATTTATGAGGATAATCGAGACATTTATCTAATGAACAATCCTAATTTAATAATTTTTGAGTGTGTCCTAGATTTAGTGATTTGGGACTCATATGCCACCTTGGGTGTATGGGTACCACCTAAGTTTCGGGGCTTGATCTTGAATTTTGCATAGAACTTAACATTTCTTGAAATTTGTGTCCCAAGCCTAGGCTACTGGAACTCATATACCCCAACTGGCATATGAGTTTTGCTTAGCTTGGACCTATTTTATATTAAAAATTTTGGTAGGATTTTATTCTCCTAGATGTGATGTTAGCTTGTAGTGTTGTAATTTGAAGAAATTTGGCATAAACAAGTATAAATACAAGGTTATTTCACATATTTTCTCCTAAAACACCTTGTAACTTCATAATAAATCAAGAGAACTTTCACAAGAGTTCATAAGAGCATTCATGAGCTGATTATCAAGCATTTTGGAGCTACATTAAAGATTCAAGCATCATGCCAAAATCATCATGCATCATGTTTGTTTTTGAGCTAACATTTATGATGTAGGTGTTCATGATCCAAGCAAGCATTCAAGTCAATATCTACATTTATGCTAGCCATTTCATACAAGTTTGGAGCCTTTTTTTTCAAAGATTTGGTGAGTTTCAACATAGCTTATTTTTTCATTCATCATTTTTTCATCCTATTTGATTTCATTTCAAGGTTTGATTACCAAACCGAAGTTTGAACAAGGCAAACCCCTATCCACTAACAATATGTTTCCCTCTTTTTGAAGCGTGATTTGTAGATCTAGGTTGAATATCCATTGAAGAGAAAGATTGGAGAAAATTTGTCAAGTTGTTAAAGTTGTCATCTACATTGCAAAATCATAGAAATTCACCTACAGGTTGCAATTTAGTGTATCAGACTTGGAGATTTGATAGGAGAAAAGCTACAAGAGAAAATTAGAAGATATCAGAATTTTAGATCAGCCCTGATACTAGGACTAAATCACCACTTGTGGAATATGAGTCCTATTATACCAAATTCTGGCATTTTCTATAGATCCTAATTCAGGAGTTCCAAATTCTTGTTTCACCCTGAAACCCTAAACTAGGACTAAATCACCCCTACTGGCCTATGAGTCCTAGTGTGCTTTAAAAGCTATATTTTTTATGATTTTAGACCTTTTTTGAAGCCTCTTTAACTTTCCATGTTCACCTCTATTTATCTCCAATTTTCTATTCTAATTTGAGTGCATTTTCTAGGTTACATTCTTAGGGGTATGTTTAGGATCATCATGGAAAAAATAGGCCCTTAAGTGGCAAAAATTTTAGAAAAATCAGAGTTAGGCAACTTCACATAGAAATTTGAATACTTTATCTATATTATTTAAAAAATATGTAAGAATAGAATTTGTAGAAAATTGCATGCAGTTTCTAAAATACTAGGTTTATTTACAATAAAAATAAATTTATTTGGTGAAAATTTGAAATTTCAATACAATAGTACTTAAATTTCAGGGAAAAAATAAAAAGTAGGTGTCTGTTTGACCACCCTAACCACAATAAAATGAAAATATTTTTTTATAAGATTTTAGATATAAGTAGAGGACTCATGTCCCGATGTGATGCATATTTTTTTGTAATTTTTTTCAAAACAAATAATTAATTATAATCTTTTAATTACAAATTTTAAAAAATATAAAGACTCGTATCTCTGACCACCTTATCTTTGTCAAAACTTCATGAAATTCAATTTTTCCTTTTTTAATATGATAGTATACAAAGCATAGAATGTGACACATGTTTTGGATTCAAAAAATATGATACCGTTGGAAATCTATAGATGTTTTTCAATCAGCCTATCAATCAGGACTTTAGTCGTAATTCAATAGAAAATGAATAATAATTATTTATTAAATTCAAAGTAAAGCATAATGTATATTGGTGGAAAGCTGAGAATCTCCTTTAAAAACTCTTTTCATTTCATCGATTTTGGGTAAAACAAAATTCATCAGCCACATACCCATCATATTGCCACTTTTTGGCCCATCATGATCTTGCACATACCCTTAGGTTTTGCATGTTATCTACATTTATTGTCTTTCCAAGCATTTTCTTTGAGGTGAACCCCTTTATTGTCTTTAATAATACCCTAGGATACCTTATTTAACATCTATTTCCCTCATTCCATCCCTAGATTGAGATCTCTAAGGTTTCCTTGAATGAAACTTGAAGGAAATAGGTGGAAAGGTCCTAAACCCTAGTTTCGTCTTCCAAAAAGATAGAACTGTCGCCCCTTATTTTATAGGTTTTAGGTTGGTGGGAAATATTTTATTATGATATGGATAGGAATGATAGTGGATGTGATGGATGGAGGTCAAGATGGCATCCTAAGAGATGGTGGATAAGAGACTCATATGCATGACACTATTTCTAGAGTTTCACCATGGTACTTCTACAAGGTCCACTGAAGTGGTTTTCACCATTTGATTAGTTATTTCTCTTCTCTTTTATAGATTTTTGGATTTTTAAATTGTTTATATTCTTTTTGGATAAATGAGACTTTGATTCTTTTTTTGATAAAAGGCTAAAACGGGTTTTACAGGGACCCAAAATCACAAAGTTTACAAAATAGAGAAGAGAACACCAAAGGTCCACCAAAAAAATAGCTACCCAAGAAAAAACTAGCAGCAATCAGGCAAAAAGGACCAGAAGGGTCAGAGAAGAAAGGACAGCAGAAAAAGAACACAGAACACCCATTACTTCAGAGACCTAAGGACAGTCTCTGTCACCGCCTCCATATCCTGCATATCTTTAACCCCCTTTTTGAAGGTTTGAACCATTTTCGGGGTTAAGGGGGCCTTGCACTTCAAATTGGTGTGGGTTATTCTAGAAATGCCACCATCCATGTCTTGGCTTTTATCTTCAGTTTCTTCCAAATCAACCACTAGAGATCCTTGTTGGGCTTTGTCAAGCTTTTCAATCATTGCATTAATAATTATAACATTGTGTCTTGCTATACAGTTGTTCTGTTCCGCAATAATTCTGATGTTATTCCTTAAGCACTCAACACCAGTGTCAGTGTTCCTGTTACTATGCACCACTTCTTTATTACCCAATTCTGCAATCTTAACCTCTATTTCCTCAATCTTACTTTGCAGGGCCCAATTTTTAATTTTAAGCTCATTGATCTCAAAGAAGGTCCAATCCAGGAGTTTAGAATGGGACTCATAATTGGTTTTAGCCAAGTTGAGAAAATCCAGGGAGGGCTCTTTACCAGTGTTAATAGGGGAATTGTCAACATTGTGTGTGTCCGGTAAAGGGTCCACACAACACACAGAAATGTTGGTATTAGCTTCCTCTGACTTAGAGGAATATTTGGTGTAAGAGACAAGGCTTTTAGCCTAGGTAGTCTTGCCAATAGGGCTGATCTTAGGAGGAGGACAGTTGGGCTCAAACGCAACCCTGATTTTACCTGGTTCCCTAGAAGGGCCAACATGCAAACTAGGGGCTTTTGGGCTAGGGCGAGGGTTAGGAAAATACTTCAAGCCACTGGGCTCAGTATCCTCACTATCAACATCAGGGTTGGCTTCTGAGGTAGCAGGGGCATGCACATGCAGATATTCAACAATAAGCCTAATTAACCCAGTATGAAGAATAGGAAATCTTTTGGGGTTCCTTTTATTGTCCTCCAAACTTTTTTTCAGAGAGCAGAAGAGATAATAAGGGATAGAAACCCTTACCTTGTGGAAAAAATGGTTGAGGAGGGCAAAGTGGTACCCATAGACTTTAGTAAAACGCCTGTCCACTGTGATATACTCCATAATAGCCTGAAGGACCTTTCTCCATATAGATTTTATGGAGTCAACATCAAAGTAACTGTAAACAATTTTGACCAAGTTTTGCTTTTCCTTGTCATTTTTGGGGAATCTGATAACAGCTTCATCAGAGTAAGCCCTGTCCCTAAAAAAGTTCTTCCCATCAGTGGGTAATCCCATAACTTTGGCAATTAAATCTTCAGTGAGCTCCACATTCCTTGTGAATAGAGTCAAGTTACCATCATGCCAATTTTTTGCAAAGAGATTCGTAGCCTCCAGATTAGAACCATGAAGCTTATCCAAAAAAGGAATAAGACCTCCACTTTTTATCTTGTTCCAAACCTTAGCATTTTTCATGTGGATTTCATAGTTGTCTGGCTCAGTTCGCTTTCTGTCCCCACCCATATCGGCCAACACAGTGAGGAAGAACCAAACACAATCCTTTCTAAAATTGGCCCCGCAAAATCTAAGCAACCACAAAGCGTGCAAAGTAAACTTGCAAATTACTCCATAGAGCTCGGTCCCATACAATCTAATGATTGTGATGTGAAAGATCAAACTTGTTCTCATTAAAGGGATAACACGATGCCTTACCATGTGATTTATCATAGTTTAATAAGGCACAGACTTTAATATTTAGATTGCTATTATTAAGCCAGGTACACACTTCTTTACTCTTAACTCCTTCATTAGCAAAAAAGTCTGCAACAACATTGGCTTCTCTATAGGCATGTGTTATTTTAACTTTTTCAAAATTGACCAATTTCAATTTAGCTTCATCAATCCACGGTTTGATGGTCCACGAGGGAGGAGACTTGCCATGGAGGCAGTCAATTATGTTTTTGGAGTCTCCTTCAAGCCATAGGTTTTTAATATTGAGACTTTGGGCTAAATTTATAATATGGTAAACACCAACCGCCTCCGCCAGGTTATTAGTTTGAGAGCCAAGAGGAGAGGCCATCGCACCCATGAAGTTGCCATAGGAATCCCTTATTACTCCTCCATAGCTCACCGCCCCCAAATTGCCTTTAGTCGCACCATCAAAATTAGCTTTGATCCACCCGTTAAGCGGAAAAGTCCAACAAACTCCCTCTCTGTCCATTTTAGCCTTCATAGTAAAGCTAGACAGTATGGGGTTTATCTTCCATTCCTTAGCAACACAAAGATCATAGTTCGAAAACTTTGCATTCAAGGTCTTCCTATCCTTCTGGGCCACGGCACTAAAGTTTTCCTTTATAGATCTGGAAATTTTATCAAAGACATAATCCACAGAGGATTCTTTGCCCCTAAAATTTTTTTTGTTGTGTTCTTTCTAGATGCCCCAAGCTATATGAGGAAATGATAGCTCCCAAAAAAATCTAAGTAAAGGATTCCTTATCGAGGCTTTCCATTGAGAAAAGAGTTCTTCAATGAACATTGGGAAGACCCAAGAGAGGTTCCATTATCTATTAAAAATTTCCCAAAGAGAAGCAACAAAAGAACAATGAAGGAATAAATGATTAACAGATTCAGCATCCATCTTACAAAGACATCATCTATTAGGGATTTGAAATCCCCATTTACACAAGTTGTCAATCGTTAGCAACTTATTTTGAAGCAAAATCCAAAAGAAGATGTTAATTTTAGGTATCAGATTATTGCACCAAGCTTTAGACCAAAAGGGAGGATGATCTAGAGAAGAAGTGAGCTTAACAAAAGCAGAAGACACAGAAAAATTACCAAAGGGATCATCAATCTAGACCGCACAGTCCTCCAGTTGCTCCGAGCTAAGTCTAACTGCCAGCAACATAATCTGGATAGGGGCCAAAGCCTAACTAACTCTGCTTAAGTCCACCCAATTACCATTCACTCTATAATCTTTCACATAAGTGCCAAACCTATCCTTGCAATTCTCAGCCCAATCTCTGAAGGGATTAATATTTATCAGGGGTTTCTTAAAAAGCCAACTGTCTTCCCAGAATCTGGTACTATCACCATTTCTCACTTGCCAGCCAATGCCTTCCTCCACAATATTTTTTCCAATAATTAAATTGTTCCAGCATATAGATCCTCTTGGAAGAAGGTAGGGGTCCTTATTAATAATGGAAGAGAAATTGTTATCAAGATATTTGCTAGCCATAATATCAATCCACTCCCCGGAGGAGGAGAAAATTCTCCAAATTTGCTTAGACAAGAGGATTTTATTAATAGATCTGATTCTTGTTATCCCAAGTCCACTGTTCTTTTTAGATCTATAGATGAGATTCGAGTCAATTAAGGGGATTCTTTTATTTTCCTCAACACCCGACCAAAGAAATCTTTTTTGAATTTTTCCAATTTTGTCAGCATATTTGGCAGGGATCTTAAAGAGGCTCAGGGCATAGATAGGGAGATTCTCAAGGGAGGCTTTGAGGAGCTAAAGCTTACCAGCTTGGCTAAGCAGAGCACCTTTCCAACCTACAATATTTTTACTAAATCTATCCACCAACAAAATATAGAAGGCATCAGGAGGTTTCAAACTTAAGGGAAGACCCAGGTAGGTGGCAGGAAGAGATTTTGAAAAAGAACAGCGAGCATTTTTTTTTTGTTGATCAGCTGTCCGGAAGCTCTCCCATACTTGTCAAGTAGCTATTTAATAGATTTAGCTTCAGACACAGAAGCTTGACCCATGAGCATAGTATCATCAATGAATTGTTGATGAGAACACACCAAGTTGCCCAAGGACAGTCTAAGCCCAGAGATAACTTTAAAGTCAATCAGTTTCTTCAGGTTCCTACCTAGGCTTTCGGCCATAATAGTGAATAAAAAAGGAGAAATAGGATCACCCTGCCATAGACCTTTGGTACTATGAAAAAAGGAAGTCGGGGAACCATTGACCATAACCGATATGGAAGTTGTGGACACAAGTTGTTCCACCATTTGAACCACCCTATTATTAAAGCCAAAGGCCTTCAGAATTTTAAATAAAAAAACCCAGTCAACTCTGTCATAGCTTTTGAAATATCAAGCTTTAAAAGGAAACCTTCAGTCTTCGATTCAACAAGGGAGTGAATGTTCTCATGAACCAAAACAATAGAGTCAAGAATTTTTCTGCCAAGGACGAATCCATTTTGTTGAGGAGAAATCAAGGAAGGCAAAAAAAATAAGAATCTAGAGGTTAAGACCTTAGAAATGATCTTGTATAAAAAATTACACAGACTGATAGGTCTGAAAGCCTCAAAGTTGCCAGCTTTAGGTTTCTTAGAGATGAGGACCAAGAAAGTAGCATTTAGTTATTTTAAAAGACATCTGGCTCCACAAAATTCCTTAATAGCATTAACCACATCTTCTTCAACAATCTCCCAGAAACATTGGAAGAAGAACAAAGGAAAACCATTGGGCCTCGGGGCTATATTCCCATCAAAGGAAAAAACAGCCCTCTTGATTTCCTCGTTGTTGGGGATAGTAGTCATAAAAGAGTTGTTCTCCTGGTTGATAATTCTTGGTATAGCTTCCACCAACTGATCTTGCTCAATCTAGTTTATTTCAGTACTAGCCGATAGAAGAAGTTTAAAGAAGGAACCCGCTTGCATCCTTATATCCTCTTCCTCCACAAAATTGGTACCATTCACATCTATTGGGGATATTCTGTTAACTTCTCTGTGTTTAGAAGCCGAAAGGTGGAAATACCTTGTGTTTCTATCTCCAGTCGATAGCCAAAGAGCTCTTGATCTTTGTTTCCAAAACTCCTCCTCCTTCCCAATAATGTCATGCATCTTCATAAGGAGCTCATTCTCTTTTTCCTTAGTATCATTCAAGTAACCCTCATTCTGAATTTTGAGTTGAATTGCTCCCAGATCCATCTGAAGTTCGGACTTGATCTTAAAGATGTTCCCAAAAGAATCCTTTTTCCATTTTTTAAGATTATATTTCACTTCCCTTAATTTTTTAGCGATTCTGAACATAGCAGTTCCTTGAATACTTATATTCCACCATTTCTTTAATTCCTCTTTGAGAGTAGGATGGGAAATCCATATTTTTTCAAATCTGAAGGGGGTATTCTTCTTCTTTTTTATAGGATCCACAGCGAAACTGATAGGGGAATGATCAGAGCCTATTCTAGTGAGAGCTTTAAGGGAGCAAAAGTAATCAAAATACCAATGATTAGAGATCAGAGATCTATCTAATTTGAACTGTATGAGGTCCATCCCCTTTTTGCAATTTGACCAGGTGAAGGCGGCTCCAAGAAGGTCCAGATCTATCAGCCCTTGAGTATCAGTAAAATTCTAAAGACCCTCTTTACTTTCTCAGTTGATCTGAGATCCCCCAAATTTCTTACCATTCATTAAGGGGGTATTTAACAATCCAAGCTTCTTTATCAAAAATCCTTCTAATGGAGGCTAATTCCAGCCAAAACGATTTCCTCATACCTTTTCCATTAGGAGCATAAATGTTCATTTGAATCCAACTGAAGTTATCTCTTATATGAGTGAATCTAGTAACTCTGTGATTCGTACCTTCCAAAATCGGATCACCTTTGATGTTGTGGCAGTTCCATAAAGTAACAATGCCACCTGAAGCACCATTATAATTATTACCCTGGTTGTAGTAGTATTGAAAGAGTTTCATTTTTTTAATTTTCTCCTTAGACATTTTTGTTTCCTAAATCAGAAGAATATCCGGTTTGTGATCTCTAACAAAGTTGTGGAGAACATACTACTTGTGGGGGCTATTGAGTCCTCTTATATTCTAGGACATAATCTTCATTAAGTACCAGGGGAGTTGAGACACTCCGAGATGGTTTTTTGAGATCCATCCACTATATCCTGAAAAATATTTAGCTCTCTTTTCTTTTTCGAAGACTTTTTACCTCTTGAGTTTTTTGTTGCACCACAATCAACCTTGCCTCTTGATCTGGTGGAAATGCCACTTTGGTTCTTCCCTTGTTTATTTTTTCCAGGCTTCTTCTTTAATAAATTCTCTTCTTTATCAGTCTCTTCTTGACTGTCCATCTCTATGCTAGATTCCCAATCCTTATCGTTTGGTAATCTTTGTTACCAAGGTAATGTGTCCATGTTACTGTTCTCCTGACAACACAAAGCATTGTTGGAGAGGTTGGCAGAGTGATCCTTTTTTTCAAGGGATTCTAAAACCCCAATAGCAGAACTGGTCTCCAACGGGTGTTCCACACCCATAGGGGAGGGAAAACCAGAAAACAGGGGGAGAGGAGGGATATTCAAGACCAAGGATAGGCCCTCACTAGGAATATCCTCCAAACTCGGTATTTCTTCATTTCTATCAGATGGGACTGTCATTTGGGAGAAGGAAGGAGACAGGATCTAATCTCCTTCATCAGCTAGGGTGCCCTTAATAATACCTCTTTCCTTGGGAACAGACTTTGGGTTATGAGGCTCAAAAGGGACCTCACCTTTTTCCTCCAAAACTGCTTCAATCTCTGAGGGGCCTTTCTGATTATCAGCTTCAATAACCAACTCTTGCTCTTTAATCTCCCTACTTCCTTCTCCAGAGTCATTCTTCTTTTTTTTCCTTTCTTTTTTCCCTGTTCAACTAGCTTATCTTTCTCTAAGGCTGCATTAAGAGGGCATTTTTTCACCCAATGACCATATTTCCTACACTTGAAGCCAGCAAATAGGATGGTTTCAAATTCTATACTCTGTTCCCAGGAACCCAACTTAGACTTTATCTCTATTGATGAGGGTAGATCTGCTTCCTAAGGCACCCCCACACAAATCCTTGTGAAAACCAGTCTCTTTCTAGTAGCTGTCATTGTGTCAATCGAAAGGAGCTTGCCAAAGGAGCTCACAATACCCAAGAAGATGTCTTCACTCCAGTATTCCAAGGGCAGGCCTGGAAGTCTAACCTAGACTAGAACATTCTCAAAGATAGAGTCTGATAGATCTAAGTGAGAAGACCACTGTTTTAGAGCCACGGATGATTTTCCTATCACCCAGGGACCTCCACCTCTTACAGCCATAATATCCTCTTTGCAAGTAAATTCAAAAGCAAAAAAACTCTTAGGAAGAGCAGCAATAGAGACTTTCCCACTGGTTCTCCATTTTTTTTTAACAAATTCCCTGACCACTTCAATATTTGGTCTAGGGCCCATAAACTCTCCAACCAAGGTTCGTTCCATTAAAGCTATGTTATGGTCTATGATCAGATCAGGAATAGAAATAGCAAGCTTACCTCTAGCAGGGGATGAGATATTTTGTACAGGAGGGAAGGAAGACTTTCCATTAGGTTTTACCCCGAAAAGCGAGGTCCAGGTCTTGCAGTTGCCTCCTAAACCACCAGTGGTCCCCACTCCCGCACTAACCTTCTCAACTTTTTCGGTCGGAGAAGTAGCAAAGAAAGAAGCTGAAATTTCCTTTCCCGCAGGGTCCACCTATATTTTGGCACCAGATTCCACATCATCTCGGTCATCCTTACCTTTCTTCTTACTCAGTTCCAGCTCCTGATTCGACTGTTGATTCTCTGATCTTGCTTCGCTTCCAGTTCTGCAACCATTGATTTGAAATTCAAACTTCGTTTTCTCCCACCCGTGACCACGCCCGTGACTGCTCATCCCGCTCATTTTTCAGACTTTGATTCTATTACCATCATAGTTGAATCTCTTTGATAGATTGATATAGATGGTAAGTCATGTTGGAGGATAATTTATTCTACATATGGAAGGAGATCAAATATGATCTGTAATATGTGCACTACAAAGCTCATCGTGCTTCACACATAAAGGAGTTTGGGCAACCATAAGAATAAATCACATCAAGGGTTTGTAATGAAAGGTCCATCAAGATACATCACCATGGAGGATGGAAGGTGAATGCATAGATATAGGTGGATTAGGTGAAGTATATAAATTATGTGAAGATGATGATGACGTAAGATCAACAAGATCATTTCTTTATTTTATCCTATAGATGCCCCAAATATTTTGGATGAAGGGGATGATAGGAGATAAACATAAGCTTTTTCTTGTATTTTATTTTTATTTTTTATTTTTCCAATAGCTTTAGATTTTGATTTGACCTAAAGGAATTTTTTATTTGTTTTATTTTTCCTTTTGATTTTATATCTCCATTTCATAAAGGCCTTTTATTTTTAAATTTTGATTGATAGCCTTGTTCTTTTTATATGACACTCGTTGATTTAAGTCTAAGAGATGGATGGATGTGGATGAACTAAATGCGTTGGGTGAGATGGTAAGGGTATGTGAATCATTAAATAGGTTATATATTCCTTCAATATATTCTTTGAGACTATCTTGTTTGGTATTTTTAATTTCAAAGGAAGCTTATGTCCTTAGTGAGTTGGAAACAAGGATTAGTAGGCACATCATTACATGATGCATACCCTAGTTCCTAAGATGTGTGATTTGAAAGGATTATAGCTCATGTGATAGAGTGGAAATGTTGGGATCATGATATGGAAGGGGATACTCTTGGATGTCCCTCATAAGATAATTATCAAAGAGTGGACTATCATAAATATCCTGATCGAATATAGGATTATCACAAACATCAAGAGATTGGGATTGGGTGGATGGTGGTGTGAAATCTTGGTATTCATGGGCATCAATGTGGAAGGCCTATAGCTCATATTATCCAATTCCAAGCTCTTTGATATTATTCTTGATGTTTGGGATAGTGTGAGAAGCAAGTAGAGATGAAGGATTAATGTATGAAGATGAAGATGGTGATGTGGTATTCATATGAAAATAATGTAAATGGATGTGACTAATTTGTAATAACTTGTAATATTGGAATGGATTGTGACCAATATGGATGCTAACTTTAGTTTAATTGTGAGGGAACTTGATGCATTGATGGAATATGGATGGAAAATTTTCCATGGCATGGACCCATGGGTAGCCAAAAAGGATGTTATATGGGAGATTAAGGTCTAGGTTTGGAAATTAGTTTCAACTATAGCTAGTCTGACCTAGATGGGGAACTCGATATATCCATTGAATTTATGATCATATTAATCATATGCTTTAGAGTCATCAATAACATCATTAGAATATCCCAATTATTTTATTAGACTCAAGCTACAAAGATTATGTACTGATCCACCATCTACTAGAAAATCTTTGATTATGATTTTATGGATGTGGTCTTAAAGGCATAGTGGATTATTATGAGATGAATTGATGAAAGGAATGTCTTTGGTGAAAATTTTCAAGGATGATGCATGATAACTGTCCTATCATGTGGCTTGAAATTTAGAAGGATCAATATCATTATGGACACAAAATTCATGGAGGGCTTTCTTAAGGATATTTTCATGGATGTGGGATGTTTTGAGTACCTTGAGGATAGATACTTATACTAGCATTTTGTTCAAGTTGTTGAGGTTGCTATACTAATTTTTAGTACTAGAGGAGGATTAACCTATTTAGATGGTAATTCAACCGTGTTAGGTAGTAATGACACAATTAGATTCTTTGACATTTATAGTTGCTACTAGGGAAGGAATTTGTTTGATGTTACCAATGACAAAGTTAGATGAGATATTAATATATATACCACTACTTTCCACTATAAAACATGCAATTATATGCAAGATATGATGCAAATAATAATAAAAAATAAATCCTAACTATTATAGAAACTATGACGGAAATTATGAGAGGTTAGAATGGTGTGTACCTTGTTGTAAGAAGGTTGTTTTTAGGTCACAAAGGGCTCATTCGCCTTTAGTGGCAAATGGGTCCCTGTTAGGGTTTCTGAAACTGGGATATGGGTTTTGTTTCTTGATGTCTACACTCTCAGATCCTTATTTATCAGCTCTTGAAAACATGCAGAAAATTTTGTAGCCTTCTTTCAGTGTTCTTGCAATATGAATGACAACTTTGTGTACTGTAGTAAAATGCATACCCTTGCATTTTCACACTTGTTTGGTCATGCCTTGATTTATTTATCCTTATTTATGGCTTAATCAGTCCTATTTATTTCCACAAGCCCTATGAATGGCATAATTTTTTGATTAATCCCAACATTCTCCAATGCATAAATGATCTCCTAATGATTTTGATTGGTGTGTCCTTGATTTCTGGTTGGGACTAAAACACCACTAAGGGTGTCTTTTTCCCCCCAAGATCCTGGGACCCTAATATTGAGGTATCTTGTTTGGACCCCTTTTTGGTGTCTATGCCCCAAGTTTCATGACTTAGGACTAAGATGCCACCTAGGGTGTCTTAGTCCTCCTTGAGTCATTTTTGGGATTTAATTTCAAATGTTGGTGGGATTTAACCTCCTTCATCTATTGAATTCATATGTCGGCTTGGTGTGATATTATTTTCGAATATTAAGCATAGAAAAGTATAAATAAAAGGTTCATTCATTCATTTTCATACTAGCAACTTGAGTATTCATTCCTAAGGAGTTTTTATGAGATCAAGTGCATTCAAGACAAATCCATCAAGCATCATGTCATAGGATATTCTTGCATCATGTGTGTTTTTGTGCTAACATTTGTGATTTAGGGTTTTAATCTAAGCAAGCAAGTAATTCAAGATCCATCAATCATTTCAAGATCCATGTCGATTGAATCCATTACACACAAGTTTGCAGCCTTTGCAAGGGTTTTGTGAGTTGTAGCATTTCATTTTGTTCATTCACCATTTAATTCATCATTTCTATTTCATTTCAAGGTTTAATTACCAACAAAGGGATTTGATCAAAACAAAACCCCATTCACTAATAATCAACAAGTTTTTCCATCTTGTCCATTTGTATTTATAGATCTACGTTAAGACTTGAAGGTAACTTGGAGTAAAAAAATTTTAAAGTTGTAAAGTTTCATTGAAGATTTGCCATCTTTAGGAAAACTCACCTAGAGGTCAGATCCAATATTTTTAGAACCTGAGATCTTAGAGGAAGAAATTGTAGATCTAGGAGCTCAGGACCACATTCACACTTTTCATAAATTTAAATCAGGATTAAGACAGTAGCAAGGGAATCTTAGTCCTCAAAGTGGAATATTTCAGAGATTATTCGAGATTCTATTCCATCTTCCCAAGATTATATGTTTGCCCGCAAAGAAGAATAACAAGACTAAGACAGTAGCAAGGGTGTCTTAGTCCTCCAAGGAATATTCAAGCAGTGTATTTGCATTTATAGAATCCTATTTTCATCTCCAAGTTCCCCAGGTGCACATACGCTAACTTGGATTTGTTTAATTTCAATATTTGTAAGCTTCATTTAACTCATTTTAAGTGTTTTGCATATCATAGCATGTTTTCAAACATTGTCTTTTCTAAGCATTTTCTTGGTGGTGAACCCATTAAATCTGAAAGAACACCCCCTAAGTCCTCCTAATTGTGTATTGACTCACTTTCAGAGGTTGATAGTCAATCTTATTAGGGTTTTTAGGACATATTTCAATGACCTAGATAGAATAGAAGGAAAAGGGCATCCTTTCTCGCCCCCTTTTTATCTTTATTTCACTCTGCAACTTCAAAACTTTGAATTTTTTTCTTCAAACTTATTCTCCACTTGATCTTCAACCTATAATTTTGTAAACACACATTCAAGAGGAAAAAAACTTGTTGATTGTTAGTGAATAGGGGTTTCCCTAAGTCAAACCCCTTTTAGGTAATTAAAGCAAATTATGAAATAAAGAAATTGAACCATGAAACATAAAACTTGAAGTGATGATACCTTGGAAGTTGTCTTGGAGTGTAAATATTAAAACTAACATGAAGTGGCCTTGAAGAATGTTGTTCTTCATCTTGAGTTAGGTGTGAAACAATTTCTGCAATTATATCCTCAATGCTACATCAACAATCTTAGCTCAATAACATGCTTGAATTCCTTATCCCTTTAACATGACGAGATGACCTTGAATTTTTGTAATAAGACTTCACTAATCTACCTCTTAATGTCTTTGAAATTCTCTATAATACTCTTGTAAACTCAAACTTTCTATGATGCACATGAATACTTGGAAGTCTAGGATGAAACTATGTGAATTAACCCCAAAATTCAAATAATTCAAGCTAATATTAGATCTAGGATTGAAAATCATTAGAATCATGCCAAAATTAAATTAAAAAATGGGTGTCATGTGTGAGGAGGACCCATTTGCCACTAAAGGTGAATGGGTCCTAGGACAACTTTCTAGGACCATGCTTTGGGGGGATGAAATAACATCAAAAACCCACCTCAAAAATGTAAATAAAGGGTTGTCCTATGTGGAGAGGACCATTCACCACTAAAGGTGAATGGGTCCTCGCACCATTTTTTAGGACCTTAAATTTTCCAAATTAAATGTCATGCAATATGATTATTGGATTTTGGGATAGATATTTTAGAAAGTGTAATTAAGAGGGCTTAAATTTGAATTAAAGGGGCCCATTAGACTCAATTAATTAATAAAACCCTAGAAAAGCGTGAAAGTGTACTACAACACTTTACAACACCCTAAATAAGGTACAATTTAAGTACATTTTGTTAAAAGGGCCATAGATTCAATGTGGCTGTGTACAACATATTACAACACTAAACCAAGGCATTATTAGGTTAATTATATATCAATTATTCCCAAATTAAGTGTAAAAAAGGATTAATTTTTTCTACACTACATTTTCCCCCCACTTTAGTTTGAGTTTTCCCCCATGACAAACTCACACTGAATTAGACATTCAAGACACTTAGGTATGCAACAATAACAAAGATACATAATCATACCCCATCAAAGGCCAAGAAAAATAAAGAAAAGGAAAGGATCAACCACAACTGTTCCAACACAATGTGAGATAGGGTTGTTTTTCCATAACATGCATTGCTCACTCTGGGGTAGTGGAGCCTCAGTTTATCGACTAGGTGAGTTATCCCAACGAGCTCATTGTGGGGTAGTGGAACCTCAATCTATCCACTAGGTGAGTTATTTTAACAAGCTCACTTTGGGGTAGTTGAATCTTAGTCTATCCACTAGGTGAGTTATCCCAACAAGCTCACTCTAGGGTAGTGAAACCTTAGTTTTTCCACTAGGTGAGTTATCCTAGCAAGGTGATAAATGAGAGAATCATATTAGCCTCCCATACCATACAAAATTTATCCCCCTAAAAACTTTGATAAGGAACCACAATGTAATACTTTTTTGTATACTTTTGAATGCCATGTCTATAATTTTTTGTTAAAGGGGGTTTTTCTTTGCTAATGTAAGGTGTTCATCTTAAGGAAACTTGTGCCTAATATCTCCAAGAGAGGACAAGTCAAAGATTATCATATTTTCACTTGCAGGATGCCTCTTGTTTTGCATCATGCTAGTAATGGAGATTGCATGCTTATAACACACTCTTAGAGGAAATCAAACCCATTGACACCACCAAGAAAAGGGCACATCACAAGAAAAAAGAAAATCATGCCATGAAATATGCAAAATTCTAAAATAAATTATCGATGTATGCCCCCACTTTAAAGTGGTTGCTAACACCATTACTATGAGCAATTGCTTTAAAGTAGCCAACTTTTTGTCCTATGACATGAGAGATTTCCTCATAAAATCCTATGCCAATTCATATATCTCTGAAATAAAGCTATGCCATGAAATAGGAAGGAAGGGTTGCCCACAAAAATACATAAGGGATCTATGGGTTCAGGTTCAGTTTGTATTCGCTACAATGTTGTTTAAGAGCTTGGAACTATCATCATTCCTCGAATACTCATAGAGCTAGAAGAATGACACAAAGAGAGCAAAAAACAAAGAAAAATCCTTTCGGGTCAACATGGAAGATACCTAAATGTCTCGACGCCTTGCATCATCCCCAAAAGGAAAACACAAGACAAATGAAAAATGATAATCAAAAAATCTTTTGGGTCAACATGGAAGAGACCTAAATGTCTCGACACCTTGGGTCATCCCCAAAAGTAAAACACGAGACAAATGAAAAAGATAAAATCCTTATGACATAGAGAGGAATGTAGGTACATATAGAGGAATGCACAAAGAGAGAGAGATACGTCCAATGAAATATCATGAGGGATCACATGCAATCACATAAAGAAACATCAAAAAGAATAGAAAACTAGTAAGGAACATGCAAGTCAACCTACAGAAGGTCATCTACATCCCAATCTCAACAAGGGACAACAATATGTACCAAAACTAGGACAAGGATAACTAAACCATGTCCCCACTATGTGGAGGACAAGGGTGAGTCGAGATACTTGATGAGAATGAGCTCCTTGCATCAAAGAAAATGATTTATCATAAATGTATAACATGTAATAGTGAGAATGTTTAAGACCCTTCAACTATTAAATGGAAAGGATTGGAATGCTTGCATTAAGGGACAATTTCTATGATATCAAACTTTTTAAATATATTTTTTAAATCATGGCAGTCATTAGTACTATGTCCATGAATTCTATGGTATCGATAATGTGGAACATTTACATCTTTAGGGTATAGCTTTGGTTGTTTTTCTCATGGGTGATAATTTTATGTCCATGGTTTAGAGGTATTTGTAAAGTTCTTTCAGTGGAAGATGGTGGACAAGGGAATCTTAGTTTCTTTAGTTTGTGAGGCCTTTGTTGCTTGCTAGATTCACGAATTTCTCTAGGTGGATATAGAAGAGGACCCAAAATGGCCTTGTCTTCTTTTCCATCATTATGAGACACTGATTGTTCTTTATGAAGGAGGACACCTATTTCAAGAGGAGGATCTTGGTATCCTAGACTTTTCGTATCTTCAATTGGTATTTTCTCTAGGAGTTGATGAATTTCATGTTCACTTTTTGTATCACACCCTTGTTGGCTTAAAATGATGAATCATTTTCCATATGTCTGTTCTAGATTGATAAGAGTATTTGTTACCTTGTTAACATAGAGTGATTGAATGTTTGTTTGACTAGAGGAACTAGGTTCACCTATTGTAGGGAACTTAGGATCAACTTGTGTTTCAGTTTCAGGATGTAAAAGACCAGACATCTCAAGTGGTGGGATGATGGGAGGTGTTGGTTGTTTTAATGAAGGATAAAAGGATTCTTTATTCTCAAGGTTGTTAATGCAATCATTTATGAAGTCATTCATGTTAGCATAATCTTCTCCAATGATGTCAATATCACGAGGAGGACATGTATTAGGACTTGTGTGAGCATGAGTAGGTTCAAGTGCATTAGGGTAATTGCCAAAAAAATAACTTGAAACATCAACCAAAGAGAACAAGGACTTTCACACATTGCTAAAACACTTATCCATTTTCAGATTTTTAGGTTTAAAAAAAGTAATTTTCTGAAATGAAATGTTGTAAATGTAATTTTGCTTTTTTTGACAATGCATTAAATGAAGCAAATTAAGCTATATGCAATGAATTTGATGGAATGGAAAATTAGAAAACTAAAATAGGAAAGTAACAAAAACAAACAAAAGCCTAAAACTGAGATTTCAATTTCCAAAAAATGCATGCCATCTATCAAGGACTCATTCACTAGTAAAGGTTAATGGGTCCTATTTAAGGATTTTTGAAATTTTTTGACTGATTTTAGAGTGTTTTTCAATGCTTATCAGAGGCCACTAAGTTTAGTTCAAGCCTGATCATGGACTCATTTTCTTGTAAAGGAGAATGGGTCCTTGATTAGGGTTTCTAAACTATTTTTGGATAATTTTTAATAATTTTTCAATGTCTTTTAATTCTAGTTCTGAGACAATAACTTTCAGTTTCAGGTTTTCTCAAAATGCACAATGTGAAAATGCAATTAAATGATGAATGCAAAGACCTAGTTTGAAATACAATGTTGTTTTCACTTTCAAATGCAATTTTATGAGATCTGAATGGTATGCAAACTAATGAATTTATTTTTGTATTTTTTAGATTTAGAGGAATGCAAAAGAATACAATTCTAAACCCTAAATGAGATGCAAGTTTGAATACAAACCAAGAGACCCTAAATGAGATGTAACTCAATGCAAGTGAGATGCAAGAACAAACTTCCAAAATTAGAAAATTACAATGTTCAATATGTCGGGTTCACCAAAATGTTTAATAGGGAAAATGGGTTTGCATCAAAATAAATTGATTAAAATGATGAACCACTACTTTCCACTATAAAACATGCAATTATGTGCAAGATATGATGAAAATAATGATAAAAAATAAATCCTAACTATTATAGAAACTATGAGGTAAATTTGTAGAGGTTAGAATGGTTGTACCTTATTGTAAGAAGGTTGTTTTTAGGTCACAAAGGACTCATTTTCCTTTAGTGGCGAATGGGTCCTTGTTAGGTTTTCTAAAAATGAGATCTGGGTTTTGTTCCTTGATGTATACACTCTTAGATCCTTTGTTATCAGCTCTTGAAATCTTGTAGCAAATTATGTAGCCTTCTTTTCATGTTCTTGCAATATGAATAAAAACTTTGCAACTTAACAACTTTGACAATTTTGCTTCAAACTTGTTCTCCACTTGATATTTAACTTTTAAATCTACAAAAACACATTGAAGATGAGAAAAATAAATTGATTGTTAGTGAATAGGGGTTTTCTTGATTCAAACCCCTTTTAGGTAATTAAACCAAATGATGAAATAAAGAAATTAGAGCATGAAACATGAAACTTGAAGTGATGATACCTTGCAGGTTGTCTTGGAGTGTAAATCTACAAACTAACATGAAGTGGCCATGAAAAATTTAGATCTTGATCTTGAATTAAATGTGAAATAATTCTTGTAATTATATCCTCAATGCTACATCAATAATCTTATCTTAAAAACATGCTTGAATGCCTTATTCCTTTGACATGGTGAAATGACCTTGAATTACAGCAATAATACTTCACTAATATTCTTTTTAATTCCTTTGAAATTCTCTATAATGCTCTTGTAAACTCAAACTTTCTATGATGCATGAATACTTGGAATTCTAGGATGAAACTATGTGAATTAACCCCATATTTATACTAAATCTAGAGATTAACCTCAAAATTCAAATAACTCGAGCTGCCATTAGATCTAGGATTGAAAATCATTAGAATCCCATCATAATTAAATTCAAAAAGGAATGTCCTATGTGAGGAGGACCCATTCACCACTAAAGATGAATGGGTCCTAGCACAACTTTCTAGGACCATGCTTCGAAGGGATGAAATAACATAAAAAAACCAACTCAAAAATGCAAAGAAAGGGGTTTCCTTTGTGGACAGGACATAGTTTCCAATAAAGGTGAATCGGTCTTAGCACCATTTTCTAGGACCTTCAATTTTCCAAATTAAATGTCACGCAATGCCATTATTGGGTGTTAGGATAGATCTTTTAGAAAATATAATTAAGAGGGTTTGAATTTGAATTAAAGGGGCCCATTAGGCTCAATTAATTAATAAAACCTTAGACAAGTGTGAAAGTGTACTAAAACACTTTAGAACACTCTAAATAAGGTAAAATTTAAGTACATTTTATGAAAAGGGCCCTATATTTAATCTAAATGTGTAGAATGCATTACAACACTAAACCAAGGCATTATTTGGTTAATTATACATCAATTATTGCCAAATTAAGTGTGGAAAAAGATTACTTCTATAGTATAGGCTTTATTTCCTATGGCTTCATTATTGTTGATGTACACATTACTCATTATTTAATTATTTACTTTCTCCTATATTGCCCAAATATAGAAACAATCAATAACCAATAGTTGGGTAAATCATTTTTTAATGAAGTAATTTCCTTCTAAATTTAATGAGGCACAAGTCCTTTATCTAATAGAGAAAATATAATTCTTTCTCAATTTTTAAATTTACAATGGGTGTGCTTTTTACCAGAAAGTAGGGAAGGCTAAAATAAAATGATCATCAAGAAAATCTAAAAGATTAAAGATGGATCTTATAACTTGAAATATGTATTATGTGGGAACAATTAGAATATAGGATAATTCACATCCCACATAGCATAGATTAATAAAATTATCATTTAAAAATAGTCTCAAACATGAGAAGATTGAATATCAATAGATTTTCACATTCACATGAAAACACGAAAAATAATGAAACCAAAACAACAAATAGATTATAATGGATTCCATTCATTAACATATCCAAAATTATAGGCTCATAGATGTGAAATCTTCTCTTTCTAGTTTAAATTATTTCCTATCTATTCCTTTCTTGCAAAAAGTTTCTTAAAGAATCCCTCAATTACATTGTAGTTAATATATACATTTGTAAAGTTAACCATTTCTTGAAAGTAACTAAAAATTAGAAGTTAAGAGTTCTTTAAATATCCCAAGACCTTATCGCTCTTTTCAAAAACATAAAATAGTAAAGCAAGAGGCACTACTAAGGTGGAACACTATCAACATCCTTGTCTTATGATGATTGGACAATTTGCATGGATATTTTAGCCTAGTATCTTTGGAAACCTTTGATTATTGGAAGCATCTCACTATGTTAAGGAAAAATTACATTCTTAGTTCTTAATTTCCATAAGGATTTGCTTCCTACTACCAAATCCACCTTACCAAAGAAGGTTGTCACATGCCCAATAAATTAAAATACAATCAAGTCAATTTTGCTCAATCTCCTCATGCTTTCCATGTTAAAACATTGCATGTTAAAGATCTTATTCTCAATTATTTCTTTGAATATTCTCTTCAAATATATCCTCATCTTGAGTAGCATCTTTCTTTTGGAGATGGAAGCCTATGCTTAAAATAGTTTTTTGAATCTTTCATTAAATAATTTTATTCCACATGAAACATCTACCATCATTAGTGCTCAATAAGATGTACTTAGCTAATAATTTATCTAATCCAACCTCAAGCATTTCCTTCAGGTCCCTATTAGATTTTTAACCAAATCAACTCATCATGTTTGATGGTAGCTATTTTGTTTTCAATATCCTTTAATAACTCAATTTCTTCACCTCTTTTTCATGTACGTGATAATTTTTTTCCATTCAATACTATATCATTAGTCCAATAATCTTTAACTCTACCATAAGACTTGTAAATTTTAATTTAATCAATCATTTCTTTCCCACTAGAAAAGCTAGGATCAAAACCCACTTCAATTTGGCTAGTAGGCTAGGCCGAGAAATCAACAAGGGATATTAAATAATTTGTTAAAGCATTGAATTCTTGTTTTATTTGGTCTCTAGTTTTCTTGTCTTTCTCTATTCTTTTCTCCATCTTAGAAATTGATATCTAGAAGTTGTGAACATATCCATCTCTTGTAGATGGTCCCATATTAATTACTATGATATTGAAATATTTTGTAGTAATTTGGCTAACATATTTCTGGAGAATGGGTTGAGCGAACTAAACATACGTATTTCCTGAGGAGGGATCATCTAACAATTGAGAGGTGGTTTTAGACTTCTTAACTTGTGTTTTTCTCTGAAGGAATTCTGACACAATATCTTTATTAGACACGATCAAATCAATAACCTTTATTTTCTTGGTTAGATATTTCTCTAACCATGAGATAGGTTAAGGTAAAGGTGTGGGGGAATTAATAGTTCCCAAAGAAGATAATTAAAGGGATCTTCTGAGGGGAGGTGTATGAGAAATCCCAACCTTAGGTGATGAATATGGTTTTTAAGATTGTGTTGATGGATTCTAAGGGACACTAAGAATAGGAGAATTGTGATCAAGAGAGGAAGAAGAATTACTATCTTGATATGTATCCCTATAGAAAGTGATATTGTAGCCAAGAAGACTGCAATAGGAAGGAAAAGGTAAAGAATGAGATTAGAGCAGCAAGATGCCACTAAGGAGAAGTATGACAAAGGTTGTGGCTACAAAATCAATTGGAAGAATAGATGAGCTATTAGAACCTATGAGGGGAGTGCAGGAAATAATGGATGCAATAGAGGGTGGAATGAGAGGTAGAGCACATGAAGATAGTGACAATGAATATGATGAAGGAGCAAATATGGCTAGAAAAGAAGGTGAAAATGCAGATGGAGATATGGATGCAGCTAAAAGAAGACTTGTAAGTGATATTTTGAACATTAGGAAAGGAACAAGGGTGGAATTACCAAGATTCTCATGAATTTTAGAGCTAGATGAATTTATGGATTGGATAATAGAGATGAAAGACTAATTTTAATATGAAGAAGTAGAGGACCCCAAAAGAGTGAAGGTTGTTTGAAACTTCATGCAACATTATGGTGGAAAGAGGTGCAAGCTGGGAGAAGAATAAATAGAAGGGAGAATATCACTCAATGGGATCAAATGGTAAGCAAGATGAAGGTTAAATTTCTTCCTAGTGATTATCAACTTGAATTGATCAAGAAGTTGTACAATTTAAGACAAAGAGAGTTAAGTGAAGTCCTATAGTATAGAGGAATTTTATAAAATTTGCATCATATTTGACCACAATGAATTAGACCATGAAAAAGTAGTAAGATATATTAATAGAAATTGAGGCTGAATATTCAAGATGAACTCAATATTATAAGGCTACAAAATGTGAAAGAAGCATACCAATATTCTCTAAAGGAAGAAGATAAATTGGCAAGAAAGAAAGGAAAAAACAAAGGCATAGATGGATTTACCAATGGAAAAGTGTAGCAACATAAAAACTAAAACCATGGTAAGGATGTTAGGCCTTCAAAAATTCAGAAGGATAAAGATGAAATATGATTAAGACCATACCCTATGAGAGGTAGAGGTGGATATGGAAAAGGCCAATGCAAATTATTTTCAAGGAACTTGTCTTACTTGTGGACTATTAGGCCATATATTTATGAATTCCCACAACATGACCAAAAGTATCAAGGAGAACAAGGGCAATAAGTGCACATGCAACAAATGGGGATTATTAGTCTAGAGGATCTGTTAGTCAATTAGACCAACTTGAGAGAAGAGAAGCACTTATGATGAAGAGGACACTATTGAAACCAACCAAGATAAAAGGTGAACCTATCTAAAGATAAAATTTGTTTAGGATAATACGTAAGTCAGATGGAAAATGCTACAAAGTCATAATAGATAGTGGCAACATTGACAATTTGGCATTAGTTGAAATGGTGCAAAATTTGGGGTTAAAAAGAAAAGCTCACCCTACCCCTTACAAGGTATCATGGTTACAAAAGGGGCACCAAATCTTAGTTGATCAACAATGCCTAGTTAATTTTTGAATAGGCGCTTATGAAGATTGGGTTTGGTGTGATATCATGCCCATGGATGTATGTCACTTACTCTTAGAAAGGTTGTGGTAATTTGATAGGAATGCAATCCATAATGAAAGAGAAAACACCTACACTTTAGACAAAAATGGAAGAAGGCATACTATTATACCATTGATAACCAAGGAAGAAGAGGTGGAACAAGTGATCCAACAATGTTGCTAGTGATAGGAAATCAATTTTTGAAGGATATTAAGGGGAAAAACTATGATTTTCAATAGTTCTCAAGGAGCTACAAGTAGTAGTTCTCAAGGAGCTACAAGTAGATGCAACAAATGATAACAGTGACATGCCTTTAGAAGTAAAGGATCTTTTTGAAGAATTTGTTGAAATTGTGTCCAAGGAACTACCAGAAGGACTGCCACCTATGAGGAGCATTAGCCATCATATTGATCTAATTCTAGGGGCAAGTTTACCCAACAATGATGCCTATAGGTTGACACCTACAAAAAATGAAGAGGCTAACAAACAAGTGCAACAACTATTGGAAAGAGGACTAATTAGAGAAATCCTTAGCCAATGCAATGTACCAGTTGTATTATCACCAAAGAAGGATGGGGAATGGAGAATGTGCACAAACTCAATGTCCATCAAAATAATAATAATAAAGTAACATTTTCCTTTACCAAGAATGGATGATCTCATGGACTATTTTGGAAAGGCTAGGTATTTTACAAAAACTAGATTAAAAGTATATTTCTAAATTATGGTTATTACCGAAGCATCTATTGATCTTATCCACTCTAATTTTTATATATAATATTAATATGAGATATTATATTAATATATATATTTTTCAATTTATTTAAGAACTATTATATATATATATATATATATATATTTTTTTTTTATGTATATGTCAATTTGAAGTTATTGCACTGAGTCTTAACTACAAATAGTAGTAGGAGCATAGTATAATTATATGTTAACACAAATTATGAAGCTAATGTATATTTAAAATAATAAAAACTTTTGATAAATAAAATAAAACGATTCTTAAATAAAATATATATAGAAGTGTCACTATAGTCACAATAAGAAGTAGAACACCATAACATAAAAATATTAAAAATATATATCAATTATATCAATCTTCAATATTTTGTGTTCACACTTAAACCATTTCTCTCCACACCTTAATACCCCTATAATTATGCCTCTTGACATAAAGAAAAATAAATACAAAACAAAAGCCACTGGTCACGCGCTATATTTAAGACTCTTTGCTCTCCCCCTAAAATCACATTCAACCGTAACAATGCAATTTACGACCGCCCTTGACAGATATCAACAAATTTTAAAAATAGAAAATCGTTTGTCGTGTTTATTTAATAAACGGAATCAAAAGTCAATTTTCCGCTTCATTTAGTTGACAGAAACACTAGTCATTTGTCCTCTTTCATTTAGTAAACGGCAACTCTATGAATATAATAAAAAGCTGAGCTCAACACGCGGGAATGTTATAACTGAGGAGAGAGAAAAAACACGCTCCCGGAAATTCCGAGGAATATATGTTTTTAAAGGCAAGACGGACCAGATATCTGTCAAGCTTGAATCGATTCTTTTTTTTAAACTGAACAATGCAGATATGGAGAATAATACGCAGTCCTCGAGATGGGACTGTGAAGGGAGGATAATAAATGAAAACAAAAGTTCAAAGAAACATCATAAGGCATGGAGGACAGCACAGAATTTTATCTCCCTCCTACCGTCCAACTGTTCAATCATAAGCATGGGAATTCTTTTGCGCTCTATCCATCCAACTGTATATAGATATATATGGGCACACATTTTCTATTCGTTTTTTGTGCAATCAGGATAAAACTCTGTGCTGTCCTCCACCACAGCAATACGGTTTGTTATCGAGTAGATTTTTTGTTTTGTTATTTGAATTTCAATACAATTTTTAATAGTGTCATTTCTACACATAAATACATATTTTAAGATTTAATTTTTTATATTTAAAAAATAAATAATAATTCTTTTATGAAATAAAACATTAATTATTTTATATTATATATTTATTTTAGTGTTTCGATTAAGTAAGCAGGGGATGAAAGGGTCCTAATCTCTTTAACAACCCTCATAAAATAGATTAGCCAAGCACAACAACCAGTCAGGAACAACAGTATACCTCCAAACAAACAACCAAACAAGAGAAATAGTTTAAGTACCAAAACTTGAAACCAACAACTTTTGTTTCAAAAGCAACTCATTAGAGGTTTTTTTAGGAATACATTTCTTTTTCTTTTGCACAACTATCCATGGAGAATCAGAAATTAAATTTGAAACCGAATCAGGAGGAGCCTAGGGAAGGCATCACTCACCACAAAGGGAACAACCAAGTGTTGAACTGGAATAGTAGAAGTCATCGGAGGGGCAATAAGAGTTGAAAATCCATTAGGGTCACAGGCCAAGTGTCCAGTAGCAAAAACACACTATCGTATGCCAAGTGTTTTTTTATTTATAGGTTTATTTAAATATTTAATTACGTTTGATAATATTTTTTAATTTTTAATTTTAAGATTTTTAAATATATGCTAGTTATGTCTAGTTTTATGTACACTTTCTTTATAAGAGATTTTTTTATTTTTTGTCATTATATAATGCTTCTTGATGTAACAAGGCTTCCTTGACTTGTATTTATTTAAGTAGTTATGTTCTTTGTAAAAATCATTGCTTGCATTATCAATGTGCAAATATAAATTATATAATAATTAGTGTCACAACAAAAAGCTCAAAGACTACAAGTTACAACTAAAAAAAATATAGATCATCTACTTACATTGAATCAAGATCAGAGTATTGACTCATGCATGTCATTGACTCGCAATATTACCCAGTACCATCAAATTTATGGTTCTATGACCCATGGGATTTGTGCAAATATGATCTCTTTTAAATGTAAAATTATACTCTATATATGAATATCAAATTTTTAAACTATAATTGTTGAAAAAAGCTTGCTATTATCTCTTGTCATGTCTGAATCCTATATATTATTAATTGGACGGTGGGGCACAAAGGGAACATTCCAATGCAATAGCATATCCATGAACAAAGCATAAAATTTTTGTAGAATCCTAAATGGCATTCCTATTTAACATAACTAAAAAGACATAATGAATAAATGAGTTGTTGCAGCTTTTTTCATGTATCTATTTGAAGATTGCATCATTGCATTATGCCAAAAAAAAAATGTTGGAATTGTTTATCAAGCCTTTTAGGTATGTTGCTTAGTATGATAATGAAAATGATGAGTAGCTCTTCTGATGTCAATGCTAATAAAATCTTTCGTACTAAATATGTTTGTAGACCTATAAAATTCTTCAGATTTTGTAGAACACAAAATTGAAAGCTTTAACCCCCTTTTGGGTGGGTATACTTAAAGGTGCTTAAAAATTCAACCATATTTTATTTTTAAAAAATATTAAGCCAATACTAATTGATGAGGAGATCTTTCAACCAAACTTGCCAAGTTTGATCATATTCATAGACTCATGAAATGTTCATATATTCATAAGTTAGTATGCATTCTAGAATAATCTCATTTAAAGTACATTAGTGTTACCCAAATTCATCTCTACTTAATACACTACATACTACCTGTATGGTAGGGTGGAAGTAGTAGTACTCCATGACTGGTGAAGTTCCAATGCACCAATAAATCCATAAAAATATGTTTAGAGAAATATGTGTACAAAATAACTCAAAAAAAATTGTTTTAAGACTGATAAGAAATTTGAGTATGGGAAAGTAAAACTTAAAAAAAAACTTGATAAACTAAAGTGAAAGCCATGAACAGTGGCATAAATTATTGCACATACCCATAAGTATATAAATACATTCTAATTACTTTTAACATAGCAGAAAAAATAAGAATTAAGCTCTAATCTTAAACTAAAAAAATATATATTCATAATTTATTTCTAAAAATCTATAAAAATATTTTTTTAAATAATATTAAAGAATAATTATAATATAAGACAATTTTAAGTTTTTTAAATATTTTTTATAAATACATTCTAATTACATTTAACATAGAGTAGAAAAAATAAGAATGAAATTGTAATCTAAAACTACAAAAATATATATTCATAATTTATTTCTAAAAATTTACAAATATATATTTTTAAATAATATTAAAAAATAATTATAATGTAAAATAATTTTAAGTTTTATAATTTTTTTATAAATAAATTCTAATTACTTTAGCATAGAGTAGAAAAAATAAGAATTAAGCTCTAATCTAAAACTAAAAAAATATATATTCATAATTTATTTATAAAAAATTTCAAAAAATAAATTTTAAATAATATTAAAAAATAATTATAATATAAAACAATTTTAAGTTTTTTAAATGTTTTTTATAAATAAATTCTAATTAATTTTAAAATAGAGTAGAAAAATAAGAATTAAGTTCTAATCTAAAACTAAAAAAATATATATTCATAATTTATTTCTAAAAATTTAGAAAAATATATTTTTAAATAATATTAAAAAATAATTATCATATAAAATAATTGTAAGTTTTATAAATGTTTTATAAATACATTCTAATTAATTTTAACATAGAGTAGAAAATATAAAAATTAAAGACTAATCTAAAAATACAAAAATAAATATTCATAGTTATAAATATTAATATAAGTAAAAAAGTTATTAAAATGATTTTTTTTATTGTTTATAAATTATGACTAGAAAAACCCCAACTAAAGGCTGCCCATTCATTTAAAAAAATATTTTAAAAATGGAAAACAAAGAGGTTAATCATCATTCATTTTACTCTTATTGTGAGTTTTTGTGCTTTCTCTATTTCCAGAATAGAAAATCTTGCCCAATGAAAATAAAGAAAAATTGTTTGTTTTTATATTCTATATAAAAAATGGTCTATTTGAACCATTAAAATTTTACAAACATTGAAGTGAAATTTGTTGAAGAATTTTTTAATGTTTTATATTAGTTTAAAGTAAAATTATTAATCACTAGTTAAACACTACCCCTCCATGCTATAGTTCCATGGAAGGAACTAATAATTGATAAAAAGTAAATAAATGATTTTAAAAATGACCAATGATTTGTATTATATCAAGAAATATAAGTATTTAAGAAAAAACATCTACAACAAATGAATGGAAAAAATTTACACTATTTGTATGTGCCAAGTTTCTGAATTCATTTCACATGGTAAGAAAAATATGAATCTAAAGATAAGAAAATAGTACTTTCAGATTAAATAAAATAACATTAAATATGTAAATTCATTCTAAAACTCAATTGAAATGCATCACTAATCAAATACACTAATTATTTGAACTAAAAATATATTTAACAAACCATATTTCCTAATTTAGAAACTAAAATCCCTATTAATGTCCAGTAATATCTACAAAAGAAAATAATAAATCAAAATAAATTAGTCCATAGGCTATTTGTGTGAACTTTGGTCGGAATATTTATCAACCTTCTTAGTTTTTGAGCTTTTCAACGTCAAGGAAAAGGTGGCGGATTGAGTTTTGGCAGGGCGATAGAGAATGTGAGAGAAATGGCATCAACATTAATTGTTGTAAGGTTTGTGTGTAGTGACGATGGTTATAAGCAACACCTACTATTTATATTCCTTGGAAAACTAAGTGAATGTCTATGCAATTTTTGATTTTTTTTATCTTTTATTTATTTTTTATCTTTGGTCACAATTTTTGTTAGCCTTCCCGATTATTGGGCTTTCTGGCATCGGGGAAAAGGTGGCGGATTGTTTTTAAAAAAAGCGTATGGTGCGCCAATAGAGAAGGCCAGTGAAATGGTGTCAACATTAATTGTTGTAAGGTTTTGGTGTAATGGGGATGGTTGTAAGTAACACTTGCACATTAAAATCCTTGGGAAACAAAGAGAATGTCTGCACAATTATCGATAAGGCATTCTTGGGTGTCGTTCTCTGGGTTTACCTTGTTCTTGAAGATAGTTGTGAGTGAGGAGGGAAAGTTTGTGTGAAGGTGCAAGTGTGAGGATCAGTTGTAGATTTTCTCTGAAGGTGGTTGGAGGTTATTCTATACTTTTTGCATGGGGAAATGGTTGAAAAAGTAGTACAAAAGTGTTGGTTGTGATAATCATTTGTGCATTTTTTTGCAGGTCCTGGTGAAAGAAGGTAGTAGAGAGAAAGAAAGGTGGAGAAGGTGCATTTGAAGCAAGCATGAAGTGGTGTGAGAAGAGGCGCATACTAAAAAAATCATTTTTCAAGTATTTGGAAAACAAATTATGTTATTTCCCAAAGGGCATTGTTGAAATTGTTGTTATGTAGTTTAGGTTATATTGTTTCGTTTATGGTTTCTATGTAGTGGCTAAGGGTGAAAGACAATGTTGATTGTTTTTCTCTGGATTAGTCTATACTATTTATTTTTTCATCAGAGTCTATTGAAAAAAGACTGTATAGTTTTTTGAAAGGAAAATTGTTTGATTTATGGTTCAACTTTTGCGAGGATGGTTTTGTATGGGTGGTTTTAGTTTGATTTTTTATGTAATGCAGGTTTTCCCATTTGGGTGACTATTGTTCATTTATGGTTTTCATGTTGTCACGAAGGGTGGAAGGTAGTGTTGATTATTTTTGTCTGGCTTAGTCTATATTATTTCTTTTTTAAAGGAAAATTGTTTGATTTATGGTTCGGCTTCTGCGGGGATGGTTTTGCATGGGTGTTTTTAGTGGTATTTTTTGTGTAATGCGGGTTTTCCCATCTGGGTGACTGTTGATACCAATATTGTTTGATTTTTGGCTTTCGTTTTGTGGTGATTGTTGCAACTCTCTAGATTATTCTATATTGTTTCATTTATGGCTTCAGTGTTTCGTTTATGGCTTCAGTTTTGTGTGAATGGTTGTAAAATAGTTAAGCTCATGTGTTTTTTTCTTGGGTTTCTCGTTTGGGTGGCTATTCAAACCAATATTGATTGATTTATTGTTCATGTTTTATGGTGAAGGTTTTCAATCAATCTGTTACTGTGACATTTTTGTGTTTTGTGGCTTTTACAGGGATGCTTTTCAATGGGTATGTTACTATCAATTTTAGTCTTTTCTGGGTTTAGTATATATGTAGGATTGGTGTTCGCTATTTGAATGTTTTGATGTATATGTGGGTGTGTATATGTGTATATGGTCATCTCCGATAAGGTTCTATTGAATAAATAATTTTCTATGTTGGTCTAACATTTTTTCCACACTGCTTTGTTTCTGCAACCCTACAAAAAAAAAATAATGTTAACAAATTTATTCTATTGCAACAATAGTCAAAAAACTAGGGCCATAAAGAGAAACCCACAAAAAAGTAACAGTAACAGATCCATAGAAAGCCACAGACACAAAGCGTAGATGATAAATGAGTGTTTACTAAACAAAATCCTATCAAAAATTGAAAGAATCAATACTATTTTATTGGAATAGCTTGCCAGAAACTGTGAACCACAAATAAAACAATATCGCAAATGGGTTTTTTTGATATCCACCTCTTCCCATGGTTGTAAGTAACAACTACCTTTTAAAGCTTTAAAAAATATAGCAAATGTCTGCTCATTTTTTGAAATCCATTGGTTTATGGGTATATTGTTTTCTTTTTGATAGCGTTGTGTTCAAAAAAGCAATTCGCTAGAATGTTGTTTAAACCATTTTTGTTTCATTTAAGGTGTGAGTGTTTATGTGTGTATATTTACTAGGTACATGTAGCTTTCAAATGATGCCTTTATGTAAATATGAATTGTATTTTAACTATTCTATGGAACATTGATTCCCACATTGAGTATAGTGTTTGACAACATGTTTCCCTTATGTGGAGATATACTTAATATATAGACTATGAAACATAGCAATCTTTTGTGAATCTTATGTGAGAAACATTATGCAAAATGATAGGCACAAAATATGAACGATAAATGAAACAATACTGCTTTTAACAAACAATATACTCTTAAATTCGCAATAGCACTTTATCCATAATTGAAACAACATATAGATATGCCAAGATTTTTATATGAGTATGTTTGTTTGGTTCTTGTGTGGTTGGATTTCAACATAGTGTTATATCTACACAATTGGTGATCGTTATTTGAATGTTTATTGTTGTAAGGTGTCTGTGTAGTGGCAATGGTTGTAACTAACACCTACCCTTTGAAATCCTTAGAAAACTAAGTGAATGTCTATGGAATTTTTGATTTTGCGTGAACTTTGGTCCAAATTTTTGTCAGCCTTCCAGTTTTTTATCTTTCCAGTGTTGAGGAAAGGGTGTCAAATTATTTTTCAAAAACAATATAGTGCACCAAAAGAGAAGGCCAACAAAATGGCATCAACATTAATTGTTGTAAGGTTTATGTGTATGTGTGGGAATGTATCTATGTATATGGTCCTTTTTGATAAGGTGTTGTTTAATACATAATTTTGTATGTTGCTATGGAAATGAATATTGTTTCATTTACAGAGCCTATCTTTTTCTATTACACATTATAAGTTTGTGTCAGTTTGTGGTAGGCTATATTGTTTGGTTTGTGATAAGGTCGTATTGATTGTTTGGAATTTTGATAAGTTGTTGAAAAAACACTATATAGTTTGTAAAAATGAATATTTTTTATTTATGGTTCACACTCTGTGTTGCGGGTATATATGGATGTTGTGTACATGTAATTTCACATACATACATATTTGGATATGTGAAAATAAAAATGAAAGCCTACAACAGATGACAAAAATTTGTGGAACATATAAAAATTGGTAGTGCCAAACCTAATGAAAAACATTGCCACAAAAGGTGAAGCATAAATTAAACAATATTGGTTTAAATAAAAAAATATAGACTTTCATAGAGTACATGTAATTTCAAATACATACATATTTGTACATGTGAAAAGAAAAATGAGATCCTAGAACAGATGCAAAAAAGCTATAGAAGATATAAAAATTGTGCACATGTGATTTCACATACAATATGGATGTTGTGTACATGTAATTTCACATACATACATATTTGGACATGTGAAAAGGAAAATGAAAGCCTACAATAGATGCCAAAAAGCTGCAGAACATATAAAAATTGGCACTGCCAAACCTAATCATCCTTCTCGACTTTTGAGCTTTCCGACGTCGAGGAAAAGGTGGTGGATTGACTTTTGACACAGCGATAGAGAATGCTAGTGAAATGGCATCAACATTAATTGTTGTAAGGTTTGTGTGTAGTGGTGATGGTTATATGCAACACCTTCCATTTAAATTCCTTGGAAAACTTAGCTAATGTCTATGCAATTTTTGATTTTTTTAATCTTTGGTCGCAATTTTTGTCAACCTTCCCGGTTATTGAGCTTCCTAGCATTAGGGAAAATGCAGTGGATTATTTTTTAAAAAGTGTATGGCCCACTGATAGAGAAGGCCAGCGAAGTGGCATCATCATTAATTGTTGTAAGGTTTCGGTGTAGAGGGGATGGTCGTAAGTAACACTTTCCCATTAAAATCCTTGGGAAACAAAGCGAATGTCTATGTAATTCTTGATAAGGAATTATTTGGTGTCGTTCTCTTGGTTTACCTTATTCTTGAACATAGCTGTGAGTGAGGACATAAAGATTCTATGAAGGTGCAAGCATGGGGATCAGTTGTAGAGTTTATGTGAAGGTGGTTGGAGGTCATTTTGTGTTTTTTGCATGGGGTGATGGTTGCAAAAGCAGTGAAAAAGTATCGGTTGTACTGTAGAACATATAAATTAAACAATATGGATGTTTTGTAAATGTAATTTCACATACATACATATTTGGAATTGTGAAAATAAAAAATGAATGCCTACAATAGATGCCAAAAAGCTACAAAACATATAAAAAATAACAGTGCCAAACCTAATGAAAACCATTGCCACAGAAGGTGAAGCATAAATTAAACAATCTTGGTTTTAACAAAAAAATATAGTCTTTGGTAGAGTACAATTGAAAATTTGTATATATGTCCATCTATTTTTAGGTATATATATATATGTATATCGGTGTAGATTTTGTTTTGCAGCTGCATATATATGTATTGCATGTGTTAGATGCATATGTATTGAACTATTTCTTCAAAATATAGAAACACAAAATAGTACATGTTTCTTTTGTTGTGCTTCATTTCACTTTTGTTGTGTGTAAATATGTATGTATCTGAAGTTAGTTGTATATAACATTCATATATACTATAAGTGATGTTTATTGTTTGGGGAAACTGAAGTTAAAGACACCTTGTCAGTTATAATTTCTTTCAGCATCTAAAAATCAATTAGAATGGTTGGCTTTATAGTGAGTGCAATAAGGAAAATTGATTTTACCATTGGTCACAATTCTGTGTGATGTATGTGTTATTTTTTTGCAGGCATGCATACATTGTCCACCAGCGTATTCAATCATAATATCAATGTTTATTATTGTACTTATTATACAAGTTGTCGTAGATATTTGTGTTGGTTGCAACTAATTTTGTAGTTATACATATTTGCACATGGGGAAAATTATATGGGATGAAAGAAAAGAAGACAAGACAATATGAACTATATAATATTAACTAATCTATTGCGTTGACAAGATGAACTTTATAAAATCAACTATTTTATTTTGATTCCAACAGTGGCTGAGATGGAAAAACCCACAAATACACAAAAGAAAATAGTAACAAACATTTAAAAAAAGCTCCCTATTTTTTCTTGCACCTTCGGTGGCCTAATAGGCTATTTGTGTGAGCTTTGGGCCAAACTTTTGTCACCATTCCCAGTTTTTGGGCTACTCGGCATTGGGGAAAGGCTGACAGAATATTTTTTCTTTGATTCCTAAAAATATTTTGGTATGGCAATACAGAAGGCCAAGGAAATGGCATCAGTATTAATTTTTATAAGGTTTCTATGTAGTGGTGAAATGAAACAATATTTCTTTTAACAAACAATATACTCTTTTCTCAACAGCTTTATATCGAGAATTGAAATAATATACCCTAAGCCAGAGAAAAATAATCAAGAATACCCAATGGATCCAAAGATAAACTATATAACATTAACTATTTTATTACATTGTGACCATAACCACAAAATGAAAGCCATAGAGGGAAACTGATAAAAAATAAACAGTAACAAACCCATGCAAAAATATGCTCTTTTCTCAAGAGAACCTTGTCAAAAATTGAAATAATATTTCCTTTTCAACAACACCTTTTTGAAAATGGAACAATATAGCCTAAGCAGAGAACAATAATACAAAATTTTGAATAATAAACAATGCCCAAATACAAGCTTTTAGTATCTTCTCTGGGGTTTAAAATGGCAGGTGTTATTATGACCATCACCCCTAGACAAAAACCATACAAAAATTAATGTCAATGCCACAATAGTGAGCTACTATGCAGCCCTTGCCACTACATGGAAGGCATATAACAATCAATGTTGATGTGACATTGGCAAGCTCGTGTGAAGGTGCAAGCTTGATTAGTTGTTGGTAAGCTTCTGTGAAGGTCGTTGGAGGTTTTTTGGTTGTTCTTTGCATGGGGTGATGGTTGCAAAATCAATACATGTAAGCCATAAATCAAACAATATTCGTATTAATAAACAATACAACCTTTTGTGAACAACAACTTGTTCAATGTTGAGATAATGTAGCCTTGTCAACGACATGTTGAAAATGAAATTGTAGACATGAAAAATATACCAACACACTTGACATCATTTTATCCTAAATCATCTTCTTAGCTTGTCATCACCTTTCATCCCTCAATTGAATAAATCACTATTTATCTAATTAAGTCATTCTCTCCTATTAATTAAATTAATTAATTTGATTTAATTAACCCTATGTCTCTATTTAATTAAATAATTCATTTTATTTAATTAAATATCTAAGGTCATTCTATTAAATTAAATCAATATTTATTTAATTTAATCTAGCATCATCTCCTTTTAATTAAATATATCAAAATCTTTATTTAATTTAATCTAACATCATCTCCTTTTAATTAAATAAATCAAAATATTTATTTAATTAAGTCTAAGTCATCTTCCTCTCATTTTGATTTAAATGAATCCTCAAATCTAAGTCAAAATTGTCAAATCACCTAATCTCTCATTAAATTGATCAAATCTTGATTAATTTAATCTGAATCACTAAAATTCTCTAGATTTTTCCACTTGCACATGAAAATACATTTAATTGATTTATTAAATTCACATTTTCTCTCAACATGGCATATTTAGGGGAATATTCCTCGAAGTTTGAAAATCCCTCCAAGTGGATTTGTCCTTCCAACAAAGCATTTATCTCGTCTTACATGTCATTGTGCATTGAGCCAAGTGGCATTTAAGTCACTTTCTTTCCCTCTTCAACATGTCATTTCATCAAATTCAAATTTGAATCTAATAGAATTTATGTGCACATTCATCCAAATGTGCTCAACCTTCCTCCATTCACATCTTGACAAGTGGCACTTATCCATTGGATGTTGAATGATCCCACATTCATCCATTTTGCTCATTCTTCCATCTTGTTCTTCTTTAAATAGAAGGCTTTCCTTTGTATTTTGGATCCACAACTGAGAGCAAAGTTACTCTCCTCACATTGAGAGATAATTTTATCCATTTCATATCAAGTGTTTATCATTTTATGATTTCATAGCTAGGTTATGCCAAAATTTCATCAAGGAGCTTCAACCATCACCAAATCATCAAAGAACTTACAAAGGAGTTGGGAAAGGGCCAATTTCTACACATAATTGGCACCAATTCCCCCATGAGATCAAGAGTTTGATTTGCATTGAATATGATTTGATAGCTTTTGTTCATATTTTTTTGTGTTCTTCATCTCATTTCTTACTCTTTGTAATTTTAAATGGATTTCATGGGGAATCTTGATTCTCACTTGCATTTGATGTAATATTGTGTTTATTTGCTATGTTTGTGCTAGTCTAGGATTGGGGTTCACATTTTGGGACTAGAAGGAGGGCAAATCTAGAGAAATTCATCATTTTTTTTTCAAAAGTTTGTGGCTTTTTTACATTTTTTGCGCCTACAGGAAACTCGGCCGCTATCAGTCCAACGGCGCCAAACTGCACCTCTATCAGTCCAATGGCGCTATATTGCATCGCTCTGAACTCCAAACTCTGCCGTTGGTGTCTTCCCACCGAAAAAATTCAAATTTCAAACAACGCCGCTTGCCAAACAACACCGCAATCACGGTCACTGTTTATGTGCAGAGTGTCACTCTCAGTCACCACTAACGCTATATTGCGCCACTGACCTTTCCAAACAACCTCGCACCCATGGATTGCGCCGCTGCAGTTGGATAAAAGGAAAAAATTTGGTTATTTTGACATGTGATTTTTTCCATTCTGGTTATTTGGACTTCTAACTTTTTTTTTTAGTCTCTATTTTTACAGTATTAATCAGTTTTTGTGATGCAGGGACTTTCGAAGGTCATAACTTTTGACTCGGATGTTCATTTGGGCTGAAATTTTATATGTGGCTTCGTTATGAGGTGGCATGTGGATTGCCAACCAACCTTGAGTTAGTTGGTGACCATTTTGACACATTTTTGGGGCTTGAAACTTTCATCTTGGCCCTCAAAATGGCAATTTAGTGTTTTTTTCTAGTTTTTTAAAAGTCATTTTTGTTAATAACTCGAAACTCATGTTTCAAATTTAGGATGTTTGTTGGAAAATTCATCCTATCTTAGTTTTAGAATTTTTTTTGGAAAAAACAAGACTCTCAAAGTTATGCATGCGAAATTACCAAAAATGGAAAAATATGACAATTGTTGAAATCTGCCAAAAGGGGAAGTTTCTTGATCAAAAGTGAAGGAAGGAAAACGAAGGTCAAGGGTTCTTTATGATTTTATCATGTCATTGTATCAAGTTTTTTTAAAAACTTTGGGAGAACTTATAATCCCTTTCTAAGGATTTGATTACCTTCATGCTTTTAGGACACACTATATTTCTTTTGGGCTCTAAAAGGAACACTAGAAAAGCTTTCTTTTTTTGCTGCAAAAGGGATTACAAATAACTTTAGGAAAAATTACTAGATTTTGTTTGAAGGATAAAAATTGAACAAGACAACTCTCATCTTTCCTTTTGGTGCTCTAAAAAGAATCAAATCATTGCTTTGTGGATTTAAAATGAACATGTGCATCATTGTTTTGTAATCACTTACCCAAAATAATATCTCCAAAAAGACGTATGCACTTCTCTCACGCTTTATAGCGATCTCGAGAATCAAAATTCCTTTTGATGATCTTAATTTGTGTAAGTGATTGCCTCCACATTTCATTTGGGATTAAAATTGAGCAAAACATGCGAGTGTGAGTGGAGCATATTGCAAGTGTTCTCTCTTTGTTTCTCAACAAACTTCAATCGAACTACGAATATGCTTGCTTGCTTTTTCCTATCTTAGAGGGCCTACCTTGTGGGAAAAATTAATCACCCAAGGGAACAACCCAATCAGGAACACGCTAAAGCCAAGAGACTTCCACCCCGGGATATAAGTATGGGTAGTTGTGGAGCCGCCATTAATGTTATTACTACTGAAATAGTAGAAAATATAGGAATTATGAATGCCAAGACAACAACTACAATTCTGCAATTAGCTAATCAATCAATTGTAAAACCTGAAGGAATTCTTGAGGATGTCACTATTACTATTAACACTTGGGATTATCATGTTGACATCCTTGTTTCACAATCTAAACATAGAAATATCGGTTATCCTATTATTTTAGGGAGACCTTAGTTAGAAACAGTTGCTACACTTATTGATTATAGATCCGGTAGTATTACTATTTCTAATGGGATTAGACAAAAGGAATTAACTCTGTATCCACCAGAAAAACCTTCTTTAACATCTGATAACCAAATCTAGATTAATGATCCTAATTTTGAAGATGAGGAAATAAGGGGCCTTGCAATGATGAGCTTGGGAGAGCATGCTGAGGAATACCAAGAATCTATGGACATAAAAGAGGAAGACTTGGAAGGTTGTTGTGACTCAAAAACTCTACCATGTTGCCCTTTTGCTAGAAACATAAAATTTGATGAGAGTCGGTTACTTCATCAATTTTTACTGCATCCTTGTCCTTTGAAAACTTTAATTGGTGATCCCTCGCATCTTCAAGAAAAGACAAAAAAAATCCTAATTCAATCCAATAAACCTATACTTATCCACAGTGCCTTAACAACAAAATAAGAGGAAAGTTTAAAAGGAATTTTGGTGAAAAATGCATAAGCCCTCGCTTGGGATTATAAGGATATCAGAGGAATCCATCTAGATACATGTACAAACCACATCTATAGTGAGGATGTCAAACCCATAAGACAACCTCAGAGAAGAATCAACCCTGTGCTAAGAGATTTTGTGAAATTAGAGATAGAGAAATTACTCCAGGTAGGATTTATTTATCCTATTTTGATAGCAAATGAGTTTCTCCATTAGTCATTGTACCTAAGAAAAATGGGAAATGGAGGGTGTGTGTGGACAACAGAGAGCTAAATAAAGCTACAAAATGGGATTATTTTCCATTACCCTTCATAGATCAGGCAATGGACAATTTGTCTAGAAGTATTTATTTTTCCTTTCTTGATGGGTTTAGTTGCTACAACCAGATTCTGGTAGCTTTAGAGGATCAACATAAAATGACATTTACATGTCCATGGGGTACCTTCGATTATAGGGTTTTACCTTTTGGATTATGTAATGCTCCTGCAACCTTTCAATGTGTTGTCCTTGCTATTTTGTGGACCTAATAGCAATATGCGTGGAATTTTATATGGATGATTTCAGTATCCATGGAAAAACATATGAAGAATCTTTGGAAATTCTAGACAAAGTCCTAAATAGATGTAAAGAACATAGGATGTCTTTAAACCATGAGAAGATTTTGCTAATGATGATGGAAGGAATTGTCTTAGGTCATCACATGTCAAAAGAAGGAATTAAAGTAGACCCAAAGAAAGTTGAAATAATTTTACAAATACCCATACCTCAGAATCAAACAAATGTAAGGAGTTTCTTAGGACACTCTAGTTATTACAAAATGTTTATTGAGGGGTTTAGTGAAATTGCAAGTCCACTCTTCACCTTGTTGAAGAAAGACTCATAATTTTTGTGGACTTCATCATGTTAGGAGTCATTTGAACAAATTAAACAAGCTTTAACAACTTCACCCATTATTGTTGGTCCAGTTTCGGATGAACCATTTCATATCCATACAAATGCCTCCAACTTTGCAATAGAAGAAATTCTTGGGCAGAAGGATGAATCTAGAGCAAAGCATGCTATATATTATGTGAGCAAAAACCTCAACTCAACAGAATTAAATTACACTACCACTGAGAATGAACTTTTAGCAGTTGTGTTTGCTATAAATAAATTCTAACATTACATCACTGGGAGGATGTATAATTAGATGCTTTTTATTGCTATAAGAGATTTGATATAACCATCGTTGATAAGCCAGGTAGAGATAATGTTCTAGCTGACTTTCTATCAAGAATTGTTTTGCAAGGTAATAATGAATCTATAGAAGATGCATTTCTTGATGAACATATATTTTTAATATCTATTCAGTCACCATGGTTTGCAGATATTCAAAATTACTTAGTAACTGGGAAATGTCCTTATTCTTCAGCAAAATAAAAAAAGGTTGATTAGGGAAAGTTCCCGATTTGAATGGATTAATGGTTATTTTTTTAAAATGTTCCCAGATCATGTAATGCGAAGATGTGTGTAGGAAACTAAAGTATATGATATATTGAGAGCATGACATGATGAACTAGGAGCAAGACATTACTCCACAATAAGAACAGTGCATAAAATCTTGGGAGAAGGCTATTTCTGGCCCACTATGAATAAAGATACATCTCATTACATCATACACTGTGATCAATGTCAAAGAATGGGGAGGCCTGGAAGATCAATAGAAATGCCACAATAGACACAAGTGTCACTCGAGCCATTTGAAAAGTGGGATATTGATTTCATTGGCCCAATAGATTTGCCATCAAAGAGAAATCATTACATACTTGTATGTATTGATTAGCTTACAAAATGGGTTGAAGTCAAAGCATTTATAGCTGCCAAGGAGGATATAAATGTAGATTTCTTATACAAGAACATTCTACAAAGATATGGATCACCTAAAGCACTTGTGTCAGATCAAGGGACACAATTCATGTCTTTGATGCTTCAAGCATTTCTAGCTAGATATCAAGTTCAACACAAAAAATTATTGCCCTACCATCCTCAAGCAAATGAACAGGTAGAGGTGACCAATAGAGAGCTAGAAAATATTCTCACAAAAATAGTCTCATATGATAGGTTAATCAAAGTGGTATGAGCATATAATACAACATGGAAAACAACCACTAGATTTTCACCATACGAGCTGGTTTATGGAAAAACTCCTATCTTTCCTATTGATTTTGAGTTAGAGACACTAAGAACCACTGTAAATGTAGGGATAGATCTTACTGAAGCTCAGAAGAATAGAATAATGCAGCTGAATAATTTGGATGAGATGAGAACTGAAGCTTTACACCAAACTAAAATGATTCAAGGCCAAAGGAAACAATGGCATGATTAAAATATCCGTAGTAAGCAGATTACTGTAGGAGATTGGGCTTTGTTGTTTGTTTCAAGGTTTCAAGAATTTAGGGGGAAATTACACACAAGATGGCTTGGGCCATATGAGATCACACAAATATTTGACAATGGAGCTATTTAGTTAATATCTATAGATGGAGAGAGAAAAACAATGTTGGTAAATGGGCATAGGCTCAAGATTTATCATAAGCCAACATCAAAAGAGGAATTAGTTACAAAGCTTCAAGCAAGAATTGAGCATTTTAATAAGGAATATTTTTCTTCTTTTGGTGAAATGGTCAATCCTTAGATTCATATTTTAGATGGCCACAAATAAACAAAGTAAATTGAAAACCGGAAATGGTGGTTTACTTTGCAAAAAATCCCAGAAAAAAAGAGAGCTTTCTAGGAATAAATATGAATAGTTCTGATAGAGCCAGATTAGGCATTACAACTCATAATAGCTCCTAATCATGCTTGATCAAAATGGAAACAAAAGCATTAGTTCTTGATAGTTCATAAATAGCTCCTGATCATGCTTGATCAAGAGAGAATTGAAATGATTTAAAGGGACACAAAATGCTTCTTATCATGTTTGATTATAATTAAAATTCAAGTGATTCAAGCTTATAATAGTTCCTGATCAGACCTAATCTAATGAAAGTTCCAATGATTGAAGTTTTCATAAATAACTATTGATTGCTCCTAATCTCTTCTGATTGGTTGTTGTTGATGAATCGGGGAAGGAATTTTTTTTGAATGATGATTGTAGTGACTCGTGACAATCAAGAGCACAAAGAAATGACCATGTGATGTTAGAAGCTTTAGCTTCATTTTTTACTAATTCATTTGTGTAAATGTGTAGGTACAAGGTTAAATGAATTTTTTTAAATTAATGACATAACATGTGGAAACAAGTAGGCTCCCACAAGGGTAGAGCTCAGCGTGTCTTGCATTAATTAATGCTGATTTTATTAAAGATCAAATTTTGTTGTGGATTGTACGACTTAAGAGGGCATGTATTACCATCATTTTCCATCATTTTAAATTGTCAGCATTGACAGGAAAGCATTTATATTGGCAGACATTTTTCAAAATCTGAAGTACATTAATTATAGTTTATAAAGTTGCTTAATGGATTAAATTATGATTGTTTAAAAATCCAAATATGATTTATTTTAAATGTACAAATGAGCGCCTCATTACTTAATTGGGTAATAAATATGACAAGATGGCTTTAGAGGTGAAATTATGGGTAGTAAGGTTGATACATACGTGACCCGCTGTTGTCAATACCTTGACAAGACATAATAGACATTAAAGAACAGTTAGTTAACATTTTATTCACTGATTATATCTCATCATTTATTTTGAAAGGAATTAACACCGCCATTTCAAAACAGAAGGGAATAGACATCACTAGAAATTGGTTTCCAAAATTGTTGGTAAATCTTTGAGCTTCTAAAAGTTTTCGAATGTTGGATTTTATTAAAAAATTCCACATCAATATCACCATGGTAAGAGGGGAACCCATTGAGGTATCCATCACTGTGAGCAGTGCTTTATCTAGAATTTTGGCAGAAGGTGATATTATTCAACCTTGGCTTTCCAATTTGCAAGAACTGTTTGAAATCTTTCATGTTCCAACTGAGACTTTACCAGTCTTTCATATACACAAAGGGAAGAATAAGGGCATTGAGTGTGGAATTTTGCAGGAACCCTTGTCATCCATTGCACTCTATATTATGAAGGTTTTTACCTACGAAGGTCAATTTTCCACCATTTGAGGGCCACCACTAAATTTTTTGAATCATATAAGACATCATGTGACTAAACTTGAAGTAAGGGTTAATCTACCTGCTTTTCTTTTTTCTCAACTTACTAAAATGGTTGTTAAATGGAAGGAAAAAGAAAATAGAGTGACTCATCATGGTCTAATGCATTTAATAATTAAACATCACTTCATGCAAAAACCTAACTGAGAAGAGGAATGGAGAAAATTCATGTTAAATACTGATAAGAAGGAAGAAAATCTAAAATATCTGAAAGTAGAACACTTAAAATAGAGAAAAATAAGGTTTTAACAAAAAACCTAGTTAAACCTATTGGGAGACCTAAAAAGGAAAAAAACCAGAGAGTTCTACTCCTACAAAGAAAAGAAAGACAAAGGTTTTGACATAAAACCTAGTTAAACCAATAGATAGAACTAGGAGGCAAAAATCAAGAAGTTTTGTTTCTATAATGAAGAGAAAAATTGAGGAAAAGAAAAACTCACAAGATTTTGATACTAAGAGAAAAATTTCTAAAAAGAGGGAAACTACAAAGATTGAAAAATCCAAAAGAAGAACCAGGTCAAAAAGAAAGAAGATTGAACAAGAAAAGATAGAATCCAAAAAGACTCCTCTAACCATCAATCTTGATGAGTCTAGGGGAGAGGAAATTGAAAAGGATGAGTCTGAGAAAAATGAACATGAAAAAGAAGAGCCTCAAAAGGAGGTGTTGAAAGAAACGGATCCTGAAAAAGAGGAGTTAGAAAAGGAAGAAGGAGGGTCACAACCTCCAATACAAAGTCGAGAATGTACTCCTCCGAAAGAACATTTTTCAGCTCCTAATTCCCCTGTTTAGGATGTTAATTTGTCAACTCCTAATTCTCCTTTTTAGGATGTTGATATGTCAAATGTGCAAATTGAACATGAAGTTGAAGTACCAAATGTAGAGATTTTTCAAGAAACTAAAATGCCAAATATTGAAGTTCAACGGGAAGAGATAGTTCAAAGCAATGAGGAATAATTTATTCATCTTGAAGGAAAGCAACCCATAGAAGAGGAAGAAACACCTTCTGATAGTGAAAATTTAGAGAAAAAAGAATAAGAACAAATTCAAACTACTCTTAGGATATCTAGATTAGAAAAATAATTGTAAGAGTTTAAAATGCATAATTTGTTATTAGATGAGAAAATAAGGAAAAGAGATGAGAAATTCAAATTTCAAAGAGAAATAAATGAGTTGAAAGAATAGTTTGAAAAGGAAGTTAGTATGTTGTCTTCACAGTTAGAGGAAACATGGGAAAATCTAACTAAAATGACCATTCCGAATGAAAAAAAAGATAGAGAGATACAGAGGTTGAAGACATAATTGGAAACAAGGACTGAGACAAAAGAGGAGGTACAACCACAATTGCTCAACAACATGTTACTACTTATGTCTCCACCTAAGGAAGAACATAAGGAACAAACAACAAGACCTAGAGACCTTTCCCTAACAACTATGAAATACAAAAATCTTAATAAAGAACTCCAAGCAAAATTGGATAAAGTTACAAAGGAAAAGGAAGAAGTAGAGGAAAGGGTTAACAAGACTGTAGATATTGCATTTTCCTTAGTTAACACCAAAAAATCTTTTGGAATGTATGGATTTTTTCTTAGAGAGTTATTCCTAAAATGGAAATTGAATTAGATTGTGCTAAAAAGACCTACTAACTTCTAGATAGATTATGACTTCATGGATCGTTATTCTAATAGCTATCCAAACATTCAAAATCAAATGTGTTAGTTCTTCCAACATGTATTTCTCATGGTTAATGATGATGAGTCATTTCTTAATGCCTATATAATTGAACTTCAAATCAAATCCTTTGTTTCATTATTGAAAATCTATGTTGAATGGTTAGCTAGAATGGAGGAATACAAAAAAATTCAATAGACATATGGGTTACCAATGAGACCAGAATATCCATAATAAATATATTAAATCAAAAGGTTCAAGTCCATTACAAGGCTCAATGAAGTAACTCCTCTCTACATGAGTAATTTTTTAAAACGCATTGCAAATTTTTAGGATATTGAAGGAAGTCTTCCATCTATAGCTCTGCAGGCATGTGAAGAAAGATTCAGATCACTTCTAGACCCATTAAAAAGGAGAAAACCAATATAACCAAATAATATCAGATGGAGCTTAACATGGGTGAGGCATGTGATCAATATGATTCGTCAACAACAAGAATTCTAGATTTGTATGAGATTCAAAATGCTATCATTATCATGCCTGCACCTAATATAAATGCACCTTCACATATACCATTTGAAGTCCTCAAAGTTTGGTATGAAAAGATTGAAAAGAACAATGGATTTTTTGTGTCTACAAGAACTCCAATGGCATATAGATGAGGAGTTTTTGATTGTGCCCTTTGGATGGAATCACTCAATAGGGGAATTTATATTCCATCTAGTTATAAACCATGAGGGCATGGTTAAATGCAGGAGGAGGAGAATGATGAGGCCTAGTAAAGACCTCATAATCACTAATTTTTTACCTTTTTAATACTTTATAATTTGGCTTTAAAACTCATAATATTTTCCCTTATGTATGCATCTATGAACTTAATGATGTATTAAGACTTAGAATATGAATGGTCGATATTAATGCTTATTTATGTTAAGTGCATGATTAATGTGGTGATTAACCTATAAATGTTTTATGATATGCACACCTTTATTATGCAACTAGAGTTGATATTTATATCTCAGCCAAATGATAACTGTTTATGTTTAAAAGTGATGAATGGATAGATTTTTTGTGACTCATCCTTCAATGAGTTATAATCAGTTGATCTCCTTTTGAGTCATCATGTCGAATGAAGACTCTACCAACTACAACCAAAACTCCAACAAAGTAAGTCCAGTTCAAAAATCTAGAAATCAATACAACTGAAGGCAGTTACAAGGATCCTCACCAATTATGTTCCTGCACGCCAGTATATATTTTTAGACTAGGATTCGATTAGTTTCCTTCTTATCTTTTTTTTTTTAAATAAATATGGATATTTATATCCAGATCCAACATAGTTCAGTGTTAGATTGTATCAAGTTTTTGATCTTTCTCATGTAATTTATTTTCCTATTTTAAGTTAGAATTATTTTCCTTGTACTTCATCCCTATTTGGGCAGATTCTATGGAAATATAAAGAAGTTCATTTCAACTATGTGCTCAATTTTTCTAGAAGTAGAGCAGTCCATTTTTGGGAGGAAGGTGATCCTATAGATGTTAAGTTCATTTGTTAGTTTTTTTTTTTTTCTCTATCCTATCTTAGATATTAGAATCATTTCATTTTTTGTATGTTGGGAAAATCTTAGATCAAATTTTATTTTACTATTTATATTTTCCATGGTTTATTTCTCAGTTAAAAGTCATTTATAGATCCAAAATATCATAGATTATCATTTTAATGGACTCTATGCAGAGAATTAAAATTAATTGTCAATTTAGTGAAGTGTGGAATGAAATAGTTTATTTCTAAAGCAATTAGTTCAATTTTAAATAGATCTTAGAATTCAGCAAAGTAGATAAGATTAATCTTCCATTCTTTCATAATCTGAATTGTCTTGTAATAAATGTAGAAATACGAAATTAACATTATTGATTAATCATCACATTTTATCATTCTTTCCTCTTAATTAATTCAATCAAATTAATTAATTAACCTCCTAAAGTCTTGATTTAATCTAATCGAATCACTCATATGCATTTCCTCTCATTTGATTTAAAACAAATACAAAAATTTAAATCAAATGTCATATCACGTAAACTCCTGTTAGATTAATCAAATCTTGGTTAGGTTAATCCTAATCACCTAAATCCTCTAGATTAATCCACTTGCACAATAAATCATTTAAATTGATTTATTAGCACACCTATTTTCCCTCACAAGGGCATATTCCTCATTAACTATGATGTTTGACTGTTTTGGACAAACACAATTCCCCCAAAAATCTTCAACCATATTCATTTATTGCCATTTTCAAATTTGAAATGGGCACTTTAGCCAAAACTTGCACAAGCATGGGCCAATCCAATTGTGACAAGTGGCTCTCTCTCATTTGTTGGGTTTTAATCCCACATTGCTCAATCTTGGCCTCTCCTCTCTCAACTTTTCCTATAAGTTCAATGCATTTTCTCTCATTTTACATCTACAATTTGAGCACTATCATTATAGGAAACTTGAGCTCATTAGAATCTCATTGTCTATCATCTCATTTGGCTTATCAAAGATTGGGAAAGGGCTCTTTCACATATTCAAGGAGCACCAATCCATCATGGAATAGATTTGCATTCATATTTTATGTGCTTTATTTAGTTTTCATTATTGTTTCAATATCTTATTTAGCATATTTAAACTAGGTGCAATATTTTATGAGGATGTTGAACTTGTTATGTTTGTTTGATCATGGAGATGTATAATAAAAACTAACATTTGCATATTTAGCATCCTACAATGAACCCTCTTTGTTTTACTTCCATTTTAAAGGTTATTTAGAGTAAATCAAGAAATAGGAGGATTAAATAGAACCAATTTTGATTAAATAGTTATAGCATAGAAAATGCTCCTAATCGAGCAAAAATGACTCTGAAACACTCTGAATGGAGCCAAAACCAACAAAACCCCCCCAAAAAACCGATCCAACTCTTACTGCAAATAGCTTCAGACACCCTTGGGTTGACATTCAATAGATTAAATGAGTAGGAATTGTGACAATGACTTCCTACTATCATTATCCAAACTATCAATGTAAACTTTCAACACAATTCTTTCAATATGAATGAAATATGAAAGAGAAATTTGGCAGAGGCCCTACCATGCACAATTTCAAAGATTTTTCCCAAATAGATCAAACTTTAAGATATATAAACTAAAAACAAAGGTTGGATGCCAATCCGATAATAGTTTAAAATAAATATAACATGCCCTAAGAAAGGGGGTATTTTGTAAAGACCCTCCTACTTCTAAAAGATAGAATTCCCTAAAACAATGTCTATTTTCTTTGAAAAGATTTTTGAAGCCAATTTTCTTTATAAAAAAATAACTCAATGTTTTCCATCCCGTTTATAACCAAAAGAAGAGGGCACTTTTTCCAACATTCTAGAAGTTACCAAATTCCTAACCATGATAGCTCACAATTAAATCTTAGATCTTGATTAGATTGTAGTAATCTTCGCTCATTAAGTCTCAATTGCCTTATTAATGGTTTTAGATATTTTAGCGAAGATAGTTATCATAAAACAATCAGATTTAACATATCCAAGAAAAAATATGGTTGATGAAAATCAAGACGCCCACCATGCTCCCCAACAAACTCTTCCCAAAAAGATCACTTCGTAAAAATACAAACTATCTGATGCAAATAGATGACATGTCAAGCGAGTGGGCGATCTCAGACTTGTGAGAGTAGTTTTGAAGAAAGTCCCTGCTAAGCTTAAACATGTCTTGGTTCACTCCCGAAAGGAAAATAATATATACATAAAGTCGTGCAGTCACCATGTGTCGTATTGCACACCTTTATGCAAAAGAAGTCTTCGTTCTTTTCGCATGGATTCATCTCGAAGTGGAAAAGAGGTATGGGCCAAAAACTAAAGAAAAAAATTAAAGGGAAACTTTCTTTACACTTTACATTTTTTTAAATTACATTTATTGTATAATCAAATTTAAAATAAACAATTTTTTATAAAATATAATAAAATATATGACAATTTGATAGAAAAATTAAATTTAAAATTCATAATTTTATTAAAATAAGATTAACTAATTGGCTGATATAAGAAGTATAAACATTCATTATGAAAAAATAAAAAAGTAGTTAGCTTAACTATAGTAAAAAATTATTGAAAATAATATAAAGAAGTCTAATTAAATGAATAAATAATATGTAGCTAGTGTAAGTTAGTTTCAAACACAAATAGATAACAAGAATATGTATGCATGTGGATTAAATGGTCCTAGGAAAATGCCATGCAAACAATTCACTGCCAAATAATTCACCATGACAAATTCATCTCGTGGAAAATTCACTGCCAACAATTCATCACCGTGGATAATTCATCCCATTAATAGTTTTCAATAAATAGTTCAAAGACATTGAGACTTTTTATTATCGTAAATCAAATTTTCTACTATCGTGGTGTTGTTGGTGGTGAATTTTCCACAAGATGAATTTGTCATTGTGATGAATTTTTCAATGGTGAATTGTTGGTAGTGAATTTTCCTGAACCCAAATTAAATAAATTCTTTCATTTTTTAGTGGCTCGAAGAATGGGCATATTGATGTAATAAATATAAGCTGACATTGAAAGAAAAAGGATATTAATTAATAAATATGAGATGTCAAATTTTATTCATTGCATGTAAATGCAATAAATATAATCTCTCTATTTTGAGTCATTGGGAAAAAGGATATTAATTAATAAATATAAGATGTCAACTTTTATCCATTTCATGTAAATGCAATAAATATAATCTCTCTATTTCAAGTCATTGGAAAGTGTGTGTGCAAGAATGGATTTTGTAGTACTGGAGTGGAATAAATTGCATCTCATGATCAAAGAAAGGTACAGAAAGGTATTTCAACTGAAAAAAGTTTTTCTCGTTTGAGAAATTGGATGCTTGAAATTTTTGAAGTTTTTGAAATTTTGAATCAAAATCTTCAAATATTGGATGTCACCATGTTTTCATCTTGATGTAACCCTTTACCATTGATGTCAGAGGGGGAGAGCTTTGGAAAGTTTTGGTAAGGGGGAGAAGTTTTTGGGAGAAATTTTTTAGATAATTTTGAATTAGACTTTTTTGCACATGTTTCTATCAATGATAAAGGGGGGGATTATTGGAAGTTTGTCATATATTGTCATTGATGTCACCATGTTGGTCTAGTACCCTATACCGGTGTGCATATCACACTTATCCTATCTAGTATTTGATCTGGTATCTTCGGTATTTCGTTTTACATATTTCCTCTGTTAATTAGTATGATCTAAGGTCTTGTGAAAAAGGTTTATAATGGTTGGAAGTGTTTATATCTATATTCTTAGATATTCATATGATTGGGTGATGTGTTTGCATCAATTTTTAAGATTGCATTTTATTATTTAGTTAATCTTGGCTGACATGATGTTGCATGACACGAGTGAATTACTCTTGATATAAAGCTGACAAGTTATCATCTTCAAAATATGATTTGCATCAATTATACTGACCTAATCAATACATACGGATATATCGGGTATATATACAAGATAGTTAGAAGATGAGATTGCATGATGAGTATGTAATATATGTGTGTAATGAATGTGAATGCAAATGTGAAAAGAAGAAGAGTGTGTATGAGTGAAGTATGTGAATAGTGGTTGAATATTAGTGTGAGGTCATTAGAATGAATACTTTGAGCATCAAGGGAACTAAACCTGCACATGTGGTGTAAGTCCTCATTTCAATTCTGGCGGTTAGCCATTTTTGTATACTTATTTTTGTAGGCGGTGAGCCTCCATTTTGGATAGTATGTCCTTGTAAGCAATGAGCTTTTGTATCTGGTAGTAAGCCTCTTTGTTACTGGTATTGATATAAATTTATATAATGTGAGTTAATCCTCACCGTGGTTTTTCCCTAATTGGGTTTTCCGCGTAAAATATGGTGTTCTTGTGTTGTGGAAATTGATGTTTGAGTATTGCTTTAATCTGTTTTATGTTACGATAAATATTTAAGTATTTTTTCAATGATTATGTGTGGATACTAATTCACCCCCCCTCTTAGTATCAAATCAGCCATACTTGAGTTTTAGGGCATTAGCCACTTGTTTAGGCATGACCATAGTACTATCTCTCAAATCAATCATGTTATTATGTAAAAGCTTATCTCCCACAATAAGTTTTAAAAGGAAAGGTGTAGACTTTGGTTTTCTTACCTCTATCACATTTTCATTTTCCATGGCATTCATGTATGCAATGAATTTTGAATATTGGGGGTCCAACGTGGGCTCCTTGTCTCAAACTTGATTGTGCGGTGGAATTAAATCCATCCACAGTATTTGTTCTTCCTTCTTCAGTGCTTCCTCGAGCAATGTCTTTTATGTTCTAAAATTGATATAACATCCAATAGAGATACATTAGCAATTGCCTCCTTCAATTGTTCAACCATGTTGAGGATTTTGATTTGTAGGGCCTTGGGTCTGAATGGTGGTATTTCTTTTATCTTTGGGAGAGGTCGATCCATCATGGGCGGACTTGATATTTTTTCTATCACCTTCTCTAGTAATGATAGAGCTTGTGACTATTGAGTGGGTCAAGCTTGCATGACTTGCTCCACTTGTGTTTGCATTTTTTGAGGTTATGGACATTGTGGAGCCCATTGCACATATTCTCCAATGGGTCTTCTTTTAGACCATGTTTTATAGTCTAAGTGTACTTGTAAGGCGCTTGTCATGAGAGCATCATTTTTAAATACTACATCTTCTTTTTCCATCCAAGAGAAAAGTGCTTAGTCTAGTGCAATATCCAACTCTTTCTCTAAGGACGTCCCTTAAATTCATGCTATGAAATGCGCATTCTGCATTTTGGGAGGCTGATATTCTTTTGTACTTGAAAATACACCTTAGCTTCTTTTCTTCATTATATTCTACTGCATGTTTCCCCTTGGAAAATTTTGGGGCATATGGATATGATTACATGGGAAGAACCATGTTTTCTCATCTTCCTTTAGGTTGTTCTAGCCTGGTACTAAATCTTTTCTTAGACTATTCCTGACAATCTAAAGTGGCGTGGTAACTAGGACTATCTGGTTTGTGGCTGTTGGTTGTTGACTTCCTCCTTTTAGAGCTCCTTGATATGCGATTTTTTGTTGATAAGACAACCTTTTCTGGGATAGCTCTATGTGGGAGGCTTCAGAGGTGCTGCTTGTTGTCATCAGATGAGGACTAGCTCATTCGTAGAGGACCACATGAGGTTCTTCATATCATTGGTATTTGATACTAATGAAGAGGAGCCTAATGTTATTTGTTGCACACCATGGTATATGTACATAGATGGTGGTACAACCAACATGGTCGCTTGTGCAGAGGAGGCACTTGGAGTTGCTTCTTCTTGGGGGCTGCTAGAGATTTTTGTGAACATGGGCATCAACAAATGTGGTGGAAGCTTCCCAACATTGATCAGACTATTTTCTACATGCACAACTAGATCATATGCATCGAGTAGAGTATCTCCCCCATAGACGGCACCATGACTGTGATGTTTGAATTGAAATATTTTATATTAAACATGAGCGTGATAGTGGCCAAAGGTTGGATAATCATAAGAATCCTTTTTCAGGTTTTGTGAAACCTAGTGTTGAAGTTGCTCATGGCCTCTTTCAGGGCCCTTTTGATGGTGATTAATTTCTCTAGAAAAGAGGAGAAGTCTCCCTTTTTCAAGAAGCGATGGTAAATTGTTGGCGGTGAATTTTCCTAAACCAGATTAAATAAATTATTTTAGTTTTTAGTAGCTGAAGAATGCACATATTGCATATTGATGTAATAAATATAAGCTCGCATTGAAAGAACAAGGAGATTAATTAATAAGTATAAGATATCAACTTTTAGCCATTGGAAAAATATGCATGTCAATGCAATAAATATAATCTCTCTATTTTGAGTCATTGGAAGAAGGTGAGCATCAAACTATTGAATATAAGCTCTCAAAAAAAAAATTCATTGGAAGAGCATACATGTTCATGTAGTAAATATAAGCTCTCAATTCTAAGTAGCTAGAACAACATGTACATCAATGTAATAAATAGAGGTTCTCAAAATAGCTTTACATAATAAATAAGTTTTATAAAAAGAATTAAAGTGATTATATGTTTTTTAATAATATTCTTTTTTAAAATTAGATTCAAGACTTCTCTTATAAGAATAAATTAAAAAATCAATTTATTTTGAAAATATTAAAATCTTTTTTCCACGTTGTATTTAAAAATAAATTAAAAAATCATTATTAAAATTAAACTTTATTATTATCTACATTATAACCATAATTTATAATTTAATAATCTAATTTACTTCATAAATAATCAAATACTAATTTTAACATAAATTTACAAATTAAATAATATAAATTTATATATTCATTATATCTATTATTTTATATATTAGTATTTTAAAAAATGTTTCAACAGATTAGAAAATATTAATATAGACAGTTGTCTTGTTAACAATTTCTCCTTTTCAATGCGAAGGCAATTAAAACCCGTTCTATTACTTGCTCAAGACTCTAAAAAAGTATTTCAGGTGAAGCTAATTACATAGAAAGGAGTTAGGAATAAGATAGGAACACATATTACCATCCCAAATAAAAGTCTAAAAATCTCTGTAGAACAAAGCTAATGCATTACATGAGATCAATGGTATTTTTTCAACCATCATAGAAGAAGAAGCCAATGATCACTACACAGTAGCAGTTGTTATGCATTTACAAAGGGTAATCATGCAACTAGAGATAATATTATTGTTCTCCTCTCATAAAAACCTAGAACAAAGCATGAGTTGTTTCTTGGTCTATAATAATCCTCCTCTATCAGGATGCAGAGGAAATAATTCCAGGGTTCAAATCTTCGTTGCTCCTTCTTCTTCCTGAATATGAATGGATAAAGTTATGAGTTAATAGATAGGATTTATAATGCAATTATTTTCTCATCAAATAAGATAAATTGTTAGAGAAATCATATTACTTACCTCTGCATTAACCTTCTCATCCATGTACTTTGATTGTGCAGAGTATGTGGGATATGAAAAATATATTTCTATATCAAACCGATAATTTATAAAAATAAATCTAAATAAATTATATTTTGTTTAAAATTTAAAGAAAGAGGATTCTTTTCAAACTTATTACACTAGCCTGGTCCTAGCTTGTATGCTTAATAGTAAACAATCTTAATGAATACATGGGTTTGTAAGATAGCATTCTCATTCAACCTTTCAAATCGCATTGGAGTTAACATACAAATTATAGAAATATTAAATTTAATGTTTACATATAAAACCTAATTCCACAGAAAAATAAATGAATACTTTTCACCACACAATACATCGAAGAAAATCACATACTTCTGGTTTGTGACTGTTCTCTCTTGTGTTTTTCTCGACTATTTGTATTTTGATACCAATGGAAAATATTTTTGGGTTCCACTTGATGATATCGTTGTAGGTCGGCTGTAATCTCATCTATGTGGGCTTCATATGGTTTTGTGGTTCCTGTTGGGAATTCACCCAACTCCTGCATCAACGTTTTAGTCAACCCTAGCAATCTTCTCTAACTCTCACCACCATACCGCGCTGACTTTGACTCATGCTCGTGGTACCACAGTGTCCACCACAATACCGCGGCCTCTTAGCTTACTGTCCACGATTGTGCAGTGTTATCACGTTACCGCGGCCTCATCTTTAGGCACTCACGGTAGCGCGGTGACTACCGCCATACCGAGAGCCTTAGTCTCTTGCACCATGGTAGTGCGGTTACTATGGCCACCGCGGCCTCACTTTTCACCCTTCACGGTAGCACGGTATCCATCGTGATACCATGTCTACTTTCTATCTCATCCGCAGTAGCGCGGTGGTTGAATTTTTTTTTACTCTTCTTAGCAGCAGCGGTTAGTGGAATATGTGCTTGCATTATTTATGTCTAAAGGAAATTTTGATAGGACTATCTTTATTATGACTTGGACAAGTTTTTGCTGGCATTCGTAATTGCCATTATCAATATTAATTTTTGACTGGGCCAAAACTTTTATAATTTAGCTTGTTTGTATTTTTTTTTTTTAAATAGAAGTTGAATATGAAATTGCTCTGAAGCAGCAAATAATTTTTCATGGTTGTTATGTGTGATTGAAGAGTATTATATTATTATTATTTTTATCTCTACCTAATCCTTCATGTGGTATCAGAGCCTAAGGTAATTCAATAGAGAGTCTGTAAATCATGGCAGCAAGCACAAGCTTGAGTAATCCCTAAATTCCACAGCTGAATGGAAAGAATTATGACTACTAGTCAATAACAATGAGAGCATTGTTTTGTTCACAAGATTTATGGGAGTTTGTAGAGAATGGGTTTCTAGAACCGACAGATGCAGCAGTAAATAATGCCTTAACATAAGCAGAGAAAGATTTATTGAAGGATAACAAGAAGAAGGATTCAAAGGCACACTTCTTCATTCTACAAGGTGTACATGAAAGTATTTTTCCTAGAATTTCAGCAACGACCAAGTCCAAGCAAGCATGGGACATTTAATAGATTGCATATCAAGGAATGGACAAAGTCAAAACTACAAAGTTGCAAATATTTAGAAGAGAATTTGAGACCCTCTTTATGAGAGACAATGAGTCTATTGATTCTTATTTTACTCAAGTAATGGGATTGGTAACCAAATAAGAACACATGGAGAAACATTAGAAGATGTCAAAGTGGTAGAGAAAATTCTAAGGTGTTTACCCACAAGATTTGAATCAATTGTGGTCACAATAGAAGAGACAAAGGATCTCACACAGTATTCAGTTGATGAGCTATATGCTTCACTAATTTCTCATGAGCACAGACTCAGCAAAACAACAAATATGTCATTGGAGCATGCATTCAAGTCACAAACTTCAATTAACAAAGGAAGAGGCAGAGGTAGATCAAATTTCAGAGCAAGAGGAAGAGGTTTCAATAGAGGTGGAAGATATAACCATTCAAGTTCAAGTGGAAGTGGCAGTAGCCAAAACTCATCTCAAAACTTTCCTCAAGGGAAAAGATATGAGAAATCTCAGGTCCAATGTCATTACTATAAAAAATTTGGTCATTATATGAATGAGTGTAGAAAGAAGCAGTATGATATGAGTAGAAAAAATGAAAATTTTTACTAAAGAGAATCAAGATCATAGACCTTATAAGAGCACAATGTTTTTAGCCTGTAATGTAGCTCAAGCTAGTGACAAAGAAGTTTGGTTTTTAGATTCAGGCTGTAGTAATCATATGACAGGGAATTTAGAGTTGTTCACAAGTTTAGATGAGAATATTAAGTTAGATGTCACCCTGGGTAAAGACAAAAAAGTGTCAGTTAAAGGAAAAGGGAATGCTAATATTCTAACCAAGCAGGGGGAGCAAAAATATATTTCTCATGTTTCTTTTGTGCCTAGTCTTAAACACAACTTGATGAGTGTAGGATAGTTAATTCAGAAGGGTTATAGAGTGACTTTCAAGAATGGGTTGTGCACTATTTTAGACAAATACCCAAGTAGCCAGTTGATTGCAAAAATTCATATGACAAACAATAGAATGTTTCCTTGAAGAATTCATCCAGCTTTGAGCACAAACTATGCACAAGCACAAGAGGTATCAACTATTAGACAAACTGTCTTTCGGGTAGAGGTAAAGGATGAGAATTGGCTTTGGCATTTAAGATTCAGTCATTTAAATTTTGGAGGTCTGAATTTGCTTCATAGGAAGAACATGATATAGGGAATTCCATTAATTCAAAAACTAGAGAGAGTTTGTGAAGGATGCATACTTGGAAAGCAACATAGAGAATCTTTCCCAGCAGGGAAATCCACTAGAGCAAAAGCCCCATTATAAATTGTTCATTCAGATTTATGTGGTCCGATGCAGACACCTTCAATTGGTGGTAGTTTTTATTTTCTAACTTTCATATATGATTATTCAAGGAAGACATGGGTCTATTTCCTAAAATAGAAAAGTGAGGTGTTTAATTTATTTTGTCAGTTTAAGTCTCTTGCTGAAAAACGGAGTGGTTGTTTCATCAAAGTGCTAAGAACTGATAGAGGAGGTGAATACATATCAAGAGAGTTCTTAAATTTCTGCAAAGAGCATGGAATACACAAATAGTTCACAACAAGATACACACCTCAATAGAATGGTGTAGCTGAAAGAAAAAATAGAACCATAATGGAGATGGCTAGATGTATGTTAAAATCCAAGCACTTAACAAATGAATTTTGGGCCGAAGTTGTATCTTGTGTAGCATATATCATGAATAGATGCCTAACGAAAAGTGTGATGAATATAATCCCTGAAGAAGCATGGTCTGGTAAAAAGCACAGTGTGTCTCACATGAGAGTTTTTGGGTGTGTTTCATATGCACATATACTTGATCAATTGAGAAGAAAACTTGACAACAAAGGAGAGAAATGCATTTTTGTTGGATATAGTGAAGAATCCAAGGCATACAAATTATTTAATCCATCAACCAAGTTATAATCAACAGGGAAGTCCAATTTGTTGAAGATGAAGCATGGGATGGAAGCAAAGAGAGTACAGTCAATGTTATAGTCAATATCCCTCAAGAAGAAAATGAAATTTCAGTTCCAACTAATGTACCTATTGTCCCTGTTCAAATTCAGGCGAGTGGTCAACAATGGACCCCAGCTAGCAATGTAAGAGAAGCAACAAGAGGACTACAGATGCCAACCACAGGAAGAACTTCTGGCACAGGACCTTCAATTCCACACTTTGGATATTCGAGTGATCTTTCTAACCCAACCCTGGCTAGCATTAGAAGACAAAAAATTAGAAGCATGAGTGATATTTATACTCAAAATGAAGGTGAGAACAATTCTCAGCAATTTATGATTTTTGCATTTTATTCACAAGCTGAAGATCGAATTCATTATGAAGATGCAATCAAGGAAGAAAAATGGATAAGTGCAATGGATGATGAGATTGATTTAATAGAAAACAATCAGACATGGGAGTTGTAAAGTCTTCCAAAGGACAAAGGTGTCATTGGTGTCAAATGGATTTATAAGACTAAATTTAATGCAAATGGAGAAGTGCAGAAGCACAAAGCAAGATTGGTAGTAAAGGGTTATGCACAACAACCTAGAATAGATTAAAATGAAACTTTTGCACCAGTTGCACGCCTTGACATAGTCAAAATGTTATTGGCTTTAGCAACATAGAATTGTTGGTTAGTTCACCAAATGGATGTTACATTAGCATTCCTCAATGGTTACTGGAAGAGAAAGTTTACATTGAACAACCACCTGGATATGAGATATCGGGACAAGAAGATAAAGTCTACAAACTGAAGAAGGCACTATATGGTCTGAAACAAGCCCCAAGAGCTTGGTATAGCATAATAGACAACTTTTTCACAAAGAATGGATTTACTAGATGTGACAGTGAACCAACACTATATACTAAAGTGAATGATGAGGGTAAAATCTTGATCATATGCCTGTATGTTGATGATTTAATTCTGACTGGGAATCTATTAGTTGATTTGTTTAAAATAGAAACGATGAAAGAGTTTGAAATGACAGACTTGGGTCTGATGAAGTACTTTCTGGGAATTGAGGTAAATCGGAATAAAGATGGAATTTTTATTTCATAGTCTAAATATGCTAATGATGTTTTGAAGAGATTTAATATGTTGAATTGTAAGTCAGAACCTACTCCAATGGTCATTGGTCTGAAGCTTAGCAAAGAAGACAAAGGTTCAGATGTGAATTCAACTTTGTACAAATAATTGGTTGGGAGCTTAATGTATCTGACAACCACAAGGCCTGATATAATGTATTCATTTAGTTTGATCTTCAAATTCATGGAAACACCAAAGGAGACTCACTAGAAAGCTGGAAAGTGAATTTTAAGGTATATCAGTGGAACCAAAAATTTTGGAATCCAATACTCCAAAACAGATGAATTTAAATTAGTAGGTTATATAGATAGTGACTATGTTGGGAGCATATATGATAGAAAAAGCACGTCTAGATACATTTTTCACTTTAGCACAGGAGTTGTATCGTGGGCTTCAAAAAAGCAGCTGATAGTCACTTTATCATCAGCTGAAGCTGAATATGTAGCTGCAACTAGTGCATCATGTCAGGCTTTGTGGATGAGGAGAGTTCTCAAAGAACTTCAGATGGAACAGGTTCAATCAACAAAAATATTCTATGACAACAATTTGGCCATTGCTTTATCAAAGAATCCAATATTCCACAAACAGAGCAAGCACATTGACACACGTTACCATTTCATTAGAGAACTAATTAATGTTGGGGAGATTACTTTGGAATTTTGCAGATCAGATGAATAGCAGGTGGATATACTCATGAAGGCATTGGAAAAAGATTCATTCATCTATCAAAGAACCAGACTGGGCATTAAAGACTACGAGAGTTACATTCAAGGGGGAGTGTTGGGAATTCACCCAACTACCGTGTCAATGTTTCGGTCAACCCCGACAGTCTTCTCCAACTCTCACCGCCATATCGCACTGACTTTTACTCCTGCTCACAGTACTGCGGTGTCCATTGTGATACCGTGGCCTCTCAACTTACTGTCTGTGGTTGTGCGGTGTTACCACGGCCTCATCTTCAAGCACTCGTGGTAGTGCGGTGACTACTGCGAGCCTCAGTCTCTCACACAGTAGTAGCTCGGTTACCACAGCCTCACTTGTCACCCTTCACAGTAGCACGGTGGTTGACTTTTTTTTTAATCTTCTTGGCAGCAGTAGTTAGTGGAATATGTGTTGGTGTTATTTATGTCTAAAGGAAGTTTTGATAGGACTGTCTTTATTATGACTTGGACATTTTTTTGCTAGCATTCGTAATTGCCATTATTAGTATTAGTATTTGACTGGGCCAAAACTTTTATAAGTTAGCTTGTTTGTATTTTTTTTTAAAATAGAAGTTGAATATGAAATTTCTCTGAAGCACCAAATAATTTTTCATGGTTGTTCTATGTGATTGAAGAGTATTATATATATATTTTTTATCTCTCCCTAATCCTTCACGCCAGTAGCCCACATGCACTCTAATATGATCTTTTTCTCATATGTTGGCCTCCACCTTGAAGGCCCCCATCCCATGCTTGTGGTCTCCTCTACACTCAATGGAAGACTTAGCCTAGGCACTACAATGAGAAAATGAAAGACTATCATTATAATGCCAAGGAAGAGGGGAAGAAAAACTCAATTGAAAAAATTATTTACTGACCTATAGACTTCCCTTGATCCATTGAGAGATTTTCACTTTAACAACCCTCCAACAGAAAAATTTAAACAAACTATGGAGCCCTAGCTCAAAAACCTACGCACCTTCTATATGATGGATAAGAACGCATTGCATAAAATGGGCATGGGCAGAGAGAATAAATAGGTGAATGTACAAATGGAACTTCTACGAGGGTAATTGTGAACCCCAATCTTATTCCTACACAAACACAACAAAAAAACACATAGTTAGGTTCATATGCAAGTTAGAAGAAGGATTCCCTATGAAATCTATTTACAAATACTTAAAATAGATCAAGATTAAGACATGTGCACCTACGTGAAAATCAAAGGCACAAGATATATCACTCACAAGAGTAACTCAAATTAGGGAAAGAAAGCTTGAAAAAATGATCTCATCACTCATTGCTAATTTGAAACTCAAATCTTAAAATGAATCCATGATGAGAAATACGAGAAAATACAAAGAGCACCAAGGACCATCATGTATCACTAATTCACATTAGAAAACACATGAGCAATTTCAAATAACACATAGAACAAATGCATCGTGCATCGATAATACAACACCAAACATTCATAACCTATATGTCATGCATGAAATAAAGGAGACATTGCACATCACTCATCATGCATTTGAATTTACATTTCTAAAGCTATTCACGATGAGTGATAAAGGAGATGATAAACGAGACTTAAGTGAAGAGATTTTAGCACATGCTCGTAAGTTGTTTTGAAAAGGGGAACTACCTAGGATGATGAATAAAAGGCCTTCGAAGGGTTTTAAAATACATTTTCAATGGATGTAAAGGCCAAATAAGTTCAATTGCTTAACCTTATAAAATTCAAGAATTTCAGACCTAGGCACAAGGGGTCGATAATTTCATGAGCTCTAATGACATAAGATGTTTTAACATGACCGGGGATGGGAAATAGAGGGTCAACAATTAATTAGAGCTAAGGCAAGGACACGAGCTTGAGGGCCATTTAGGAAGGGTTTTAGGCAACATAAAACCCTAAAACAGTGATGATAAATGAAACCCTAAGCCCTTAGGATGGATACACCAAATTTTTTATAGGATGATAAATGTAACCAAAACAAAATTCAGGGATTCCATCAGTGGCTCTAATTGGGGACATGTATTCCTATCGTAGGCATGGCAAGATCTTAGAATCTCGGGTTGAAGCAAACTAACTAAAAAATAGAGAACCAAAACCAAGGAGCTACCTGGACTAGGTAGCAAGACAAAACCAAACACAACCCAAGAAAACACACCTATATACAAAATATACAAAACCTACAATGTGCATGGAGCATAACATACTTAGGAGAAGTATGGTTTCAAGAACTATCCATGTACTAGCAGTTCAAGAAATTCACCTATCAAACTTTGGAGGAGTTATGAATCCTCCCCATGTGTACTGGCTATCAGATAAGGGCCTAACCATAATGCTTCAAGTTTACCATGCTTACCGTTATCCATGAGCCCTTGCATTCTAGACTAGTACCATACTATTCACCTCAAATTTCTTGGGAGAAGCTCTCTTGTCATCCAAGTGCTTTACCTGCATCTTCATCTTTGCATTTTTGGCATGAGATTCTCTTCTAGTTTCATCTAATTACACCAAATTATCAATTTTGTGTTGCATATCATCACAAAAATCTTCATCATATTCTTGCACAAATTTATACATCCTTAGCAAGTTATTCTATGGTAACCTATCATCTATACCATACACCAAACCAAATGGTGAATAACCAGTAGCCTTCTTCACAATAACCCTATCTTCCCAGAGTGCTAGCTTCAGCTTTGAATCCCAAGCTTTCATGTTCTTCGCTATCACTCTTTTTATAATTTTCATTAAGCTCTTATTGCTAGACTCAACTTGAAAATTTCCTTGAGGATGGTAAGGTGAAGAATAAGAAATATGTATGCCATGTTTATCATAAAAATCCTTGAACTCCTCTAATCTAAAACACATAGCATTATCTGAAATGATATTTTCTGGGACTCCAAACCTGATCAAAATATTTTTCAATAGGAAGTCCACTTTACAAGACCCTTGGGGATTTTTTTTGTCTTTAATTGGATTATCTCTTTACCAAAAATTGTATCCTTACCATCTATTTTTTCCACAAACAACCCAAAATAAATCTCTTGACCTTCATATTCATCTACACATCTCAAAAAAAATATAATATCTTCATCATCATTGAAGATCTACCAATTGTGCACATTGTAAGGAATTGAAGGCCTTGATCATACCTCAACCTTTGAGATACCTACAAAATTTATATCATTTGGTCTTAATGCAATGTTAGCAAGTAAGTCTACCACTCTATTTTTTCCTCTCTCCATCCAATCGATTCTAAAAGCATCAAACTGCTCTATGGAATCCCAAATAGCATTTTTGTACTATTTCAATCTATTGTTTTTGCAAGCATACCTAGCTCTTATTTGGGATATCACTAGCTCGAAATCACAAATTACCATCAAATTTTTTATCCCATGTTTCTCAATCAGCCTCAATCCAAGTAATAGTGCTTCATATTCTGGCACATTATTTTCATAGACAAAAGATAGAGTGAAAGAGAATTTGTATGTGTTACCACTAGACGACACTAGCCGTATTCCTACACTAGATACTTCCTTGGAACTTGCACCATCAAAATACATTTGCCATAATCTATCCTTGTTGGATAACTTTGTTACTTCATTATCTATAGGTGTAAGGAACCTATCAGTTTCTCTTGGCATTTCTTCCACCTTGAAGTCACTGATATTAGTATTTATAAAAAGAATTATATCATCTTCAGGAGCATACTCTAGCATATGTGGAACCTTTGGTTCTCATACCACTTGCACATCCTTACCATCTATAGGAAAGGTGGCATAGGACATGCCACACTGCATACTACCTCCTATTGAAGCACTCTATTTTCTAGAAAGCAACATTCCATAATTAGGTGGGATATCTACTACCACCACACTCATCTTAAACTCTTTCTCTGAGTATGCTGCCAATTTTTAAGTGAGCTTATTAATTACACTAGTAACAAGGACTTCTCTTGAATCCATAGAATAACACTTACCATGAGTGTTTTCAACTTTCAGTCACAATGCCTCCATCATCTTGGCTGGCATAATATTGTTGGATGCTCCATAATAAATAATATATTTTTTTAGAAACTTTCCCTCAACAATCAGTGTGAGGAAGAGTGGGTCTATCTTCCCCAGGCAAGTTGTTACTGAGTTTCCTAGGAAAATATGAGAGATCTCAATAATCACTCCCTCTACTTCTTTATCTTTCTTTTCCCTTTCACTCACTTTGGGTGGAGTGGGACCACTAATTCAACACAGGCTGTAGTAGAACCATTCATAAGGGCTACTGCCTTTTTTTGATGTTCATCAATCCTCATCATCTTGAGGAAAGGAACAAAAAATTTCATTTGGCTAAGTAATTGAAACATATCAATCAGAGTATACTTAGGTAATTCAAATGAAATCATACCTTGTTCTATACTAATCACCTTCTGTTGATTTTTGGTTGTCTCATCTTTAGGCTTGACATCTTTTCTTATAGCTTCATGATTTTGGTTCTATGTCTTTGTCTTAATACTAGGGGTCTAGAGCTCTCCCTCTATTTTTGTTTTATCAGCCTTTTTAGCCCAAATTGTATATCCCTTGCCCTCCTCAGCTTTGAATGTTGTTGCTTTACCATTAGAATTTTTCTCTTTTCCCTTGATATTTTGCTCCTTAATGAAAAGACCAGTAGGATTACCTTGTTCACCATCAACTATTCTATTTCTTAGGTGATATGAGCTTCTAGCTTGAGCATCCAAAGCCACTATATATCTTGCAATCTCTTCATATGAAGGTCTTCTCAGGGACACATCATCTTCTATTGCTTCCAAATTATATACTTCATTGTCATTTTCCATATCCTCATCTAAGAGAACCTGTTGGTGATATGTACTAGAAATTCTCCTTTGGTCATCTACATACATTTCGTAAGACTCTATATCAGATGAGCATTCATTGTAACAAAATCATAATCATGCATAATCATAAGTACATCAATATCCTCCTCACTTGGCTTGCCATAATCCTCAAGTACATCTTCATCAACTTAAACCATTCATGCAATTGCACATTGATGTGGAGAATGTGACATTTGACAAACCATACACCAGGGAAGCTTCATCAGTAAAATTCTCGGAGTTCTTCTATAAAGGATCTAGAGGAACCTTATTTTGAGTATTTCTTTGGTTGTTAGGGATGGGCTTCCCATTATGCCAATTGGTATTATATGGGTGATCCTACAACCGAGGAGGTCTTTCATTCCTATGATAATTTTTTAATTGAGATTTGTCTTGCTTTGCAATCCTTCCATTCATGTTTTTCATGAAGTTGTCAATCTTATCTTCAAGAGTGCCTCCTTTAGCGACATAAATTTTATCCTCCTTCTTTGGATTTATGAGAATATTTGCATTGTCCCTTCTTCCAACTTTACCAATTACTCTACTGATGTTATCAATATGGACAACCACTTTGTAAGCCTCTCTTAATGTTTGATGATTCTTATGAAGTAAGTGGTAGATCATCTTTGCATCAAAGGCATTGAAGTAGTTCACTAAGAACACATTATCATTCAATTATAGATGGGGAGGCAATATTTTTATAGCCTTTTGGAACCTCATATTAAAATCAGTGACAAATTCATTTAAACCCTTAGCAATGTTGTTAAATTGATTCAACAAATACCTTGAATATGTCTTATCACCATATTTCTCACTAAAGATCCTGTTCAATTCTTCCCAAGAGCCAATACTCTGAGCAGGAAAACTCCCATACCATTCTTGGGCATCTTCAATAAGTGATTGCATAAAAAAATTCATCATTACATCCTCTGCTTCTACCTCAAAATAATCCATGATAGTAGAAAAATATTTGAGATGATCTTCACCACTCACAACATTATTTCTAGAGAATCTAACTAAATCAGACCTAAAATCCTCAGAAAATGGGTTAGGATAGCCAGGCATTCCAAAAAAGAATAACTTCTGATATCTCTTGACTTCGAGTGGCCTTCTAGCATGTCGATCTCTATGAGAATTTCTAGGCTCATCATCTTTTTTATTATTAAACTGAGTCTTATCCTTACCTTTTCCATCTCTAGTATTTTTACCACCTCCCTTCCTTTCCTCCTCTTCATCTTCAGAATAAGAATTCTTACTATTTCAATTTCCTCCACCACCACTTCCACTAGCATTATGTCCCATAGAATTTTTCTTATGTGATTCACTATCAATATGTCCAAAGGTTGAATCCTCTAGAGTTTCTATGGAAATCTTAAGAAAGGAAATCTTCCTAGCTCTTTCTACATTGGTAGCTTCTATTTCAGATTTCTTTAAATCTTCTTGCAATTTATCATTCTCAAACTATAATCTCAAGATCTCAGCATTCAAGGGTGCAGCAGATGGGGTAGGATCAATTTTAACATTTCGATGGGCATTATAAACAGATGGAGTACTAGTACTAGTATTGAAATTATTGAAGACAATCTTCTTTGTCTGATCAATGGGTCTCTTTCTATGATCTATAAATGATGGTTTCTTAGCAATAGAAGAAGGATCTAAGGCTTTGGTAGTTGCAAAAATTATGGTAAAGGTATTAGTAGCAGAGGTCCCCATTTGGAAAGTTACTTTAGGAATTTCAGGGGTAATGCTAGCAGTCAACCTAGAGACATTTTCAGCGAAGGCCTTTCACCTAGCAACATCTTCTCTCATCTTCTCTATTTTTTGTTTTCGAGCATCCCTCTCAAATTTCTTAGCTCTAATCCTATCTTCCTTCTCTTTCAACCCCTTTTGTATCTCCTCTTCTTCTTCCTTAAGCCTAATTTCTTCCTCTTCTAAGGCTTGCATGCCTTTGTCAATATCTTCTTCACTTTCCAATACATCTCCAATTTCGTTTGGTACGGGAATATAGTAGGTATGATCAATTGGGTCTTCCTCAAGGGATAGGTGCATTTCTACATTAGGAGCTTCACCTCTTGGCTTGAAATTCCTTCCATTAAAAATATACCCAACTCTAGGGGTCAAAGGTTCTGAGAACTTCTTATCCTTATCCCAGAATCCCCATCTATCCTCTTCTCTTGAAATGTTAAATTCATTATCAAAAAATTTCTCCATAGGAAAAATTCCTTGATCTATCCTAGATACTTCAACTTCATGTGACATTTCTTGGGTATTCACACTATTTACTTCATTATTAAAATTAGGATATTCTTCAACAAGGGATTCAACAGACTTACTTGATTCAGTATTTTTCTTCACCCATGTTGGTTGCTTGTCTTTTGCAAGCTCGGACTCCATCTTCTACTCTAGATGCTTTTTTTTATAGCTTCTGGTATTCTTCATGGTGTCAAACAATATGTTAGAATCCTTCTTCTCATGTTCTCTTGGATAATTTATCTTTTCACTGGTAAATGAGACTTTAGAGTCACCACCTAGAATGTTGGGAAATAGAAATTGATTATATTTTGACTTGGTACTTGTAACCTTAGAAAAGACTCTAAAAACAACCCAACACAAAGTGAAAGAAAGGACCAAAACCTAATACATAAGACTAGACATGGCTTTTGTACTAAAATTTTAAACCACTTATTCTTCAAATAGTGAAGAATAAGAAAGCACTCGACTCTGACTATACCAAATCTGAACAAGAGACTTTGGACTTAGCATTCCCCAACAAAGTCACCAATATGTTGGTTGTTTTTTAAGAACACAACTAATTTTTAGAATTACCTATGGACTTTTCCATTTCCAATATTTAGCAATCTAAAGGGATTGGCCAACGAATGATTAAAAGCTATAAAACTTTTCACTCCTGCAATTTTCGCTTTGTGAAGCCTGGGATGGTGATCCCACAATGTATACTCAAGAATCTATGTGACTAATGTTTAAATTATTCATTGTCAAAAAAAAATATTTCTCATATGACCACTCAACAACATACTATATCAAAAAAGATGGAAACTCTTTTAACAATGTACTACACTTGGAGCATGAGAATAACAAAACTCAACATAACTACAATGGTTTAACTCATTTGAAAGATTTGTAAATAAAGAGTGATTTTTGATGAATTGACCCAAAAACTATATTATAAATATTTTACTTGAACCAATTCCTTATCCTAAACATGGAGTCAATATTAACCTATGCAACATTATAACAATTCTTCATATAGTAACATATAAGCTTCAAAAAACATTTCATTACAGTATTCCTATATTACTTTCTCGACCACCACTTCTTAGAGATATCCTAGCATATAATTCATATGAATCAACAACCTCATTCAAGCGTTTATACTAGTTCCTTGAACTAATTAGCAAGAATGAAATCATACAACCACTGGAAACAATGAAGATGAACAAAACAATCCTTGATTATATTATTCATAATTCATAAAACACATACAAAGGAGAGAAAATGGTCATGAAATTAGTATCACTCCACTTCATATTTGCTATCGGGTATGTGCAGGATCATGATGGGCTAAAAAGTGGCGATATGTAAGTGATATGATGGCCCATGTGGCTGACAACTTGTTTTTTACCCAAAAATTGATGAAACAAAAATGGTTTTTAAAGGAGATTCTTAGCTTTCCACCAATATAAATTATTACTTACTTTGAATTTAATAAGTAATTATTATTCATTTTCTATTTGAATTATGACTAAAGTCCTAATTGATAGGCTGTTTGAAAAACATCTAGAACTTTCAAACGGTATCACATTTTTTGAATATGAAACATTTGTAACATTCTATGCTTTACATAATATAAAATGAAAATAATAATAATTCAATTTCATGATGTTTTGACCAAGTTAAGGTGGTCAGACATATGAGTTTTTTATATTTTTTTAAAGTTGTAATAAAAAATTCATAATTAATTATTTACTTGGAAAAAATTTACAAAAAAATATGCTTCTCATCGGGACATGATTCTTCTAGTTATATCTAAAATATTATAAAAAAAATATTATAATTTTATTATAGCTAGGGTGGTCAGACAGACACCTACTTCTTATTTTTTCCTTGAAATTTAAGTACTACTGCATTGAAATTTCAAATTTTCACCAAATAGATTTTTATTTTTTAAAATAAACCTAGTATTTTAGAGACTACATGCAATTTGCAACAGATTTTATTCTTACATATTTTTGAAATAATATAGATAACTTATTATAATTTTTATGTCAAGTTGCCTAACTCTAATTTTCTGAATTTTCATTGCCACTTAAGGGCCTATTTTTTCCATGATGATCCTGCACATACCCTATCTTGCTATCAAAATCACATACGCAACTACAAAATCAAAACCTATGAAAAATGAAAACTTAAAATATTCTATGTATTCCTTCTACAATTCACTATGTTAATTGCAATACAACGAACCTCACTTTCTAGCCTTGAATTCCTTCTTATAGAAATGAAGGAGCATAACAAGCTTCAAACTAGAAAGCACACATTCACTATTCTATTGGACCGATGTAACATATATTCCCTTTTCAGTTACACTCGAACTATCAGACGGTGGGAATAAACATAAGAAAAATTAATCCTCATTCATCATTGAAGATATGGTCCCACCTTCAAAAGGAATCTCTTGTTTGTTACAACAGTTTCAAAATATCCCCCATGTGCTTAAAAAGTGTTTCCATGAGAAAACCCAGTCAACAAAATTGAAAAGTATGCAAAGAAAATAAAGATACAAAACCTATTTATCTACATCACCACTTATGCCACCATCTTTCAAATTGAGGAGAAAATAATATTTTTTGCAATACTTTATCAAAAGCCTAATTTGTACTATTTTCAAGCTATGCACTGTTATTCTCTTGTCCATTATTCATCATATCCATTATCATCCCCTTACAAGATTACTGAGTATATTTTTCCAACAAAGTGATGTACTCATCTTCGGTTGGCCATTTTGCATCTAGAAGCTTCTCCACCTTCACGCTGTGTTGAGTGTATCTAGAATAAAATAAGGCCCTAGCCTCCTTGAAAAAAGTATCCATTCTTGTTTTAATCTCCACCATTATATCAACATGTGGATTGAACATGTTTTAATCACTTACAGTCAATGCCATCTTAGCCGATGTGAGCATCTCTCCCAAATCATCCCTCCATTCATTAAACTACTTTAAATCACCTTTGTGATTCAATATCTCAGGCATATGATGCTCCTCCATTTCTTTGAATGCTTAAAGCTTGCTCTAGAGCTAAATCGCTAGCTTCCAATGAAAATTTGTTATCTCATTCACAAGGTCAATAAATTACAATATTTCAAGGATATTTGTAGGTGCCTCAGGATCTTCTTCCATTCTAGTATCATTTCTTTCAAACCACCTACTATAGTTCTCAATTTTCTCCATTCATTCTTGAAGGCTTCTTGAACCTGTGAATACTTTATGTTTGCTTCATGGATGCTCTTATAGGTAGCTCATACATAATCAGCTCTATTGACCTATTTGGTCATGCTATATCTTGATACATCTTCAAAAATTTCATTTGCCACCTTAACAACTTCAATTTTGGATTTCTTGATATTTTCCTTTTATGTCTTTAGTAGCTTTTTTAAATCATTGATTCTCAAGGCCAAGGTCTCCCTATCTTGTGTAGACAAATCAAAAGAAGAAGAGGATGGCACACAGATTGTATTTACTAATTATTTAGCTTGAAGAGTTGCTCTCGTCTTGTTTATTTCATCCAAGGACTTATTATATTCCTTCACCAAGGAATCATACTTCTTTTTATGTATTTATGTTGTGTCTACACTGGGCATTACAGCATGAGCAGTTAATTTAGCTGCCTAGATAGGTGTTATATTTGTGGCCCTTTTCACCACCAAGGAACCCATGACCTCTTCAATAGGCCTAGCAACCTCATACTTTCCAATATTGGGTGCCATGGACTAGATTGAAAGAGTATGCAACTTGAGACTATATCCAAATCCAAACACCTTGTCTTGAATCTGTTCCTTAGATATTGAAACCTCGTGATCTCTTCTTATATCATCAAGTGCAATAGCTGAGGTGCTAGTGCACCCTGCTAATAACATTATTCCACTATCTATAATAGTTTTCCTAGCTTCAGCAGGAGTGATAGCTGCAATCTCAACTTCTTCCTATTAAAAATGTTCATCACTAGCCCTAGCTTGTTCAAGCCTCTCCTTTATCTATATGTTCCTCTAGTGAACCATGAATTCCATGAATTCCTTAGATTGTCTAAACTTATCATCTGCAAGGAATTCATTACAATCCTTAATCCTAAGATCATCATCTTTCTATCACTAGATCATCCTATATTGGGGAACTTGAAAAGAAAGAGTATATTTAGTATTAGGGGGAGAGAATTTCTTCTCCACCTCCCCATCATTAGGCACATGTCCAACCATTTTCTCTACCTCAATAACTTGGATGCCCTCCTCTTTCACATTTTTAGGAAGCTCTAGAATGTCCATAGCCCGAGGTCATTTTTCTAAGAGATCCTATGCTCTCTCAGCAGCCTCCTTTACCTTTGCCTTGAAATCGCCATTTTGGTAATCCCTCAGCTTTGCAAAAGATCTTTCAAAAGGATTTTCAATTTCATCATAAGGACTTACATAGAAGGCATTCCTCTTCATAATACTCTCTTCAATTTCCATTATGGATGTCCATTCCCTCTTTGAGGATATAATAGCCTCTTTACTTGTCAAGTTCCTCAATACATCATCCATGTAAAAGAACTGATGAAAAATATCAGATAAATTTTTCTTCCTTCTCTTTGCAGAAAGAAATCCCTTCGGGTCAAAAACCCTATCCTCATCAATAGGTAGCCTGAGGTTATTCACTATGATTCCAAATTTTTCATACCCTTCCTGGGCAATAACTACAAAGTAAGCAAAAGAGAATTGAGGATTTACCACAGTACCCTTCCTAGGCTTTCTGAACATTTCAAATTCCATAAAATCAATTTTCCACATCAACTCCATAAAATCCAATTGGTTAGAGACATACAAGGGAAAGTGGTGGGGTGCTACATTGGATCCATAAGCTCTTATCAGAGTATACTCTAAGTACAGAAACCAATTTGCCCAATTATGATGCTTATGTAATCCTATCACCTCCTTTGGATGCATAACATTTCTAATTGTTGGAGAAATCTTATGAATAGGTGCCACAACTAAACTTTCCAGAATACCAAACTTGGTAACATTAGAAAACATCAAATAATTGGAATTGGGACAATACTAGTCCCAAATATATGTCCACATTTGGATAGGAAAAACGTTATTTTCATTATCCCTCAATCTCAATTTCAAATTCCTTTTCAAATTATAATCACCTTCAAATAGAAGCATATGCATTAATAGAGAATAATTCAAAAAATGCAGAGGAAGAACCTACCTCTATAAATTGATGAAATCTTGATGAATTTGTTTTGCAAAAAAGAATCATAATCAAAACCAATGTTTTGATTATGGCCCTGTATATTTTCTACCATTACCAATAGGTCAAGAGCTATCCATACCTAAAAAATTTGAGCTAAAACCTGATTCAGGCAGTAATATGTGTTCTTAAAATAATCCACAAATTCTTCACATTCAAAGGGCTCAATATCTTTAGGGAGAAATCTCTCCTTGTTTTTTCTATGTCAAACCAGCAGTCTATTTTTGTATGCAAATTTGATACGCTCATATTCACAATATAGATCCATACACTTGATTTTTACAGTGCAATTGGGATTCAACGAGAATATCTCCACAATATTATCTCGTGTTACTTCAAGGATTACCTCTCCATTTTCATTCTTAATTTTTCTGTCCACAGGATCATAATGCTTGGCCAATTCCATCAGTACATCAACCTCTACAAACACATTAGGTATCACCAACATCCCAAGGTTGAGCCCCCATAAGTAACATGTCAGCTTCTTAGAATACCTCCTATTAAAGGCATATAAGAACAACTGTCACTCACTTTGAGGCTGAGCCAACTCTCTAATTTCACCAGCATTATCAATTAGTCTGCTTGTCACAACAATGTGACCCATGGGTCTCTTACCAGTTCATGACCCACCCTCTTTTACTTTTCCAGAGGCACCTTCCATGAACCTCTCCTCATTTTTCTTTGCACCTCTTAACACTGTGGACACAACAAGGGTACTTGGTGTGGGGATTGATGTTGCAGGTGGCTCTGGCTTAGCTGCAGATAAAACATCCTGGGTTTTGAGCCTTTTAACTCTTTTCTACTTTGGCTTCCTCTCTGACCTATGGTTGGATTCACTAGAATCTGGTTCACTCATATTTGCAATGTCGTGGGACTAGGGTTTACAATTTTCTTAATTGAAAAGACCCACCATGTTTCCTTAAAACTCAAGGCACAAATTATTGAGAAAAATACTCCTAAACCTTATACAATATATATCACCCCAATTGAAGATTCTTAAATAAATAAATTATAAGAAAATTATCTATAAATTTTTCACGATGATTCAAAATAGCACAATTTAGCACTTTTGGCATGAAGAGATACAACAATTTGCTTACCCGGGTGAATAACTAACACTGATGCTACTATAATTGCCTTGTCAAAGTTCTTCACATCGTTTCTTCAGCTTTTGGTCTTCTTCTCTGCTCTTAAGCAGTTCCAAATGTGTAGGAAACAAGACAACTACCTTCTTCATGGTTGGGAAATGGAATGTATCACCATTGATGTTTGGTAGAAAGCTTGCGCGAGTAACCTAATATGTAGCCATTCATATTTAAAACTTGTTGTTGATGATTTTGCTTTAAAACCACATCAATGATTCCCCTCAACCTTGCTACTTTATTTTCTACCTTAAATGGTGTCCTCGGGATGTTGCCACATTGTCTTTCATTTGGAATCCATCGCTCATCACTAATACATTTCATCTTTCACAAGTCCTATCGGCGATGTGAGCATCCACACGATGAGATCTCATCCATTTGATCTATGACCCATCCTTGATCATGTTCCCTTTCCATCGTGTATCACTAATTCATGCTTCATTTTCCATATCACATCAATGATGGGAGATAAGGTGATAGAACAAGATTAAGACATGTGCACCTGCGTGAAAATCAAAGGCACAAGATATATCACTCATAAGAGAAACTCAAAGCAATGAAAGAAAGCTTGAACAAATGACCTCATCGCTCATCACTAATTTGAAACTCAAATCATAAAATGAATCCATGATGAGTGATAGGAGAAAATACAAAGAGCACCAAGGACCATCATGCATCGCTAATCTGTGCATTACAAAACACATGAGAAATTAGCGATAAAACAGATGCCAACGATAACACATAGAATAAGTGCATCACGCATCGCTAATACAAAATTGAACATTCATAACCTATTTGTGATGTGCAAAATAAAGGACACCACTCATCGCTCATTTCTCATCGCGCATTTGAACTTACATTTCTAAAGCTATTTGCGATGAGTGATAAAGGAGGCAGTAAATGAGACTTAAGTGAAGAGATTTTAGCACATGCCCATAAGTTGTTTTTAAAAGGGGAACTACCTACGACAATGAATAAAAGGCCTTCAGAGGGTTTTAAAACATTTTTCAAAGGATGTAAAGGCCAAAAAAGGTCAATTACTTAACCTTATAAAATACAAGAATTTTAGACCTAGGCACAAGCGACCGGTATTTTCATGAGCTCTAATGACATAAGATGTTTCAACATGACTGGGGACGGGAAAGAGAGGTTCAACAACAAATTAGAAATATGACAAGGACACAAGCTTGAGGGCCATTTAAGAAGGGTTTTAGGCAACGTAAAACCCTAAAAAAAAATGATGATAAACAAAACCCTAAGCCCTTTGATGGATACATCAAAAAATTTACTGGATGATAAATGGAGCCAAAACAAAATTTAGGGGTTCCATCAATCTCTCCATAGTAGCAGTTGTTACACATTTACAAAGCATGAGTGTTGTTTCTTGGTCTATAACAATCCTCCTCTATCCGGATGTAGAGGAAATAATTGCAACGTTCTCTTCATTGTTGCTTCTTCTTGTTGAACATGATAGGATAAAGTTATGAGGAAATCAGATAAATTATTAGAGGAATTATATATTTCTATATGAACTCGATAACTTAGAAAAAGAAATCTAAATAAATTATATTTTGTTTAAAATTCAAAGCCACAAGATTCTTTTCAAACTTATTACCCTAGCCTAGACCTAGCTTCTATGCTTAATAGTAAACAATATTAATGAATACATGGGTTGATACAAGATAGCTTTCTCATTTAACCTTCCGGATCACATTGCAGTTATCATTAATATTAGAGAAATATAAAATTTTATGTTTACACGTAAAACCGAATTCCTCATAAAAATAAATGAATACTTTTAAGCACAACACATCGAAGAAAATCACATACTCCTGGTTTGTGACTGTTCTCTCTTGAGTTTCTCTCGACTTTTTTTATTTTGAAACCAATGAAAAACATTTTTGGTTTCCACTCTCACATATCGTTGGAGGTTGGTAGTAATTTCAGCTATGAGAGCTTGAGATGGTTTTATGGTTCCACTAGCCCACATGCACTCTAATATGTGCTTTTTCTCAAATGTTGGCCTCCATCTTGAAGTCCCCCATCCCATGTTTTCGGTCTCCTCTACACTCAATGGAAGACTTAGCCTGGGCGCTATAGCGAGAAAATGAAAGACTGTCATTGTAATGCCAAGGAAGGGGGAAGAAAAACTAAATTGAAAAAATTATTTATTGACCTGCAGACTTCCCTCGATCCATTAAGATCATTTCACGGTAACAACCCTACAACATAAAACATTAAACTAACTATGGATCCCTAGCTCACAAACCTGCACCTTCTACGAGGGTAATTAAATAGTTGGAAAGTTAATTAGGGTAATGGGTGGAAATAAATAATCCAATTGTTTGCTATATTTTTACATAGAAATAACTGACCTAAGAAAACAAGTTTATTTTAATAATAATTTAGGTTAATTTAAGAAAGTTTATATATGTAAAAAAAAAAATATTTTTATGAAATTTTAATACTATTGAAAATATTAGGTAAGCATCTAAAACATATTTTGTCATTCTTTTTATTGTTCCAAATCAAAATCCATCAAAACTATTTGTTCTATAGAATGAATGCCATCAAATCATGCCTAAAAGTGTATTTAATTGGACTAGATTAGAAGAGTGAAATAAAATATATTATTGTAAATCTTCAATTTTGAAAGGAAAAATTCATTATTACAAGATAACCCCTATATTTATGGACTTGTTGTATAATAGAATAGAAAATGAATGTAGATTGGAGATGACTAATTATACCTAAGTTCATGAATATCCATCATAATACATCTAAATAAGATGAATGTATAGGAGTATTTTTAAATTGATATATGTGGGATAAATGTAAAGCGATATGTGTATGTGTACATGAATGAAGAGGCTAGGGGAAAGAGCCCAAGTTCATGTGCAATACCATATCATTTTTCACTATATATATTAAAAATTAAACAAAACAAAAAACTAAATGAAAAAATAGAGGGCTATTAAAATATTTTTATTGTAATTTATCCCCACCTTTAGGAGCATGTGAGTCCTAAAAAGATCATCTATCATAAATTATGAAGAAATCACAAGAATTCATGAAAAATAAATATTCAAATATTATGATATTTTTATGGCATCTATATAATGTAATGGACCCTAATATATGATCTTTTTTAAAAATATGAGATTTAACAAGAACATGTATTTATTTTCACATTTGAATATAAGAATATCAATGACAATATCTACTCTAAAAAATGGTTGTAACCTAGAATTTTCTTCTACAAATGCCTTGTTTTTATAATATGGGTCTTTTTTGTGATCCCAGAGTAGAAGGATATTTAATCCCCATAGAAGAATTAAAAGCAGGGGAGGAAGAAGATAAATCAACAAAAAACATCACCAATGTATTTGGCATATCGATGGGCCTAAGAAAGGAGGGATGTTTGAGATGGACATCAATAGAGAGGGCTCCATGGAGGGAGCGATGAAGACTTGTACCCTTTTGGGGTGATAATCATCGACACCTGTCGAAAGAGCTGGAAGAAAGATAATTGAGATTGGAACTAAGGAAAAAAAATTAGAAGAAAGTGGAACAATAGCAGAGGATGTAGAGACAGATGCCACTAGCTCACTCTTTGTCTTCTACAAGGTGGCACACTCCATAGCTAGAGAATTTTTACTGTGCTTTCATTTCCATCAATTCCAAATGGGGAGATTATTGGTAGTCATTTTCATTTATGTCAGCACTGATTGTTGGTTGTCTTTCATGTCAACCCTTGATGAAGATTATTGTATGATTGGTAGTGGGTGCACCTAATGTCAACACTGGTTGGTGAATATTGCTACAATTTTTTGTGATATTGTTTCCAATCGATGTTAATACTGATTTTGGTAGAATTTGATATCAAAACTTGATGAAGATTGTTATATGTTTGGTAATGGTTGATGAGCTTGTTGTTAGTAGCTGATGAAAACACTTGGTGAATTATTTGTGGTTGAAATTATTTGTTGGCATTTGATGTCTCTAATGTTACGTACCTAGTGAGAGATTCTTATAGTGTTTGTTGCTTAACATTGGTTGTCATTATTGATAACATTCACGATTGTTACAATTGATGTATGGAGATTTTTGTTGAAGTTCATGGTTTGATGTCAAGTCTTATCCAATAAGTATTTAGTATGATGTTTGTCAGCATAGTTGGTTTCATAATGATATATTAATATTAGGATTAGAAGCATTAAAATGAGGATTAAAATCACTCAAATTATTAGTGATAGTGGACAGATGTTGTCAAAGGTCTGCAATATGTCTTAGTCTCTCTCTTGATGTTCCTAATGAAGGATGTGTTTCTGAAAGAAAGTTTTGGCCTGTATAAGTTGCTCAAGTGGTTTTGTTCCTGGAAGCTACATCAAAGATCATTTCGTAGAATTCTCTATATTTATCTATTGTTTAAGATTTGATCTTATTATTTAGGATTTAAAGTTAGTTTTCTTTTCATGTTGCACTCTAATTTTTTCAGGTCACCAATAATGTAAGGATATTTTCTGGAATTTTAGAAGGTTGACAATGTTGTTGGTTGTCTGAAATAGTTTAGAATTTTTTTTGTATTTCTATGCATTAATTTCTCTACTCTTATAGTTTAATAAATGTCTCCTCAACATCTATGTAGTGTCTTAGTTCTAATTTCATATATTGAAGTGATCCACAAGTCGATATGTTAATGCTATATCTTATGGTTATGTATCATATGCTTCCTGAATAAAGTATTATGTTCATGTTTGGTCTATGATGGTTGTTGATGGCATCATAATGTAGTGTAGGAAAAAGTGTCCCTTTTTCACGCTTAATTTGGAATAAATAATTAATAATAAAATTAGCTTAATGATTCCTTAATTTAGTGTTGTAATATGTATTTTACATATTCACATTAAGTTTAGGACCTTATTTATTAAAATGGAATCAATTGCACCTTATTTTTTGGTGTTGTAAGGTGTACCTTTACATTTTCACACTAATCTAGGGCTTTATTAATTAGTTGAGGTTAACTTGCCTTAATTGGCCCCTTTAATTCAAATCCAAGCCTATTTAATTTCATCTTTTGAGGGATAAAACCTGACATTCATAAATTCCATTACATAAAACTTAACATCGAAGAATGTGTGTCCTAGGTAAGTGACCTAGGACCCATTCACCAAACAATGAACGGGTCCTCACTAATGCCTAGGAACTAAATCTAAAAAAAAAATTATAGTTTTTCAATGATTTCAAATATTTGTTCACGTGTTGGCTTATGTTATTTGAATTTTTGGAATTAATGTGAACATATGTATAAATATGAGGTCATTTCACTATGTTTCATCCTAGAATTTTTAGGTGACTTCTTGAGAATAAGAGTACTCAAGTGAGAAATTTAAGAGAATTTCAAGAGCATTTTCAAGGCATTCAAGGATAGATTATTAAGATTATTTCAGCAATCAAGATTCCATTATCATGTCAAAGTCTTCTTGCATCATGCATGTTGTTTGAGCTAATATGGTGATTTAGAGTTTCATATCCATTCAAGTATTCAAATAAATTTTCATGATCAAGATCCACATCCATTAAGGCCACTTCATGTTAGTTGTAGATTTTCATTCCAAGGTTTAATCAAAGGTTTGGTGTGTTGTGACATTGCTTGTTCATTCATCATTCCTTCATACTTTTCTATTTTATTTAAAACTTTAAATACATAAATGGGGTTTGACCAAGGAAAACCCCTCATCACCAAAACCAATATTTTTCTCCTCTTGTGTTTGTGTTTGCAGGTTTTAGGTGGAAGATCCTTTGAAGAGAAAAATTGAAGAAAGTTGTAAAGTTCTCAAGGTTGCAAGGAAAATTTTCATCTATTGGAAACTCTTCTATAGGATTCATATCTAGCTCTCTAACTATGAAAATTAGGAATCTAGGAGTGCAAACATAGGAGAAGAGAACCTAGAAAGAATTTTTATAGATCCCTAGCCAAGACCCATTCACCATAGGGAGAATGAGTCATGAGTGAGCTTCAATAAGGAACGTTTGGTGACTGGTACACATCATTATCCCTTTTTTAGATCCTCCTATTGATTACTAGTTCCATTAGTTTTGAGTATTAGCTTTCATTTGTGTTTTATAGCTTGCATTTTGGAGTTTCTTTGATGGTTTTAATATTTCTCCCCAAATTCCTATTTGACTCATACCCCCATCCTAACATAAAAGACAAATTTGTTTATTCATACCTTGATTTTACTCATCTTTTGGCTGACAATCACTTCATTCAATGTTTGGATCCCATTTATTGAATGAAATAGTGGAGAAATAGGGTGATTTGTTATCATTTTGGTGAACCCCCTCTTTTTATATAACCATATTTCACCCCATTTTTTTATTTTATTATGGTGAACCTGAGTTTGATCATTGCATTTTCTAATTTTGGAGACCTTTTTCACCCTAGATTTAGATCTTGCATTCATTTTCATCTCTTTGCATTGAATTAAGTCTCATTTAGGGTGTCTAGTTCGCATTTAACTTTGCATTTCATTTAGATTTTTTAGGGTTGCATATTTGTATTCTTTAAATTTGAAAGATACAAAAAAATTAGTCATTTTGCAATTCAATTAGATAGTATTGCATTATCATTCATTTGCATTTGAAAATTAAAAAAAAAATTGCATATCGAATTAGGTTTTCTAGGTTATCATTTTTTCACATTTTGTACTTCCATTCAACATTAAATTCATAGAAAAATCAAACTATAACTTGTTGTTTCATATCAGAATCTAGAAACCACTGAAATCAACTCAAAAAATTGTAAACCTAAGTTTGATCATTTCATTTTCTGATTTTGGAGACCTTTTTCACCCTAGATTTAGATCTTGCATTCATTTTCATCCCTTTGCATTGAATTAAGTCTCATTTAGGGTGTCTAGTTCACATTTAACTTTGCATTTCATTTGGAGTTTATAGGGTTGCATATTTGCATTCTTTAAATTTGAAAAATACAAAAGAATCAGTCATTTTGCAATTCAATTAGATAGTATTGCATTATCATTCATTTGTAGTTGAAAATTGAAAAAATATTGCATATCGAATTAGGTTTTCTAGGTTATCATTTTTTCACATTTTGCACTTCCATTCAACATTAAATTCATAGAAAAATCAAACTATAACTTGTTATTTCATATCAGAATCTAGAAACCACTAGAATCAACTCAAAAATTTGTAAAAAACTATTTAAAAACCCTAACCTAGGACCCATTCGCCCTAGGGTGAATGAGTCCCTGATTTGGCCATTTTATGATTTTTTGGGCATTAAAATATTATTTTTTGCATTTTTGTTTGTTGTTCTCAGATCTATGTTTCTATGTGGATAATTTATGTTTCTTCAATTTGGTCATATTTAGCTTCATTTGATAAAATTTATGCATTTTTTTATTTCAAATTTTCATTTACAAGACTTCATTTTCAGGTTTTCACATAGTGTAATAAAAAAAATACCTTGTTTAGAATCTGAAAATTGCATTTACATATTGCATTCTAGGTCATTGTATTGTGTTTTACCCTCTTTCCATTTTGGGTTTACATTAAGTTTGTGAAACTTGTATGAGTGTTACAAATTTGTATCCTAGTAGCAATACTTTTATGAGATGTAGTTCAAGACTCATGTCACCCCACGATACAACATTTAACATGGATCTTGAGTCTTCTAACTCTTTCACTAATCATGTTGATAATCAACCCTCTATGGATCATAGCCTACATACCTCATTTCTACTAACTTCCTTACCTACAACCAATGTGCATGATGTTGTTCATGTCCCGCAAGAAAACATAAGAAGAATGGAGGAAGGCATAGAAAAGTTGCAAGAAATTGTGAATACTGAAAACAGTGAGACTAGTAGTATCATTCCTACTTTAAATAATCTAAGGAAAATGCATAAAAGTGAACACAAAATACAATTTTTTTGTAGCCTCACTTGCATCCTTAATAAAAACTTCAAAATATCAAGAGAATTATCATATGCATACATCAGTCAACTTTATTGAATTTAAACCTCGTAAGGTCCAAACCAAATTGCCCCTCGATATTGCTTTCTCACAACAAGACATACTCAAACATGTACATGATGGTCCTCTTTCCAAAGCTAGAAGAATCAATGAAAAGCCTACTAATGGGATATTAATTTATCCCATCTATGTAGATAATGTGATCACTAAAGAATTCCTATATGTGAATGAAATTTGTCAAGACACATATGAAAGACCGAGAGCATGGATCAAAATGCATAAAGGTTTTACTTGCCCTACAATTGGCTCAATAAATCTCCCTCTAAAGGTTGGACCAAAAACATTAAATGTTCCATTCACCATCATCACAACGTCAGATTTGTTTCATGTGAAGTTAGGTTATCCATGGATTCTCTCCATGAATGTCGTCTTATTGGTTGTGCATGAATTTCTTAACTTTCCCTTTAGCATTGAGATCTTTACTATGTACCATAGTGGCTTTAATCCTATGTCTTCTTGTGGGAGCTTCTCATTGGATTTATTTTGGCCCGAGCCTATTGAACCTATTAGAACTCATGAGGAATTATTTTTCAAATGATACCAAAATTTTAATTCAAAGTGCATAGGAAAATTATTCCTTAGAAATATGCCTCAACCCATGATTGAGCCTCCTATCCTAGACAAAACTATGATTGAACCAAAATCCCTTCCAAATATCTAAGAGCAGCCTATGACACATCCTTCTCCGATTTCCTAAAAGAGACCATGACATAACCAAAAATAATCCCATTGTGCCTCCTAAAATCAATCAAGTTTACAAAGCTAAAGAGAAATTAGTTGAACAACCTCCCATGGTTACTACCATTCCTCCCCTAAGGGAAGAAAAGAAACCTATAGAACTGACAAACCCACTCCTACACAATCAAAAATTGAAAACAAAATGAAAATAAACTGAAATGCTAGGGAGTGTAGGCATAGACATCGTGTTATTTCTTGTATGTTACAAAATAAAGAAAAGAGAAACATAGAAAATAAAAATCCCAACTTTCCTGAAGCAATGCATGATGATTCTATACCTTCACTACAACATAAACAAGAACCTTTTAGGGAAATTATCATTCAACCTCCTGTTGTGATTAATTTATATGATGACATTGATATTGCAAATATTGATGAACAAGTGATGAGTTGAATTCATTGTTCTCCTCTTCCATGAGCTTAAATGACAATTCTCCTAAAAATCTTGTTGAACTTGGTGTGTGTCCTAGTTTGAAACTTGATGTTGTCCCTTTGGCTATTTGTCCTTCCATATATAATGATCAATATTGGGATGTGAACAACCTACTATTGGTTGACTTTCTTGTGCCTTACTAGTCTTTTGCATTTTTTTTCTTTTCATGTTCTTTGTATGGTTGCATGTGTGTAATGTGATCCCTCATACTTTTTTTTTAGGTATCTCTTTTTTTTGCATTCCTCTATTTGTATCTACATTCTTTTATATGTTGTAACCATTTATCTTTTTGCTTGTCTTGTTTTTTTTCTTTTGGGGATGACGCAAGACATTGAGATATTTAGGTCTCTTCCATGTTGACTCGAAATATATATATATATATTTTTATCTTTATGTTTCATTCCTCAAGTTCTATGAGTATTTGGGGGAATGATGACATTTTTGAGCTCTATAAAAATATTGTAGCAAAGATATAGTGACCCTGAATCTATATATCCCATATGTATTTCTGGGGGCAACCCCTCCTTTTTCATTATGTAGCTTCATTTCAGGAACATATGACTTGGCATAGGGATTTTTGGATAATCTCTCATGTTTTAGGATTGTACATTGGCTACTTTAAATTAATTTCTCACGATAATGGTGTAGCGATTTCTTTAAAGTGGGGGCATACATTGACAATATCTTTTGTCATTCTCATATTTCATGGTAAGATTTACTTTTTTCTTGTGATGTTTTCTTTTCTTGGTGGTTTCTTTGGGTTTGATGTCCTCCAAGAGTGAGATATTTCTTAGTGTACGACTTTCCTTTTAGTGGTAATATGACGCACTGCATTCCCTAAGTTGTGAATCTTGTACTCTTGAATTTTCCTCTCTTGGAAACATTAGGCATGATGTTCCCTAAGAATAAGACCTTACACAAACTAAGGAAAATCCCTTTGGACAAAAAAACTTTTACCAACATTATTGTTCATAAAGGTTTAGCATAATACAACTTGTTAACCTTGTGAAGCACAAACCCCCTAAATTCAAGGCCACCAAGCATAACACACCTTGCTTGCCAATGGAGCCTTGCCTTGTTCTTAGGTGCTTAACAGAAAATAACTTGTCAAGCCCTATGGATCCCAAAGTGCTATTCAAGGCCACCAAGCATAACACACCTTGCTTGCTAATGGAGCCTTACCTTGTTTATAGGTGCTTAGCATAACACAACTTGTTAAGCCTTATGAATCACAAATTCTTATCTTTTGGAATCTTATTGAATTTGTTAGAGGGATAGATTTGATATTATTTTCCACCCATTGGAAGACTCGCCTAGTGCATAGCCTGAGGTTGCACTACCCCGAAGTGAGCACACAACATAAATCTTAGACCTGTTCCACACTGCATTAGACAGTCTAGGCTTGATCTTCCTAGTCTTTGATATTGTATGGTTGTATATATTTTTCATTGCTACATACATAAGTGTCTTGAATGTTTGTGACTTTAGTGTGATTTTGTGCTTGCACTCATACTCACTAAAGTGGGGGATAGATCTAATGTAGGAAAATGTATCCCTTTTTCACACTTAATAAATGGAATAAATAATTAATAATAAAATGAGCTTAATGATGCCTTAATTTAGCGTTTTAATATGTATATTATATTATCATATTAAGTTTAGGACATTATTTATTAAAATAGACTTAATTGTGTGTTGTTTTTTGGTGTTGTAAGGTGTACCTTTATACTTTCACACTAATCTAGGGCTTTATTAATTAATTGAGGTTAATTTTCCTTAATTGGACCCTATAATTTAAATCTAACCCTAATTAATTACATTTTTTGAGGGATAAAACTTGACATTCATAAATTCCATTACATAAAACTTAACATTGGAGTATGTGTGTCCTAGGTAAGTGACCTAGGACCCATTCACCCAAGGGAAAATGGGTCCTCACTTAGGCCTAGGACCTAAATATAAAATATGTTTTTTGCGGGTTTTCAATGATTTTAAATGTGTATTCACAGGCCACCTTGTGTTATTTGAATTTCCAGAATTAATGTGAACATATGTATAAATATGAGGTCATTTCACTACGTTTCATCCTACAATTTTTTGGTGACCTCATGAGATCAAGAGTATTAAAGTGAGCAATTCAAGAGCATTTCAAGATCATTTTCAAGGAATTCAAGGATAGATTATTGAATATTAGTGCAGAAATCAAGATTACATTATGATGTCAAAGTCTTCTTGCATCATGTATGTTGTTTGAGCTAATACGGTGATGTGGAGTTCAAGATCCATTCAAGTATTCAAATGCATTATTTAAAATCAAGTTTCATGATCAATATCCACATACATTGAGGCCACTTCATGTTAGTTTTAGATTTTCAATCCAAGGTTTAATCAAAGGTTTGGCGAGTTGTGACATTGCTTTTTCATTCATCATTCCTTCATGCTTTTCTATTTCATTTCAAATTTTAAATACTCAAACGGGGTTTGACCAAGGACAATCCCCATCACCAAAACAAAAAAAATTATCCTCTTACGTTTGTGTTTGTAGGTTTTAGGTGGAAGATCCTTTGAAGAAAGTTGCAAATTTTTCAAAGTTGCAAAGTTTTCAAAGTTGCAAGGAAAGCTGTCATCTCACATAAAATCTTCTATAGAATTTATTTCCATCTCTTTGTTGTGAAAATTGGGAATTTGGGAGTGAATATATAGGAGCAGAGAACCCAAAAAGAACTTTTAATAGAGCCCTATCTAGGACCCATTCATGATAGGGTGACTGAGTCCTCACTGAGCTTCAAAAAATAACTTTTGGTGACTAGTACACATCATTCTCCCTTTTCTAGATCTTCCTTTTGATTGTTGGTTCCATTAGTTTTGAGTATTTTATTTCATTTGCATTTTAAAGCTTTAATTATGGAGTTTATTTGTTTGTTTTAATCTTTCTCACCAAAGTTCCATTTGACTCATACCTCCATCCTAGTGTAAAAGAGATTTTTTTTTATTCATACCTTGATTTGACTCACCTTTTGGTTGATAGTCACTTCATTGTTTGGATCCCATTTCTTGAATGAAATAGTGGAGAAATAGGGTGATTTGTTATCATTTTTATGAACCCCCCCTTTTTATATAACCCGCATCTCACCCCATTTGTCTTTAATTCACAAAATATGAAGGATGTTTCTTGAAATGTTGTTTGATGTTCATGGAAAATCCCCATGTGATTTGCATGTTGTTGATTGGACACTATGGTTATACATTGTGTCTTGACTTAGTTGTTTGGGTTATTTTTGGATATCTGGTCGACATGGATTACTCTTTTCTTATGATCTATGAATAGGGGTCTACGCTTGCAATTGGAGATGTGTTAAGTTATATTTGGGTCCTAAATTATCATGGTTAGAAACATTTTGAACAAATTCAGTTAGAAGTATATTTTTGGGTCGATTGGTTATGTGTTTCATGTTAAATCTACATGTTTCATTGATGTTGACTTATATTGATGTGCACCAATGTGTGAATTGTTTTGAATCACATTGGAAGATGTATTAATTTTTTTTTGGTCCTCTCTATCTTCTGGATAGGATCACATTATGCTTTGGTGTCTGACTTGTTAAATTTATTATTTATCTTCTTCTTGGCTGACCTAATTGAAGTTGTGAAGAGTTACAATGGATATAAATGCAAGATCATTTCAACTGCAACTATGAGGAGAAGTGTACAAGTGAAAAAATTTGAATGTGTGGAATGTATTAAATATCCAATAGATTTTATGCTACATTGTGAAGAGGAAATACCATATGAGCCTTAAAGCCTTAGTCAGCAAAGTTTTATGTTGACAAATATTGTAATTCTTCTATAAAAATTTTTATCCTACTCTGAGATATTGAATCTGATCAGGTCCTTGTATCTTTCCCCTCGGGTTGTGTTAGCTTCAATTTCTCAAGTCTTTTGTATCTTTCTCTAAGATATATTGCCTTAGTTTACAAGTATTTTTTGGTAGTGATCCTTTATATTGTGATTTAACTCTCACCATGGTTTTTTCCTTATTGGGTTTTTCAACATAAATCTGGCGTTCTCTTATTCATGTGTTTTCTTTGCTTCATCTTTCCTTGCTACCGATCTGGTTATAAGTAGAATTGTTATATCTTTCATTTCTAAATATTATTGATGTTTCGAAATATTCAAACTTCAATATCCTTCTTTGTTCTTGTTTTTGTTAATGTTTTGATTTGAAGAAAATATTTGTAATGTGCTTAAGAGTTTCTAAGTTTTAGAAAGGTGTAAATTTTTTAGAAGACTGATTCACCCCCCTCCCCTCTTAGTCTTTGGGTGTATCCAAACACAACTACCACCTATGCCATGAACTACCCACTCAAATTTGATTTTGGTTGGTTGAACCTATCAAGGAGACATACTAGTAATACAATCCTATTTTCACCATCATGGTGGCTAGTATCTAGTGATTGTGCAAGAAAAAAATATTCACTTAAGTGATGGTAACTATCAAAGTAATTCAATACTAAAATAGAAAAGGCACATAGAGAATGAACTAAAGGCTTGACAATTTAAACTTGGCTTCCATTACCATGAATATGAAGTTTGACCCAAACATAGGGTTTTGCATCTTTATAGAAGGTCAAAAACTAAGATATATGGAATCATTAAAGATCTTAGTAAAGATGCAATTCAATGCCCAATTAAACTTTCTTGGATTAGTTATAATCAAAGAAGTTTATAGATTTACATAATGAACCAAAATTTAGAGGATGAAATAAATAGTATCATCTTTAAATTATGAATAATCCTCATAAAAATTATACCAATAATATCCATAAAATAAATAGACAAGAATGAAACCTTGTTGAAGTACTATGTTAAAAATTAAATAAAAATAAATTAAATCCACTTTCTTTTAAACTCTCTTAAGAATAATATGCCATTGAGACCATCTTGGAGATAGGGAGATGGGATTGGTCTATTAAAGTGATAAGAATTATGATATTCCTTAGGGTTTCAACTTCACAAAAATATACAGATTTTAGGTTTTACTTTACATTTTTTTTAAATTACTTTTATTGTATAATCAAAATTAAAATAAATATTTTTTAAAAATATAATAAAATATATGAAATTTTGACACAAATATTAATTTAAAAATGTTAGTTTTATTAAAATAATATTAACTAATTGGATAATATAAGAAGTATAAACATTCATAATGAAAAAATAAAGAAGTAAAATGCAACACCAATAATTCACCTAGAAAATTCACCACCAACAATTCACCCCTAAACAATTCATGGCCATGAAAAATTCATCTCATGGTGTTGTCAGTGGTGAACTTTCCATGAGATGAATTTTTAGATGGTATTGTTAACAGAACCTAGATTAAATAAATTCTTTCATTTTTTGGTGGCTAGAAGAATGTGCATATTGATGTAATAAATATAAGTTTGCATTGAAAGAACAAGGAGATTAATTAATAAATATAAGATCTCAACTTTTAGCCATTGAAAGAATATGCATATCAATGCAATAAATATAATCTCTCTATTTTGAGTCATTGGAAGAACATGAACATCAAAGTATTAAATATAAGCTCTCAATTTTTTTGTCATTGGAAGATCATACATGTTAATGCAGTACAATAAGCTCTCAATTCTAAGTAGTTAGAATAACATGTACATCAATGTAATAAATAGAGGTTCTTAATTTTTAGAAACAATGTATTTAATATTAATATTGAAAATTGTAAGGAATAATATTATTCTTACAAAAATGTATTAGATTAATCTAGATTAACATCAAATTAATATAACAATTTTGCAAAAACAAAATTAAATTCTTCTAATAGAAAAAACACACATGAAGAACAATTTTCTTACTATTATCATAAAATTTTAAAACAATATTTTAATATTACAAAAAATAAATTAAAAAGTATTTCTAAATTTTTTCTAATAATCAAAGCTAACTAATTATGTACTTTATATGTTCTTTTATCTGTATTTAAAAATAAATTAAAAAATCATTATTAAAATTGAACTTTATTATTATCTACATTATAATCATAATTTATAATTTAATAATCTAATTTACTTCATAAATAATCAAATACTAATTTTAACATAAATTTACTAATTAAATAATATAGATTTATATATTCATTATATCTATTATTTTATATATTATATTTAAATAAAATAATAATATTTTAAAAAATGTTTCAACAGATTAGAAAATATTAATGTAGACAGTTGTCTTCTTAACAAGACAAATAATGATTATAAATCCCCCCCCAAAAAAACCATCACATTAAAAAGCTAATCTCGCCGAGACCATTTGTGAGCATGAGAAACCAGAAAAAACCAATCACATTATGTTGGACACTCTTCCCTATAAATTGCAATCACATTCAACTGTTGAAATGAAATTTGCCACCGCCTTCGAAAGATAACCATTTTTTCCCATTCGTTTACCAAACGGTAACACTAATCTCGGACTGTAGTCAAATGCTTCTGAAATCTAAACTAACTACAGATTCCCAATAAGATTTACAATAAAACAAACTTGTCACAATTTCTCCTTTTCAATGCGAAGGCAATTAAAACCCGTTCTATTACTTGGTCAATACTCTAAATAAGTTTTCAGGTGAAGCTCATCACATAGAAAGGAATCAGGAATAAGATAGGAACACATATTACCATCTCAAATAAAAGTCTGAAACTCTCTGTAGAACAAAACTAATTCATTACATGAGATCAATGGTATTTTTTCAACCATCATAGAAGAAGAAGCCAATGATCACTACACAGTAGCAGTTGTTACGCATTTACTACAGATAATATTATTGTTCTCCCCTCTTAAAAACCTAGAACAAAGCATGAGTGTTGTTTCTTGGTCTATAATAATCCTCCTCTATCAGGATGCAGAGGAAATAATTCCAAGGTTCTCTTCGTTGCTGCTTCTTCAACTTCCTGAACATGAATGGATAAAGTTATGAGTTAATAGATGGGTTTTATAATGCAATGTTTTTCTTATCAAATAAGGTAAATTGTTAGAGGAATCATATTACTTACCTCTGCATGAATCTTCTCATCCATGTACTTTGATTCTGCAGAGCATGTAGGATTTGAAAAATATATTTCTATATCAACTCGATAACTTACAAAAATAAATCTAAATAAATTATATTTTGTTTAAAATTTAAAGCCACAGGATTCTTTTCAGACTTATTACCCTAGCTTAACAGTAAACAATCTTAATGAATACATGGGTTGATAAGATAGCTTTCTCATTCAACCTTTCAGATCGCATTGGAGTTAACATACATAATATAGAAATATAAAACTTTATGTTTACATATAAAACCTAATAACTCAGAAAAACAAATGAATACTTTTAACCACAACACATCGAAGAAAATCACATACTTCTGGTTTGTGACTGTTCTCTCTTGCGTTTCTCTCGACTATTTGTATTTTGAAACCAATGGAAAATATTTTTGGGTCCCACTCGACCGTATCGTTGTAGGTCGGCTGTAATCTCATCTGTGTGGGCTTCAGATGGTTTTGTGGTTCCAGTAGCCCACATGCACTCTAATATGTGCTTTTGCTCAAATGTTGGCCTCCACCTTGAAGGCCCCCATCCCATGCTATCGGTCTCCTCTACACTCAATGGAAGACTTAGCCTGGGCAGTACAGCGAGAAAATGAAAGACTATCATTGTAATGCCAAGGAAGGGGGCAAGAAAAACTCAATTGAAAAATTTATTTACTGACCTGCAAACTTCCCTCGATCCATTGAGAGCTTTTCACTGTAACAACCCTGCAACAGAAAACTTTAAAGAAACTATGGAGCCCTAGCTCACAAACCTGCACTTCTATACGATGGATAAGAACGCATTGCATAAAATGGGCATGGGCAGAGAGAATAAATAGGTGAATGTGCAAATGGAACTTCTACGAGGGTAATTAAATGACATGAAAGTTAATTAGGGTTATGGATGGAAATGAATAATCCAATTGTTTCCTATATTTTTATGAAAATAAGTGACCTAACAAAATTTATATATGTAAGAAAATAAAGATATTTTATTTAATGAAGTTCATATATGTAAGAAAAATATTTTCTTTCAATGAAATTTTAATAATATTGAAAATACTAGGTAAGGATCTCAAATATATCTTGTCATTTTATTTATTGTTCCAAATCAAAATCTACTAAATTTATTTGTTCTATAGAATGATTGTGTAATTGGAATAAATCATTAGAATGAATCTTGTGAATGGCTTTCAATACTATCTCATGTCATGCCAAAAAATATTGCCTAAAAGTGTATTTAGTTGGACTAGATTAGCAGAGTGAAATAAATATATTCTTGCAAATGTTCAATTTGAAAAGGAAAATTTCATCATTACAAGATAACCCCTATATTTGTGGATTTATTGTAAATAGAATATAAAATGAATGTAGATTGCACATGATTAATCCTACCTAAGTTCAATGATGTGCATCATAACACATCTAAATAAGACAATGTATAGGAGTATTTTAAATTGATATATTTGGGATAAATGTAAAGCTATATGTGTATGCCTAAATGAATGAAGAGGCTAGAGGAATGAGCCCAAATTCATGTGTAATACCATGTCATTTTTTACTATATATATATATTAAAATATTTCTTAAACAAAACGAAAAAAGAAATGAAAAAATAGAGGGCTATTAAATATTTTTATTATAATTTACCCCCACCTTTAGGAGCGTGTGAGTCCTAAGAAGACCATGTATCATAAATTATAAAGAAATCACAAGAATTCATGAAAACTAAATATTCAAATATTATGATATTTTTATGGCATCTATATAAAGTAATGGACCCTAAAAGGATATGATCATCAATTATATAGTGAGCAAGATTTTTTAATCTAATCCGATCATCATATAAATTGTTAAGCACATGGGCACATGACTTGGTGACTTAAAGGATAAGCATATTAAAGTGTATGGTCTCAATCTAGACCGTTCATCGCTAGCCTACAATTGTTGATCAAATCCCAGCAATCTCATGCATGCTAGTGGGATCAATGTGGAGGTCACCATATAAGTCAAAATTTCAAGCATGCGCAACTCCATCTAAGTCGTTCATCAATCCAAATGGATGGGAGATCGATGAATGACAGTCATTTCATTGTTTGGATCTCATTTCCTAAATGAAATTAGAGAAATAGGTTCATCATAACCCCATTTCCCTTCATATTTAGGACTCCCAACCTATTTCCCCATTTTTAAACACCGATTTTTCTTTCTTTCAGAAAGAAAATCATACAATGAAAAGGAATATCAAAAATTTCAAAAAATGATAATGCCAATGTATGCCCCAACTTTAAAGAAATTGCTACACCATTGTTGTTAGCAATTTTCTTTAAAGTAGCAAATAATCAATGTTAATCAATAAAGAAGACATGAGAACTTACTTGAAAAGCCTTATGCCTAGTCATATGTTTCCTAATGAAGCTACGTCATGAGAAAGAGAGGAAGGGGTTGCCTCCAAAATGAAATCCCAAAATATATAAGGGATCCATGGATTCAGGGTTAGTATGTCTTTGCTACAATGATATTATAGAGCTTGAACATGTCATCATTCCCCAAATACTCATAGAATAGGAAGAATGACACATAAAGAGCAAAAACAAAGAAAAACTTTTGGGTCAACATGGAAGGAACCTAAATCTCTTGATGTCGTACATCATCACCAAAAGGAAAACACAAGAAAAGTGAAAATATAAATGGTTACAACATATAGAATAATGTAGGTACAAATAAATGAATGCACATGAAGAGAGATACATAAAACATAACAGTACGAGGGATCACATTATGCACAACAATCACACAAATAACATGAAAAAATAAAACAAAGACAAGACTAGTAAGGCACATGTGCGTCAACCTATAGTAGGTCATCTACATCCCAATCTTGTTTAGTATATGAGGAAGGTAGATAACTAGCCGAAGGGATGAGATCAAATGCTAAACTAGGAAAAATCTATCTAAGCCCTTTCCCCCACTAAATGCATTACTATGACAAAGCTATCTAAAGAACCTTGAATCTAGATTTGATATAATGGTTTGAATTTTTGAATGGATCATGAAACCTACATCACCATATTAGCTCCAATAACATGCATGATGAAAGAAGAATTTGACATGACAATTGGATCTTGATTGTTGCAAAAAATCTTCAATAAATTTGCCTTTGAATGCCTTGAATTGCTAAATTTTCTATAGGAGTGCTTACTTCAAAATCTTCTAAGTGAAACGTAGTGAAATTACCTTATAGTTATAGGTATGCAACATTAAATTCCCAAAATTCAATTATCACAAGGTGACATCTGAATATAGATTTGAAAATGTTTTTAATAAAGTAAGCAAGGATTTTGAAAGGGCCTTGATCCCTTTTATAGCAAAGGAAAATACCATAAAAAATTTAGGGACAAATTAACCAGATAAAATAGGCTAGTCAAATACAATAACCAGTCAAGAATAACACGACAAGAAAAATAACTAATGATATCAAGTTTCCACAATCCATATTGTATTGTTCAAAGACTTTTGGATTTGATTGTGTGCAATTTTTTGATGTAAAAAATTGCACACAATCAAATCCAGAAGTCTTTGAACAAGAACAACAACATCAAAAAGACTGGTAATAAGAATAGAGCTACCAAGACCAATCAAACTGTAGACACTAAAAATTGTCCTAGGCTTGTGATTTCTAAATTCTCCATCATTTTCCCTTTTGTCTTTGATAATTAAATAGTTTTAATTATTTAATTATTTTCTAAAGTCATAATTCTTCTATTAATAAAATAATTTTAATTATTTAATTAATTCATTTTTTTATCTTTATTCCTCCTTGATTAATTAAATAAATTTTATTTATTTAATTACGTCACTAATTAAGTCTTCTTTCTAAAATTAAATAAATTCTTATTTATTTAATTTTTGTCCACTTTCCACTATAAATAAATAATTATTTTTAATTATTTAATTATTCATCAGCCTTTTCTCTCCCAAATTAAATAAATTTTGTCCACTCTCTTGAATTTTGAATTAAATCGTTATTTAATTCAAAATGATTCCTTTTGTCACATTCCTCTATAATTAAATAATATCTTTATTATTTAATTATTCATTGGCCACCTAAATTAAATAATTTTTATTATTTAGTTTCTCCTATCACCTCTTTATCCATGCCAATCTTATCTTACACATCAAATCTTATCTCTTGAAATCTCATTTAATCCTAGACCTTGATTGAATTATCTCATAATTCAATCTCAACCCTTCATCCTTACCATTTTCCCTAATTTGGCCCTAACCCTATTTCATACTACAACTTTCAATCTTGGCCATTGATTAAGACATCTTATTGGCATCCAATCTCAACCATTCATTCAAATTTTTCTTTTTTATAAAAGACCTTACCCTTGTCATTTTCATTATCTATGCATACTATGCAAGTATATGCTGCTAGTGTGAGACAACAATCTTCAATATTTTGCTAGTCACTTGTCATAGGCTTATTATTGCACACTCAAATTTGAGGGCAGTTATCATATTCAAGAAAAATGGAGAAGTGCAATGGAGGTGAATCAATGGTGGCATGAATATTTGGTAATATTGTTTTATGTTTTATGTTTTATGTATTTATGCTCATTTTTACTTCATTGTCATTAGGGTTAAATTGTGTATGTTTCTTATAGGATGTCACCTTTTGGATTTCACCCCTAATTAGATTGGTGAACCTGACAAATTTTGACAAATTTTGGAGTTAGATCCTTTTTGTTGTAGGTTTTGCATCATTTTGGAACAAAACCCTAGTTTTCAAAGATTCAACCATATCTCTCAAACGGCTATTTTTTTTCTAACAAAAAAATTTCTTCCAGTTGCAGATAATATCAAGAGTTTCCAATCTGAAAATCACATTTTTTTGGAGCTGTTTGTAACTTTTTATAATTGTTTTGTTATTTTTCATGAAAAATAAATTTGGAGAGAAAATTAGCAAATTTTTAAGATATTTTTATATTTTGGAAAAGCCCTCTAAATTCTAATAGGGGTTTGTTCTTTATATTTTTTATTTGGATGAAAAATAATTAGAGAAAAAAAAGATCTGTTAAAATTAGAGTTTTACAAAGATTTGCTTATATCTCACAAAATGTTGTAGATCTTTTCACAAATGTTTTTTTATAGATTTTGGATGATGTCAAGCGCTTTCAATCAAAAAATTAGAATTTTTGGACCTGGTTTGAACGTTTTATTACTTTTTTATTATTTATCATGAAAAAATAATTCTTGATGCAAAACAACAAATTTTTCGATTTTCTTTACATTTGTGGAAAGCTCTCAAAATCTTAGTAAGGGTCTATTCTCTATGTTTTTATTTTTTATTTAAAAAACATTTCCAAAAATTAGATTTTTCTTGAGTAGCTAACCCTCTAATATCAATGATCAATTATCTTGTTAGTGTTTTAGCTTTGTTGTTGGCTTTTTGAATGTGTAGGAAAAATAAACACTTCAAAGGACAAATTGGTTCAAGTGAAAAAAAATGGCTCTAAATTTTTGTGGGTCCAAGACATCTTTTTAAACTACTAACAAGTGGTTTTGTAGGTTCAGTTGTCCAAGAATTTTATTTTGAAACCATTTGTGTTTGTCTTAGATTAGAAAACACTTCCATTGGTGCTCTAAAAATAACCTTTGTTTGTCTCACTTAGATTAAATTAAGAGGATAAAGAAGTTTGCTTGATTGTGCTTGAAGGTGGTAGATGATTATGCTCTCACCTTGAGCAAACTAGGTGATCAAAAAACAAAACACATATTTTTCTATTGTTTTATTCTTAGAGGGTCTACCTAGTGGGAAAAAGTAATCACCCCAAGGAACGACCAACCAAAAACACACTAAAGCCAAGCGACTTTCAGCCGGTACATAAGTGTGGGTACTTGAGGAAAGTTTAAGTATCATGAGGATTTTTCTGACAAGAAGGGCAGCAATGGTCTCTTGCCTCATGGATGATCACCCACAAATTGAATGCCCATACTAGAACCCTTCTTATAGTAAGCCAAAAACCTTTATCTATTATTTGGTGCAGCAATGGTCGTTTCCAAGGCATCCACATTCTCGCAATTCTTAGTAGAGGTGAAAAGCTTTCCATGGGAGATTTATGGGAGCTTGAAGCTTGGTTGACCCAAGAAGTGAGTGCACTGTAAGGGGGAGCCTATGTGGCCAAGCTTCTAAATCACCTGCTAAGAATAAGTGCAGTTGGACTAAAATCCGCATGGAATCTAAAGAATACAGTCCTTATAACCATAGGGTTGTACTTGTCTTCTTTGTGCATGTTTCAAACAAAATATTTTGTTTGCCAAGTGTTTTCTGAGACATTCAACAAACAAACACCATTTCACAGACCTAGACACAATCCTTCAAATTCAAACAATCTCCAAAATTTTCCAAGAGACTAGACATTGTCAACCTACTGCAATGCATGGTTCATTTTGCACCACATTTGCTTCCTTAATCAACGCATCTACATTTATGTGACGCAATTGCCTTTTGTAAAACTGCAATTGCCTAAGGTCATATCTTTGCATTGTCCTTCTTAGGACCTCACCGTCATGTCATCCCTTGACCTTGATTTTCTTACTAGTCAAGTTGAATACCAGTTACTCCATAATAAACAATACCAACAGGTCGTGGACTTCAAAAGAAAATTCATCCAGTCTAAATACCAATGTCCTTCCTACCAATAATCCATAAGTCATAGTCATTCAACCATTTGTCCTCACTATCAAGAGTCCTTTAACACAAATCTTGCCATTGGTCCCTAAAAAAATTCCACCTATTGTCCTTATCCTAACCTTAACTATAAGGGAAATAAACCAACCACTAGTCCTTCCCAAGTCTCCACATCCTATCCTAGTTTTTAATCCACCAATGCTTGCCAATCCGCCGCATCCTATTCTAGTCCATTATTTATCAGTCTGGTCCAAGTCTCCATGTCCAATCCAAATCAACCATCCATTAACACCTTACAAGAATCCATGTATTATCCTAGTCAACTATCCATTAATCCCTTCCAAGTCTCCACGTCTTATCCTAGTCCTTCATCCACTAATCCTTTCCAAGCCACTCCCTCCCAACATACATCTAGTCATGCAAATTCTATCCTTGTCCAAAGTTACATTCCATTGTCTACATTTGAGGATACATGTCAAAAGGAAAGTCCAAAACATGTCATCATGGCATGATCCTCATGTCAAGAATAGTGTAGTCCATCCCATGACCCCATTCTTAAATCCATTCAAGAAGTCCTCTTAGGCACTCATGACGTACAAAATACACCCATCCTTGGTCAAAATTCCATTCACCACCATGTTATCCAAGATGATTCTATCATTGTTCAAGATCATATTTCCAATCATGTCATTGAAAATGAACCCATCTTTGATCAATAAAATACTAGTGAAGAAGTCCAAAACGATCCATTCCTTGACCTCTATGGCATTCAAGACCAAACACTTGATAGCCCTATCCAAACTCTGACTATCGACACTTTCCAAAATGAGGCACTTGCCTCCATGGGACACATAGATGATCTTCCTTTATACCAAGAGTCTTTTACAATGGAAATTTTTGCAAATGATCAAGCTATAACTGAATTCAGTGGGCTCTATGACAATGACCATGAAGATGGTTTTAAAATCAACTTGGAAGCACCAGTAGCATCATCTGAATCTGACATGTCACAAAATCAAACCACATATGTTAATCAAGACTCTATCCAACATGTCAGTAAAGTTACGACACCTTATCAAATAGGATCATTTGTCTTTGTCAAAGAAGGCTTTCTTATAGATGAGAATATTCCAAGTAACAGTGTTCACATAAACAATGATGCATTGGCATCTTACTTCAAAAATGACAAATACCCCATCGCCAACAGACTTTTTCAAAGCATGCAATATCAAGGAAAAGGACTAGGCATACACAATCAAGGCATTCGTGAACCAATACAACTTCATACAAATTATAGACAACAAGGTCTTGACTATTCCTCACTAAGCAAATCAAACAGTGATAGTGGTACTTCCTTGATATTGGGGGCAACTTTATCTAGTACAAACATTAAAATTGATATCATGAGTAGTCCTTTTCATAAGATTGTTGTCAACACTCCTTCCATCCACACCATACATCACCATTTCAACAGGAATAAACCTTCCATTTGGAACCAAAATAAATAAAACTATTACAAATCTAAAGTCTAAAATCAAATGTCAAAGGCCATTGACTCAAAAATCCAAGTGGACAAATGAAGTTAAAATGGATCCCAAAGAAAAATGAATCAAGAAAATGAAATATTCAAAATTCAAAAGTCAATCAAAATGTGGAGCCAGAAGACAAGAGGAATCCCACATATAATAAATGTCCACCTCCTTCGAAATGGTCATCAAGCAAGGCATCAAAAAGTGTTGGTTCCAAACATTATCCTAATCAAAATTCCAAACTCTGCCATCCAACACCTAAAGTTTGGAAACTAAAAATTGCTACATCCAAATTTCCAAACAATCCTTCCATGCCTACCATCATTCATCATAAGCCTACATCTCGCCTAAATTCCAAAAATCCCATGTCACAAATCTATCACATCTTGGCAGCAACTCTTTATCATAAGGACTCTCATGGCACTCTATCGCGATGTGCGTATTTCGATAAGGCTAACTATAGTATTAAAAAGGATCGCAATGACATCAATTAGTTGTATGCAAGCCCTATGATCCTGCCAAGGCAACTACTTCAGAAAATTCATTACTGGCATATCATGGAACCTGTCTCTACATCGGTACTGGCAACAGCTTCAGAATAATCAGTGAGCATCTAAGACACCCTGCCCATATAAAAATTCCAAAATACAAAAAGAATTGAAAAATCAAAAAAATTGTCACCTTGATGAAAACCTGGCAAACAGGCATCCTTGTGACACAAAAAAAAATCAAAATGTCAAAAAAAATATATTAAAGAGAAAAATTTTGTCCAATAGTGAAAACCATTCTTATGGCGCTTTAGATAAGTACCATGATGAAAACCTAGCAAATAGGCATCATGTGTAAATTAAATTATCTATGAAGACCACTACACTTGGGGGCAAGTTGTCTCATCTCCCGTACCTTTCGTATGACATTTCCATCTATCCATATAAGCCTTGGAATTTCCATCCATTGATCTTGACAGCGAGTGAGGTACAAACGTAAATCATGCTTTGGGAAAAAAATTGACATGTCTATCCTTTTGACCATACCCTATTCAAGAAATATCATGTCCTTACTTTCATAGCCTCATTATCCCTATGCAACATAGCCCTTGAAGATCACATGACAATTCCCCCAATCCCATGTCTCCCATAGCCATCCATCTTCCTTTTGTACCTATCTCCTATCTTGGTTTCCCTTGTCAATGGTCTAAATATCCTCCATCATCCGATCTAGTCCTAATGAATTCATTCCAAATGCAACAAGACTAATCCTAACAATATTTCTATGCAACCTAGCGCATCATCCAAAACATTCCTTGGATTTGTTCCTAGCCCTACTACAAACCTTTATCCTTTAGTCACATAATCGTCATCTTCATGTTGTTTTGGGATGTGTCCTTCCCACATCAAACAATGTCATCATCATCATCATCATCACCTGTCTATTGGTATTCAACTTGACTAGAGGAAAGATCATGGTTGTCTTGGAATTCTTGTACATGTGCGCTCACTTGCTTGTAGGCATCATTCACATGCATTTGTCACAATCCTCATAAACTATCAAAAATCCATAAAAATCATAAAAAGTCTTGAAAAAAATCATAAAATGTCTTGAAAACATCCAAAAAAATCATAAGACTTCAAAATCCAAAAAAATAGAAGCACATGTCAAAACCCCAAAAATAGAGCCAAGTTAGTCATTTCAGTCAGTCCATGTCATCATCGAACTACGTTGCCTCTATGACTCAACATAGGCAAGATCATCTATCAATGTGCCTCTGAGGCATTAGGTTAGTTTGTTAGGATTCATCTCATCTCGTCAAATAAGTCATACATAGTCAAAATCAGACGTAAGATAACAGACAACATAGTCCAACTAGTCATTAAGTCCAAATTGGACAACACATTTCAATCGATCATACAATCAAAATCAATCAAATTGACAAAGCAATGTCAATCTCGTCACTCTTTGGTCCCCTCCAAGATGTGTCCTTCTTGGACTTGGACCTCATCAAAATGGAATTTACCTTCTTAGGATGTTTCCTTCCTGACAATAGGAACTGTCCAACCGTCAGCACCATCAAATTGGCAACTTGTCAAAACTGTCCAAATTGTCAAAATGTCAAACTATCATGCAATCAATCTTTGAAAAATAAACAATGGAAAACACAATTAAATGGCTATTAATTTTTCTAGTCTATTTTGTCTTGTCTTTTTATTCCTTTGTCTCTTGGTCATGTTACTAGCTTCCTTGAGGATGTCCCATGAAGGATTTAGAGGTGTGATGACGTCTCATGACCTATTTTATTTTCTTTGACTATTTTTTGTGGATTGTCTTGGCAAAAAGACTGGGGTAACTTGGCCCTTAGTATGAGCTAAGAAATTCCTTTTATGTGACTGTCTTTTTTGCAAGTGGATGAACTTGTACACCTTGGTCTATGTCATACCATGGTGTTTTTTGTCCATTTGTGTCATTTTACCACCCAATGATGATTAGTGCAGAGTCTTGTCTGGCAAAATATGCACCTTTAAAGTTATCTCCACTAACATCCATATCCTCCACACTAACATTTCTTCTATGTTGCTTATCTATTTTCCTCTTATCCATTTCGAGAGAACACTCGTGTTCTTTGAACCTGCATGTCCTCTCGAGGGGGCATACCACAACCCTCCTCGTCATCCTTCCTCATTCTCTTTACATTGGGGCATGTTTTGACTAGTTTTCTTTGCCATAACGTGATAAACTGCATTATGACAAAGAGGGGCAAAATGTAGACACTAAAAATTGCCCTAGGCTTGCGATTTCTAAATTCTCCATCATTTCCCTTTTTGTCTTTGATAATTAAATAATTTTAATTATTTAGTTATTTCCTAAAGTCATAATTCTTCTATTAATTAAATAATTTTAATTATTTAATTAATTCATTTTTTTTATCTTTATTCCTCCTTGATTAATTAAATAAATTTTATTTATTTAATTACGTCACTAATTAAGTCCTCTTATTTCTAAAATTAAATTAATTCGTATTTATTTAATTTTTATCCACTTTCCATTATTTAATTATTCATCAGCTTTTTCTCTCCTAAATTAAATATATTTTATTTATTTAATTTGGTTCACTCTCTTGAATTTTGAATTAAATCATTATTTAATTCAAAATAATTCATTTTGTCACATTCCTCTATAATTAAATAATATCTTTATTATTTAATTATTCATTGGCCACCTAAATTGAATACGTTTTATTATTTAGTTTCTCCTATCACCTCTTTATCCATGTCAATCTTATCTTCCACATCAAATCTTATCTCTTGACATCACATTTAATCCTAGACCTTGATTGAATTATCTCATAATTCAATCTCAACCTTTCATCTTTACCATTTTCCCTAATTTAGCCTTAACCCTATTTCATACTACAACTTTCAATCTTGGCTATTGATTAAGACATCTTATTGGCATCCAATCTCAACCATTCATTCATATTTTTCTTTTCTATAAAAGACCTTACCCTTGTCATTTTCATTATCTACACATATTATGCAAGTATATGTTTCTAGTGTGAGACAACAATCTTCAATATTTTTCTAGTCACTTGTCATAGGCTTATTATTGCACACTCAAATCTGAGGGCGATTATCATATTCAAACAAAACGGAGAAGTGCAATGGAGGTGAATCAATGGTGGCATGAAGATTTGGTAATATTGTTTTATGCTTTATGTCTTTATGCTCATTTGTGCTTCATTGTCATTAGGGTTTAATTATGTATGTTTGCTACAGCAAGTCACCTTTTAGATTTCATCCCTAATTACACAAACAGAGACAACCAATTAAGAAAAATAGTTTAAGCACCCGAGCTTGAAACCAACAACTTATCCTTTAAAGGAAACTCATCAAAGACTTTTTTAGGAGTACATTTTATTTTCCTTTGCATAAGAGGAGCCTCAAAAGAGACATCACACACCTCTGAGGGAACAACCAAGTGTTGAACCAAAACTGTAGAAGCCACCTGTTGGCATTAGATACAGATTGTTGGCATTGTATTTGTTGATTGGCTTTGGATTGCCATTGATGTCAACTCCATGGTATAATTTCCACTCATAATAGCTATAGGAAGAATACAGTTGTAGCTATAGGAAGTATGTGTTGTAGGAGGAACACAGATGCAACTGTGGGAAGTATGCGCTACAAGAAGTATGTGTTGCAGGAGATATGCAGATGCGACTGCAGGAAAGTATGAAGTTTTCCACTATAGCAGTGTGCATATTTTAATATGCAAAAATACAACTATGCAAAAACACAAATGTTGGTCCATATTTAATATTCAAAAAGATACCTTTGGAAGATGGGTTGATAAGAGAAGAATGTTTTGGCATACACGTGGCAACCAACATGTGGATTAATGATGCATTATAATGATCTAGAGATTTGGCCGATTAACCCATTATTTATCCCTTTAGGGTGTTTTGTATGCATGTGTTTTTGGCGCGACATAAGTCAATTTCCTGTACTCGATTACAAGAGATTGTATTTGTTTATGTTTGTATTTAGATGGTATGTCAGAGGATAATGTGCAAATATGACAAAAAGGAGGTTATTTTTGTTTGTATCTTCAACATAAGGTATTTCGGTTGATACCCTAAGTCTACTCCTCCATTCAGAAAGACAGTTGTTTTCATTTGATACATATCAGATGCTTTACTTGTTCAAACCTTCTTTCTTTGTTCAATTAAGATTAGATTTTATTCTTTTCTTGGTGGAAAAGATTCTTTCTTAAGTGGTGTTGAATGAAAAGATTTTTAAATCTATTTTTTGGGTTTCTTACCTCTTGTTGAGGTTGTTCGGTTGTTGGTGATTCACTATATTTCTTATATATTAAAGAAATCAACTTTGCAAGCTACAGATATTCTGGGCAGATCAAAGCTACATGAATATGATTGTTCTTGATAAACTTGGCATCAAATTATCAATGCAAAAGAAATCTGATATTTGAAAAGGCATTGTTAAATTGATGGCAGTTAGTTTAAAAAAAGGTAGCAGTATCAATTCTTTTAGCTAACTAATAAGAGCATTAAAAATATTGCAAATGGAATATAAATGGAAGATAATAAGTTTTCGATTCTTTAATTTTTTGTAGAAAGTAGTTGCAAGAGTATCAGAACTTTGCAGAAATATTGTTGCAGGAATGTCGGAAATTTACTGACAGAATCTTGTGGAAAAATTTGTTTGAAGATTAGGGATTTGAAATCTTTTTCATTCTAACTATTATAATATATATCCAAGAGTGTTATTCATTGATGACAAGAGAGAGAGTGTGTGCAGAATGTTGTAACCTTCAGAGCAGAGAGTGTGGTAGAGGAGGTACGAGTTTGGAGAAGAGAAGAGATGTCTATGTAAAAATAGAGTATCCATTTCTGAGTATTAAAAGTTCTATTTTCTGTAGAAGTGTGAGAAGGCATTTTTTAGTTTTGCAGAGACTTAGTGTGTGGATGTAGATTATAGTGTCCTACAGAGCAAGTGCAAGGATACTTGCAGAGGTAGTGGATGATTGAAGACCAAAATTTGTTTGAGGATAGAAATTTAACAAAAGACTATCAAGTACAGGAATTTGTTTGAGTTACAAAACTTTATTTGTAACATGATACTGAATTTGTAATCAGAAATCTCTCATTGTATAATCATGTGAGTGGGTGCTTAGATTAGGGGTAGAAGCTCCTTTGAGTTGGTTCTCATAAATATGGAATTGGTGTTCCTTTTGGGTTGGTTCCCATACATTGTAACATAAAGCATTTTTACTGTGAGGCTGGATTAGAGTAGTAGCCTCCAATAGCTATTCTCACCGAGGTTTTTCCCATCTTGGGTTTTCCTCGTACATATTGTGTTGTGGGATGCACTTTGTGTGTTTAGTTTAGATACCTTTCCTTTCCTCTTGGTTTATGCTTTCAATATTTGTTTCTGTATTGCTTAGAAGAGTTAAAATTAGTATTTAACTTATTCACCCCCCTCTCAGTGGTCTTTGTGTTCCTTCAATTGGTATCAAAGCATTAGGTTCCTTATTAGAAATCTTTCTCCAACTTGGGTAGATTATGATTTTTGAACACAATGTCTAAGCATGAATCCACTTCTGTGAAAGTACCTATGTTTGATCACACTACCTATGCCTTCTGGAGTAGAAGAATGGAAACCTACTTGTCCTCCTTAGGTTGTAATGTGTGGATGAGTGTCAAAAATGGTTATATTGTTCCCAAAACTCCTCCAACTAGCCCTCATGCTAAGAAGGAACATGAGTACAATGCCAAGGCCAAGCATGTTATTCTTAGTGGATTGTCTAATACTGATTTTATCAAAGTTATGCACTACCAATCTGCAAAGAAAAACTTGGGATAAGCTACAAAAGATTTACAAAGGTGGTGAGAGTGTGAAGGAATCCAAACTACAAAATCTCAAAACTCTTTTTGAAGGATTGAAAATAAGGGAAGATGAGAAGATTGTTAATTACTTGCTAAGAGTTGATGAGATTGTTAATGTTGTAAGAGGACTTGGAGAAGAAATTGAGGATAATGTAATTGTTAAGAATGTTCTAAGGTCACTAACATCAAGATATGACAATAAAGTTTTTGTCATAGAAGAAGTTAGAGATCTAAAGAATTTCTCCATGGATGAATAATTTGGTTCATTATCAGCCTATGAAATGAGGATTGTGAGTGTTGAACCTTCTAACAAAGAATTTTCCTTCAACTTAGTGAAGAAGGGAAAAGAAGAAACTACAAATGTTGATCAAGAATAACTGGACAATGCTAAAGAAAACTTTGTCAAGAAGCTGAAGAAAGGATCAGGCAAGTATAAAGACAAGCTTCCTTTCGAGTGTTTTAATTGTGGAAAGATTGGACATTTTTCTGCTAAGTGTCCTTATGGGAAGAAGGGAGAAAATACTGAAGAAAATAATAATTTCAGACCTAAGAAGTTCTATAAATCCAAGAAGAAAAACTTTAAGAAGAAGAGAAGTCTTCTCATTGTTGAAAGTGAAACATCATATGAGGAAAGTGATTTAGCTAAAGACTCTAGTGAAGATGAGAAGGAGGTTAATCTCTTCATGGCACAAGAAGTTCTAAATGAAAAATATATTTCAAAGATTGAAAATAATGCTCAATCCAAAAATTCAAAAATAGATGATAGTGATGAGGAAGATGAAGATGATGTTGAGGTTAGTCTTGAAGGAGAGTTGATTTGTGCTCTTAGTGAATTAAACAAGTTGAAGAAAGAGCATTCCAAACTCTAAAAAAATGCATTAAAATAATAAGACCACTTAGAAAAGAGTATTGTCACTCTAAAGACACAGTTGGAAGAAGCACATAAAATGGGTGAAGTTTTGAAATCAGAAGTTGAGGCAAAGAAAAAATATTGTCAAAAGTTTGAACAAGTGGTTGTAACTCTAAGAAAAGAGTCAGATACTTGTCAAGAAGACCTAAAGTTGAGAATGAAAAATGAGTGCAGCACTAATGCACTAAATGATATACTTGGTAAGAAGAAAAAGAGAAAGGACTATAGTGGTATAGGCTATGAACATGGTGAGAGCTCCAATATGGGTGAAAAACTCAAGAAGAAAATTGTTTTCACTATTCCCTCTAGTGAAAATGTTGTTTACCCAAGTGAAAAATTTGTTGTTGATAATATTGGTGTTGCCCCAAGTAAAAAATTTGTTGTTGATAATATTGGTGTTGCCCCAAGTGATGAAGTTGTTGTTCCAAGAGATAGTCTTACTGCTCCAAAGGATAAAGCTAATGTCCTACAAGTTAATGTTTCTGCCCCAAGGTTGAGAAGATCTACTACTATTGTGGAAACGACAAGAAACATTTCGAGATAGTCTTGCTGCTCCAAAGGATAAAGCTAATGTCCTACAAGTTAATGTTTCTACCCCAAGGTTGAGAAGATCTACTACTGTTGTGGAAACAACAAGAAACATTTCTCGATATAATAATTGGTATACTCCTAGATTTTATGTTTATTATTTTAGATGCAATGCATATGGCCATAAGTTCACTCATTGCAAAATGGTGAGAAGAGTAACTCCAAGTTTCATAAGAAAAATTATTTTGCACCCTTGAGAGATTTGGATATAGAGTGTCACCATTGCAATAGTCTGGAACATAGAAGTGCAGATTGTGGGAGTTTAAATCAAACCAGTAAAAGCTTTAACTTTCCCATGATCAATGAGAATATAGAATGTTATTATTGTCATAACTATGGACACACTACAAAATTTTGTAGAGAAAAGTCTACTAAACTTGAAAAGAATGTAGTTGTTGCCCCCAATAACATAGATGAGAAAATAGTAGCAGCAAAGAAGAATGAAACCAAGCAAGAGTGGAAAGAGGTGAGTAAAGACAAAGTTCAGTCAAGCATGATAGCACAAATAGAATTACATGCAGAGAAGAAAAATTTATGGGTGATAGATAGTGGTTGCTCCAACCACATGACTAGCGACAAGAAAAAATTCAAACAGTTAGAAGGTTGGAATGGTGGTTCAGTTAAGCTTGGAAATAACTTCTCAATCAAGATAAAAGGTAATGGAACCCTAAGAATTGATGGAAAACTACTTACAGTGGATGTTTAATATGTTGAAGGGCTGAAACACAACTTACTCAGTGTAATCAAATGTGTGATAATGGTTATAAGTTTTCATTTGATTCCAAAGGATGTGAAATCAGAAAAGAGAACAGTGGAAGATTAGTTACTAAAGGTAAAAGAACAGATGGAAATGTCTACAACTTGAAAGAATGTCATGAAGCTCAATGCATGTTTGGACAAGTGGATGAGAGTTGGTTATGGAATAGAAGGCTAGGACACATAAATTTTGACAATCTTGTCAAGGTAAGCTCAAAAGTTTATGTGAGACATATTCCAAAGATAACTAAACCAACAAACATTATTTGTAATGAATGTCAAAAAGGGAAGAAAACCAAAGTGACTTTCAAGACAAAAGAGTACTCAACCACAAGGCCACTTGATTTAGTACATACAGATTTATGTGGTCCTACAAGGACAAGATCTTTAAATGGTGACAAATACTTTGTGTTTCTAATTGATGACTACTCAAGGATGACTTGGGTAACTTTCCTGCAAGATAAGTCACAAGCATGTAAAAGATTCAAGGTATTCAGAAAAATGGTTGAGAAACAAAGTGGTTTAAAGTTTAAATGTTTAAGATTAGATCGTGGTGGAGAATTTACATCAAAGCAATTTGAAGATTATTGTGAACAACGTGGGATTAAAAGACAATATTCTGCTACTCAAACACCTCAACAAAATGGAGTTGTTGAGAGGAAGAATATGAGTGTGAAAGAAATGGAAAGAACTATGCTTAATGAGTCAAACCTACCATATTTTTATTGGAAAGAAGTTGTTCATACAACAATATACGCTTTAAATAGAGCCCAATTGAGAGTGCACAACAAAAGGACACCTTATGAGCTATGGTATGGTAAGAAACCTTCTCTCAAATACTTTAAATTTTTTGGTAGTAAGTGTTTCATTAAGAAATATGATGATGGACTTGGTAGTTTTGATGCAAGATGTGATGATGGGATATTCTTAGGATACTCAACTCATAGTAAAGTATAAAAGTGTTTTAACAAATGCCTCAAGAGAGTAGTTAAGTGTGTACATGTGAGAATAGATGAAGATTTGTAGCAGTCAAAGCTAAAATCATGATGAAGGTTAATAGCAATCAAAAATTGAAGAAGATGTAGTTGGAAGAAATCAAAATAAAACTCCAAGTGAGTATGTTCAGAAGTACCACCCTAAAAATCAGATTATAGGAAGAAAAGACCTTGGTGTGAAAACTAGAAGAAGACATGTTGGAAATGATGATCAAGTCAACTTGTGTCTTCTAACTGAAATAGAGCCAAGGAGTTACAATGAAGCTAGCAAGAGTGAAGATTGGATAAAGGCTATGAAAGAGGAGCTACACCAGATTGAAAGAAACAAAACATGGGATTTAGTTCCAAGGCCAACTGATAAGAACATTATTGGCACAAAATAGTTCTATGGAAACAAAGTGAATGAAGAAGGTAAAGTGATTAGAAATAAAGCTAGACTAGTATGCAAGGGATACTCACAAATTGAGGGAATAGATTTTGAGGAAATGTTCTCTCCTGTTGCAAGACTAGAGGCTATTAGAATGTTCTTAGCATTATCAGCATATAAGAACTACAAATTTATCAAATGGATGTTAAGTTTGCATTCTTAAATGGTAACCTTGAGGAAGAAGTTTACATGGAACAACCTAAAGGGTTTGAGTCACTTGAAAAATGAGATTATGTATGCAGATTGAGAAAATCATTATATGGGTTAAAACAAGCACCTAAAGCATGATACTCTAGATTGGACAACTATTTATATCAACAAGGCTTCAAGAAAGGATGTGTTGACAACAATCTCTACACCAAAGTAGCCATGATAATTTATGCAAGAATTTTTTTGATCAAATGCAACTAGAATTTTAAATGTCCATGATAGGTGAGTTGTCCCACTTTCTTGGTTTGTAAATTTCATAATTAGACAAAGGAATTTTTATTTCACAAACCAAGTATGCTAAAAACATGTTGAAAAGGTTTATAATGGATGATTGTAATCTTGTTACTACACCTATGGTGACTGGATACAATCTATCCAAGAATGATTATTCACCTGATGTTGATCAAACCATGTTTAGATCCATGATTGGAAGTTTATTGTACCTTACTATTTCTAGACCAAATATTGTACAAGTTGTATGTATGGTAGCTAGATTTCAGTCTTCTCCAAAACAATCTCATTAGAATGTTGTAAGAAGAATTTTTAGATATTTACAGGGTAGTTTGACCTATGCTTTATGGTATGCTAAACATGATGACTTCACTTTGCAAGCTTACACAAATGCAGATTGGGTTGGGTGCATAGATGAGAGAAAGAGAACAAGTGGAGGTGATTTATTCCTTGGTGGTAGATTGGTCTCATGGCATAGTAAAAAGAAAGACTTTATTTCATTGTCTACACAGTTGAAGCTGAATATATAGTTGTTGCCTCATGTTGCTCTCAAGTTCTCTAGATGAAGAAAACTCTAAAAGATATTCAAGTAGAATATTCAACACCTATTTCAATTATGTGTGAAAATTATAGTGCAATCAATATCTCCAAGAATCCAGTCATGCACTCCATAACCAAGCACATAGCTATTATCATTTCTCGAGAGAAAAAGTGAGTGAAAAAGAAGTTCAACTTGAATATGTGAATATTGGTGAGAAAATAGTTGATATCCTTACCAAACCTTTCCCCCAAGACACATTTGAGTATTTGAGAATGAGATTGGGAGTTGTCTCTCCCTCTTCAAGCACTTAATTGGATAAGGAATTTTATGATTCAGGGGGAGCTTATTCTATTTCATCTTACATCCTTATGTTTGATCTACTCCAAGGGGGTAGAAGTGTCAAGGTTGTCCTTCACATAGTGATGGTTTCTTCTCATGCCATACCCTTGTTATTACTCACAATAATGTTCATGGTTATTGTTGTCTTTTGACCTGGACCTACATTTCTCTTTGCTTAGTATGATCCTGATAAGGGGAGATAATTTAATAGCACTAATGTTTTGTCAATGTCTATTCAGTTTTTATGTTGCTACAAGTGCACAATTATGATGGTATTTGCTCTACAATTGGTCTTTGCTATGATAGCATGGAACCCTTTGTCATTGTTGTCAAAGGGGGAGAAGTTATTTATGCAGGAAGAGAAAATTGATTGATTTGGTTGACATCAATGCCAAAGGGGGAGATTGTTGGCATTGTATTTGGATTGCCATTGATGTCAACTCCATGGTATAATGCCCACTCATAATAGTTGTAGAAAGAATGCAATTGTAGCTACAGGAAGTATGTGTTGTAGGAGGAATGCACATGGAGTTCCAGTAAGTATGGGATGTAGGAAGTATGTGCTACAGAAGGTATGCAGATGCGGCTATAGGAAAGTATGAAGTTTTCTGCTACAGTAGTGTGCATATTTTAATATGAAAAAATACAACTATGCAAAAAGACAAATGGTGATCCATATTTAATATACAAAAAGGAAAAAATACACCTTTGGAAGATGGGCCAATAAGAGAAGAATTTTTTGGTATACATATGGCAAACAACATGTGGATTAATGATGCATTGTAATGATCTGGATATTTGGTTGATTAACCCATTATTTATCATGCTAGGGTTTTTTGTATGCACGTGTTCTTGGAGAGGCATAAGTCGATTTCCTATATTTGGTTACAAGAGATTGGATTTGTTTTTGTATGTATTCAGATGGTATGTCAAAGGATAACATTTAGATATGAAAAAAAGGAGGTTATTTTTGTTTGTATCTTCAACATAAGGTATGTCAGTTGATACCCTAAGTCAACTCCTCCATTTAGAAAAGAAATTGTTTTCGTTTGATACATATCAGATGTTTTACCTATTCAAACATTCTTTCTTTTTTTGAGTAAGATCAGATTTTACTCTTTGCTTGGCAGAAAAGTTTCTTTTTGAAGCGGTGTTGAATGAAAATATTTTTAAATTTATTTTATGGGTTTCTTACCTCTTGTTGAGGTTGTTCGGTTGTTGATGATTCCCTATATTTCTTATTATTATTGAAATCATATTTTCAAGCTGCAGATATTCTAGGCAGATTGAACCTACAGGAATCTGATTATTGTTGATAAACTTGGCATCAAATAATCAATGCAAAAGAAATCTGATATTTGAAGAGGCATTGTTAAATTGATGGTGGCTAGTTTAAAAAGAAGTAGCAGTATAAATTATTTCAATTACCTAATAAGAGCATTAAAAATCTTACAGATGGAATATAACTGGAAGAGAATAAGATTTTGGTTCTTTAATGTTCTATAGAAAGTAGTTGCAGGAGTATCAAAACTCTATAGAAAGATTGTTGTAGGAAAGTTACTGACAGAATGTTGTAGAAAAATTTGTTTGAAGATTAGGGATTGAAATCTCTTCATTCTTTAACTGTTGTAATATATATCCAAGATTGTTATTCATTGATGACAAGAGAGAGAGTGTGTACAATGTAATAACCTTCAGAGTAGAGAGTGTGGTAGAGGAGGTACGAGTTTGGAGAAGAGAAGAGATGTCTATGTAAAAACAGAGTATCCATTTCTGAGTATTAGAAGTTCTATTTTCTATAGAAGTGTGAGAAGGCATTTTTTAGTTTTGCAGAGACTTGGTGTATGGATGTAGATTATAGTGTCCTGCAGAGAAAGTGCAAGGATACTTGCAGAGGTAGTGGATGATTGATGACCAAAATTTGTTTGAGGATAGAAATTTAACAAAAGACTATCAAGTACAAGAATTTGTTTGAGTTACAAAACTTCATTTGTAACATGATATTGAATTTGTAATCAAAAACCTCTCACTATATAATCATGTCAGTGGTTACTCAGATTAGGGGTAGAAGCTCCTTTGAGTTGGTGCTCATAAATCTGGAATCGGTGTTCCTTTTGGGTTGGTTCCCATACATTGTAACATAAAGCATTTTTACTGTGAGGCTGGATTGGAGTAGTAGCCTCCATCAGCTATTCTCACTAAGGATTTTCCCATCTTGGGTTTTCCTTGTATATATTGTGTTGTGAGATGCACTTTGTGTGTTTAGTTTAGATACCTTTCCTTTTCTCCTGGTTTATGCTTTCAGTATTTATTTTCATATTGCTTAGAAGAGTTAAAATTATTAGTCCACTGATTCACCCCCCTCTCAGTGGTCTTTGTGTTCCTTCACCACCAGAGGAACACCACCAATAGAAATAGGAATCGATAAGGCAGCGGCCTCAAAGGAGGCAACACACATAGAAGATGGGACATCCTTATTTTAAATCAAAGCAACAAAAACCACTAGGGAAACAAAATCAACAAAATTAGTGAGAGGCACTATAGAAACTAGTAGAGGAGCAACAATCATCTCAGCACTCACATCTTCCTCAAAGAGGGAGGCCTTGAATCATCATCAAAAGAAACAGAGTTAGTAGCAGTGTGCATTGTTAAGTGTTCACAAATTGATTTCTTCCACCAAGTAGAAGAAGAAAGAGGTTGGGAGCCTCGAGAATAGCCATGATCTAAGTGACCAACAACAAAAAAGTTTCTACAATGAAAAGGAATACCCTTATAATCCACAACCAGAGACCAATACCAACCATTAACCTATAGCACAACCTCTCCAAGAAAATCCTTCGATAAATCAACCTCTACCAGTATCCTACCAAAGGATGTATGAGTAAAATTCTTGAAATTCTTATCCACTTTCATGAATCTACCAAGAGAATTACCAATGACCTCATAGGCAGAGGGACACTAGAACTATAAGCGAAGATAAAGAAATCTTACCCAAATAGGCACCACATATAAGGGTTCCTTCAAAGGGTTGAAATAAAGAACTCAAGGTATCATGGAGAGGGGATGATAATCCCAAACCCATAAACCATAGTCTAAAATAGCCTATCTATCCTTAGGAGAACTTAAACCCACAACAAAAAACCCCTTGTAGAAGTGTAAATTTCCATCGAACCATCAACTAGAGGAGACCAATGGTTGGTAATCCAAAGGTCCAAATCAAAGAGAGAAGGCCACAACCAGTAAAATCTACAAATAAGAGCAATCCTAGAGTAAAAATTAATATTTTCAACAACTTCCTTACCAAGAGAGATTATAGGAGCAGCATCTTCACACCACTTAGGACATATAGATCCCTCCTTTGTTTGATTAGACTTCATAGCATCAAAAAAAGGTAGAGGGCCCTTAGAAGAAGCAAGAGAGGACTGATTAGTCTTCACAACATCCATAACTTCATCCACTATATGAGGTTCAAAACCCTTCAAAGTAGGGGAAACCAAAGCTCCAACCATTGCAGGAGGTATATTGGCCTACATATCGACATAAGCCGATGCAAGAGCAACACCTATGAAATCCACAACCAATGAACAACTTGGTGGAGAAACCACAGTCATGTGGGAGGTGATGGAACCCCTAGAAATTTTGTTCCATTTCCAAAATCTTGATGAGTTTAAGGAACTATGGGTTTTGTCTCCTACTACTATATAACGGGTTTTAGGTTTACCTAAGTCTCATTTCAAAAACCCTTGGATTTTATATCTTCATCTCGGTTTTATTTTTTGGTTGACTCCTTGTGTTAGTCATCAATCCTTTAATTCATGACTCTTGACATCAAAACTCATTGAGTGATCGACCCTATGGTCTTGTTTTACTGGTTGATGCTGTTGGATCATTAATTTTGAAGTTTTCCTAAGTTGGGCTGAATATTTCCCACTAAAAAAATATTAATTCTTTTATGTCGTAGGAGTGGCTTTGTTGACCTAGTTGGGTCCCTTTTAGGGTTAACAATTTTTGACATGTGCAGATATAAGAACCCCTGAATATCATTCGATCAATGAAAAAAAACTCAAATGTTGCCCACATGCCCATTCCATATATTCTCTCATTCTTTGATTCATTCAGGCTCATGGGTGAAGGCCATGTGTCCATGATGATTGGTGGGCAAGACATCATTGACAAAGCATACAACTAATCATTAAAGAGGATCAACAGTGGGAGATAAATGAGGTGGTTGCATTTGGATCGTTCCTCGTGTGCCCATTTTCTTTTCTTGGTTACTAAAATAATCACATAGGATAGCAAGCAATTTCCACCTGTCTTCACTGATGATGGGCCCAGGGGTTAGTATTTATGAATTTCAACTAAATCAATGCTTGATAGTGGGTGACATGGATTAATCTTGACTACTCCACACCATCTCGTATGGGTCCCATCCTTCTTATCAGCTTTCCCAATGGGGAAGCGGGCATCTACCGCATGGAGTAATCCTAAGGATGTGGAGGCATAGATATGTGGGGAAATATTTAATTAAAATATCAACACGAGACATGGGAAGTAAAATGTGCGTTACTAATATGTATATATTGCAGGTGCTTAAAACACCTTTTAATCTGAGTTGTAGATGTTGTATGAAGGATAAATTTTCTGCTAGCTAAGGAGTGTGTATGATGAGGCCATGAGATCTAATCTCAACCTCTTCCCATCTTCCCATTGATAAAATTTTCACACAAGTTATGGCTAATGGGGGCAAGGGAAAAAGGACATGTGGATCATGGCTATAAAGACAAAGAGGTGGTGGAGCTCGCATAATACAAACAAGTGTTCCATGTGGCCTCCTATCATTTGGTAAGTGTTGTGGCTATACACAGTCGAATCTTTCATAATGTAGACACCTAAATTTGACAACTTCCATATGGTCATAATCCCATCATTTATTCGTCTCATCCATCTATATTAATTAAATGTATCATTTAATTAATATTATCCCCTTTCCCTAAGTTTTCCAAAAGTATTTAATTAAATACTTTATCCTTTAACATTTCCTCTCTAAATTAAATAAATGAATCAATTTATTTAATTTAGTCAATTATCCTTTTCAATTTTTAACTTTTTTCTTCTCTCTCATTGTCCCATCCTCCATAACCCTTTCACTAATCTGGGTTAATTCAGTTAATCCTTCATTAAGATGTACATATCCTTAATTAGGATTAATGTCACATCTTCCATATCTATCCACTTGCCTCTAATCCCCATTAATTATCCTAATCACCTATTTGCATAATCCTAATCCTAATCACTTACCTTTTCTAACATGTCCTTAAGTCAACATTTCTTGGTACTTACCTCTTTTGGGTTGAACTCTTTCTCATTTGAATTAAAAATTCACACTTATTCCCCCCATGCATTTTTCTTCCCCATGACCTCTCAAAGGTCACATTGTACCCATGGGACAAGGACCCCTTTTAGGGGGAATCTTGTCTTACTCATTGGTTTCTTCCAAAAAGTGAATTAAAAATTAACTTTTATTTCTCCAAGGCCATCTACAATCCCCATGGTGACAAGAATGGACTTTCTAAAAGTCCTCACTTGTCACTTTCAGCCCCATATGGGGTGATGGAATGCCTTTTTGGGGAAATACTCTCCCATCCCAAGGTACTTGCAAGTAACTTAGGACCACATGGCCATTTCCATGTCACATTGTGCCCTTTTCATCTCACCATTTCCTTGGCCACTTCATCCGCCACATGGCAAGATGCGAGGGCTTGTGAGTCCTCAACTCACCATAGCCCTCCATCTTGGCCATGGTGGCTCAATCTTGACTGTTGAATCCTCTAGAGAATTCAAATTCTTCTATAAATACCCCCCTCTTACATGCATTAAAGGAACTTCATGCATTATTACCAAAACTTATGCTCTCAATCCATTTAGCCATTTTAGCCATTTTTATTGCAATTTACCTACATTGTGCATCTTGCATCTCAACTATTATTGCATTTATCCATCCTCATTGATCACCCAACTACCATTACCATCACAAGTTTTCCATCAAGGAGCGCACATTTAAAGCATCATAAAGGGTCAACCAAGGATCAACACAAGGGAGAAGGTATATTATCTTGTTTTTATCTTTATCTTTCTTTATTAATGTTCAACGTAGCTTATTCTTGAGGTGTTAGGTGTTATTTCCTTCTCTTGCATTTTGTTTTTTTTTTCATTTATAGACTAGTAGATTTCACCTGATCACATTTTTGGCATGCCCGGTGGGACCCAAAAATGGGTATGTTTCTTTTAAAGTTTGTTTTTGTTTGCATTTTTAAATGGTTCAGGTGACTCAGAGGGGCAACATTGCCCTAGCAGGGGTGACCTTTCCCTAGCAGGGGCAACCATGTCCTAGTAGGGGTGGCCACGCCCGGGCACACATGCCCCTCTGGAGCAACGTCATCATTTTTAGCCCTCTGTCTGACCAGAGGGGCGACCACACCCTAGCAGGGGTGGTCACACCCAGACATACATGCCTCTCTATATTAGAGCCAGTGTTTCAACTCTCTATTTTCACCAGAGAGGTAGCAAGGTCCATATAGAAGATAAAGATAGTGTTTTCATGTATTTTTCAAACTCTATTTTCTATTGTTTTGTTAATAGTGACCCTCTAGCATGTGTTGTTGGTGATTTTGAAGGTTTTTATACTAACATTTGTGCAAGAAGTTTATGATTAGTGAAGAACGATGGAAAAACTAATAACTTTTTTCATGCAGGACGAGATGACCAAGACCCTTAATTAGCTATTTGATTTCAAAAAAAAATTATACTAATTAGGCACATAGACTAAGTAGGGGGTCAAAAAATTTGCTTACCTCATCTAAAAATTAAGCTATCGACGTATCCAATCCCCTTGCGCCATTTGGTGATCCTGGGTGAAGATAAATCATAGCTTACTTAGTTCTTTGTGTTATCCGAGTGGGTGGGAATCGTTCAAGCTTTCCCCTAGCACTTCATGTGAGCCTGGGGAGTAGCTGAAAATGACTAACATCTTCTTTTAGTGGGACCTACTTGGGGCTTTCATCACCCCAAGGGACGATCCCAACCACATGTACCGGTGAGGTATATAAAGGGGGAGGCTAATGTTGTACCCCAATCCAGTCGCGTCATAATTGGCGAATCATCAAAAGTAGGGTGATACCTAGATAGACATGAAAAGTTGGTCTGAGCCTTTCAGTATCTTGTTGGGGTTCCTGACTTATGCTTGTGACAGACTGGTGTTCACAAATTGTGCCTCACGTATTGTGCGTCTATCAAGGACTCCCTAGATCACCTTGTTTAGCCTAGTTAGAGGACCGTATTGGCCATACCCTTTTTAATAATCCTAGGATTGTGTTGTTTGAACTATCCTTGCTATGTAAAACTAGTGCATATCTTACAAATCAAGTCATTCTTGCCATTTTTCTTGTTGTTTGAAGTGTTTTCAATCCTTTTCCATAGTCAATTTTTACATAAATCAAGTTCATATTTGTCAATAGGGGCGACCTTTCCCTAGTAGGGGTGACCTTTCCCTAAGAGGGGTGGACATGCCCGGACACACATGCCCCTCTGCACCAGAATCAGCCATTTCTAATCCCTATTTTCACCATAGGGGCGACCTTTCCCTAGTAGGGCGACCTTGCCCTAGCAAGGGCGAACTTGCCCTAGTAGTGACGACCTTTCCCTAGCAAGGGCTACCTTTCCCTAGCAAGGGTGACCTTTTCCCTAAAAGTGGTGACCTTGCCCTAGCAGGGGTGACACACATGCCCCTCATTTATTTGGGTGATCTTTCTTGTGGCTTAGGCATCATTTCCCTCAAAGGGGTGGCCTTTCCCTTAAAGGGGTAGCCCTGACCTAAATATATGGGAAAAAACAACCTTTTCTCGTTCATCTCAGACCCTGTTCAGGTTCATTTTGGTGTTTGTTCGGCCTCATTATTCATTCTCTTTGATTTGGGATACCTTTCACTTGGCTTAGGTTTCCTTTCCCTCAAAGAGGTGGCCTTTCCTTCAAAGGGGCAGCCCTGACTTGAAAAAATGGGTGAAAACAACCTTTTCTCCTTCATCTGGGACCTTGTTCGAGTTCGTTTTGGTGTCTATTCAGCCTCGTTCTTCATTCTCTTTGATTTGGGTGACCTTTCCCTTGGATTAGGCATCCTTTCCCTCAAATGGGTGGCCTTTCCCTCAAAGGGGTGGCCCTGACCTAAAAAAATGGGCAGAAACAACCTTTCCTCCTTCATCTGGGACCTTGTTCAAGTCCGTTTTGGTGTCTGTTCGGCATCAATCTTCATCCTCTCTAATTTGGGTGACCTTTTCCTTGGATTAGGCATGCTTCCCCTCAAAGGGGCGACCTTGGCCTTTGAAACAACCTTTTTTAGACTCCATTCGCTAGTCATTACCCTGTTCTGGGAACTCGTTTTTCGGTTCCAAGTGTCGTTCCCTCATCTGAAATATCTATTTACCCATTTTGACTATCTTTCCATCCATTCCAGATATAATTTTTCTCATTTCAAACATCTCTCCTCCTTTCTGACCATCCATTCACCTATTCTGGGAAGTCATTCACCTGTTTTGGGAAGTCGTTCACCCATTCTGGGAATTCGTTCACTCATTCTGGGAACCCACTTTCCCATTTCGAGTATCATTCTCCAGCTTCATACATCCTTTTACTTGTATTGTGTGATCGTTCACCCGTTTTGACTGTCCATTTGTCCATTTTTCAACATCTTTCAACTGTTTGGAGGTTGTTTTGGCATCCCTGCCCCTAGACAGACATCCCTACCTTAGACATGCGTCTGCCCTCAAACAGGTGACTAAAAGCCTCCTTGTTCTTCAAGTCATTCACTGCAAACAAAAGATCTCATCATCATCCTTCTCATCTATTCGCTTTCTAAAAATCTCACTATTTCATCAGTCGGAACATCCGAAAGTATCCTGGAACACCCCTAGATTGGGTTTCCATCATTGTTTCTAAATCTCCTAGACTTAGTTTCTTAGGTTTTTTATCCAAGTTGGCTTAGGTGTTTGATCTTGATTGTCATCATTTGTTCCTACTTAAGATTTTCATCCATCCTGAGTCAATTAATCATCATTACGACCCAATCAATCTACTTCTATCTTGAGGTAGATTCAGTGTTGTAATCATCCTACTCATAATCCAACTCGATCGTCAATGCCTTACACCATCTAAGTCAAATCTCTGAACTAGGTCTAGAATCTACTACATCCTCTTATTCAATCAATCATTTGATCATATCTCATCAATCCTATCACATGCCATCATCTAAATTTGAGCTTTTATGCAATCCCCATCTGAGCTTCACCTAATCCCAACTTGAGCTTTATCCATCCTATTTATATATCCATCATATATTCTTTCCTGCTAATCTATATCCATCATGAATCTTTATCCCCCTCTTGACAACCAATAATAGTAGTCAAAGGGAATCCTAATTAAGTTGACAATGATAACAAAAGTCTTGTTGATCACGAAGAGTGTAATATAGATCCCCTTTTATGCTATCATTGCTAGCAATATTTCTCCAATCGCCTCCCAAAATCCAATTAATCCTCCAAACTATCCCACCATGCCTTCATCTATATCTAATAACAGTCCTTATGCTACCCTTGATAAGGGATATCCAACATCCTCACCATCGACATGTCCTCCCTCTCAACCTCTATCCTACCCAACATCCACATCCTCCTATCCTTATCATCATCAACAATCCCAATACCTCTACCTTAATCCCACACTCATGCATTCCTATCATAATCCACCATCCCAATATCCCTCTTATCCTAATCCACCATCTCAATCTTCTTATCCTAATCCATCATCCATATCCTTCTATTTCAACCCACCATACATGTCTTCCTATGGTATTTCACCACCTCAATCTTCCTATTCTAATCCAACATCCACACCTTCCTATCACAATCTCCCATCCCAATATCCTTACATTAATTCCACATCTTTCCATCCTAATCCTCCATCCATGTCCCCCTATGTGAATCTTCCACCAATGTCCTCTTGTCCTAATCCATCATCCACATCTTCCTACTATTACCCACCATCCCAATCTTCCCAACCTAACCCAGCATCCACATCCTCCTATCTTAATTCATCATATGCATATTGCATCACTCCCCCCTTTACCACATTATATCTTAATCCCCCCTCTAATCCTAATCCACCAATCCCTAACCCTAATCCTCCATCTCCTCTTAGTCCTCCATCCAACCCTATCCCCTTATCTGCTCATAGTCCTCCAACCATCCCTAATCCACCATCTGTTTCCATCACCCCACGTAATCCTATATCCCTTCCAAATGTCATCCAATGACTCATGACCGAAGAGACATCCCCAAATCCACATCTTGATGTTGTGAAACCATGCTCTCCCACTCTATCATGTATAGTCACTAGTGATAAGGCCCTTCCCCATCCTGTGTCTATTACTTCCATTACCATTCCTAACACTATCCAAATGATTGAACCCGTCAAACCCATTGAATCCATTGAATCCCCATGTTCTACTACTAGATCCACCCAATCCATTGGAGACATCCAATCCACTCCTCCCTGTCCTAATATTACTGAAATTCAATCCCATGACCTTCATGTATCCTCCATCCTTCCATCTCCCCCACTTGAGGGGTATCTTCAACACTCCTCCCTCGATGAGCCTTGCCAATTGTTTGATCCAAATCATACCAACATATCCCCTCCTCCAAATCCCAGTCCTACTATCCCATCCACTCCATCCCAAGGTCATAGTCCCCCATCCATCCCATCCATGATTCCTTTCCTCAATCGAATCCTAATACTACCATCCTATATCCTCCATCTCAAGATCACACTAGCTCATCTACTCCATTGCATGATCCCCTTTGCACTCAATATCTAATTGCTCCATCTCATGATCCCTTATGACCCACTACCACAAATCTAGGTCCTGTTATACCACCTAATCCCTCTCTTGATGCCTTATCACCTCTTCCTCCTGATTAGGATGTGACCATCCCATCATCTCCATCTCATGATCCTCCATCGCCGCCTAGCCCTACCATCCCAACACCACTTTTATATCACCTCGGTAACATTACACTCATCCATGGTGGTCTTTTTTTGGAAGAAAAAAAAAGTATATGCACCATCCTTCCTCCTCCACCTACTAATAGACTCGCATCATGCTTCCAAAAGAATAAGCATCCTACCATACATCACATGCTCAAGAACATGAACTATCAAGGAAAATTTTTAGGCCTTCATGAGCAAGGTACTTTAGAGCCCATCCAGGTCAAAGAACATCCAGGCACACAAGGTCTTGGATATATTTCCGAAGGATCACAATCCAAAAATGTTGGTACAACCTCCATGCATTCTAAACGATCCTCTTCTAAAGGAATGAGAGGTACTTTCCACCATTCCACCAAATCATTTTTCCCCATCCCCCCTCCTCCATCATATTACCTCAAAACAACCGTCCATCTTCCTCCTTCATCCTCTCAGTCCATTTTGGGTCCTTATGTCCCCCCATCCACCATTGCTCATTCTTCATCTATTGCATCTACTTTTGGTCCTTATGTCCCTCCACCAAACTTCACACATCCTCCATATACATAGTCCATTATGGGTCCTTATATCCCAAATTCATCTCCTCCATCCCATCTTATTCATCCTTTCATCCATCCACCACCTATCCCTAGTGCACATAATAAGAATCCTAAATTCATAACTCTTACTCAGGATCAACAAAGGCACCCCTCCATGCATGCTATCTCACATCCCCCATCCACACATCATCATCAAAAGCCTACCTCTATCACTCCTTCCATGTCCTCTACATATCATCCATCTCCCCATACCCATCCCATTGCTACTAAAAGAAATTTGCATACCAAAGTAAAAATGCATAAATCCAAACATTAACATCGATCTAAAGCTCCTCATGTTCCCTTCAAAAGACACGTTGATGAAAATAAAAGTCAAATCCAAAATCCAAATCAATCCAAAAGGCCACAAAGGCCCACCAAAGAAAAAATCAAAACCATGTGGATCCTGAAGAAAAAAGAGGTCATGCCTTCAAATGAAAAATCCATAACGACATCCAAAGTTTCTAGTCCACCAAAAAATCATTCACGTCCTTCATCCCCTAAATTTTTTTTGGGTCCTTATGTCCCAAAATTCACTATCCCAACTCCTCCATTATCGCCACACTCTCCATCCATTCATCCTCATATTATTTCACATCCATCACATGTGCCAATGTTGGTCCTGAACACCTTCCCCCATCACACATCGATTCCCTCCTTCCATCCATACACTTTCCAGCATCCCATCCATCATCCCACATATCTACCCCATGAAATACCTTTAATCCATCTACTTGCATAATCCATCCATTCCAATAAGGTTGTACCAACATCCACTAGTCACTTTACACATGAGCTCTTATTACCTCATATGGAACTTGATGTTTGAGTCATTCATCCATCCCCTTTATCACATATCTTCCAAATTCACATATTCATATCCCTATCTTTATCCATCTTCACCCATATCCTAGTCCAAAAGTCAAAAAAATCAAAAAATCAAAAAAATCAAAAAAATCAAAAAAATCAAAAAAATCAAAAAAATAAAGAAAAAAGAAAATAGTAAAGAGAAAATAATTCATCCAATGGTGAAAACTTGGAAAAACAAGTGCCTTGGATAAGTACCATGATAAAACCTGGAAAACAGGCATCATGTGTAAATCCCCCATCTAATCTACTTCAGCAATTGGGGGTAGCTTCTATTGTGCATGTTTTGCACACACGCCCCATTTGGAACGGGGACCCTCTCTTTCATTTTGCCTTGCCGGGTCATTTTTTGGCTTCCTCATTTTGTGTTCCCCTCATTTTGGTGTCCTAGTTAGTCAACGTGCTCTTCAAAGTCTCATTTTTGGCTGACCATATTTTGCCCCTAAAATAAAAAATTGCTAAGTCTTGGGTTTTTTAGGCTTCACCTACGTGCTCGCTCGATTCGCTTTTTCCTTCATTTTTGAATTTGGGGACAAGTTTCCCATGGATATGGGATGTTTTTGTGGTGCCTAAGTGAACTACCAAAGTTTTTTCAAGTTTCGGGAAGTTGCAAAATTTTCGTTCCGGAGGTCCATCCCTCTGCCGCCATCTGGGAACTTCGTCTATCCTTGGCCATTTCAGAACCTGGCCCCTTCATTGCCATTTCTAGAATGTTGTCTCCCTTTTTCCATTTTGGACATTCATCTGCCACCGGCATTCTGGCTTCTAGAGCCCGGCCACTCCATGGCCATTTTCAGAATTTCGTCCTTCCGCCACCGTCCGGGAACTTCGTCCATCCCTGGCCATTCTAGAACCCGGCACCTCCGTGGCTATTTCTGAGATTTTGTCTCCCTTTTTCCGTTTCTTCCATCCGTCCACCTCCTACATTTAAACTTCCAGATCCCAGCCCCTCCATGGCCATTTTTGGAAGTATGTCCCTCCGCCGCCGTCTGGGAACTTCATCCATCCCTAGCCATTCTGGAACCCAACCAATCTATGGATGTTTCTGGAATGTTGTCTCCCTTTTTCCATTTTGGACATTCGTCTGCCTCTAGAATTCTAGCTTCCAAAGCCTGGCCCCTTCGTGGCCGTTTCTAGAATGTCATCACCCTTTTGTCATTTTGGGCATACGTCTACCTCTAGCATTCCAACTTTTGGAGCCTGGCTCCTCCGTGGCCATTTCTGAAAGTCTGTCCCTTCATCGTTGTCTGGGAACTTCATGGTTGTTCTGGAACTTGGCACCTCTGTGGCCTCTTAATCCAAAATGGACTTTGACCCACATGCTCAAATTGGATGCTCTTCCCCATGGACCTTTCAAATTCCAAATTTGAAGCTAGGAGAAACCCTCTGGGGCTAGGACTATCCGCCGCCCTTTCAATATGGCATTTCAGCCTCTCATTTTCGGAATGTCCAAATGCTCTCCCAATCTGGAAATGGAATTTGACCCAAATGCTAAAATTGAATCCTCTCTTGCGTGAACTTTTCAAATTCCAAATTTGAAGTCAAGAGATACCATCCGGGTTGCCATGCCCTGTTCGCCATTTTCAAAACAACATTTCAGCCTCTCGGTCCTGGACCATCCAAACTCCCTCCAGTAAACTATTAATGGAAATTCACACTAAATATTATGATCTTTTGATGATGCATGGATGGATATAACAAGGACTCTACATGATTTGATTAGCATTTGCCTTGATTTGTGTATGAAATCACCTACGATACTTCATGCATGCAGGTTTCAAGAAGCCTATTGTGGGTCCGTCAAGAGACCCATTGAGAAAGCTGAACAAGGAAAAGCACGTGGCTCCTATCACCATTCATTTTATGCCCACCTCTCCTTGTGATGCACATCAATAGAGCTGGCATCAAAAGAAGGCCTATGCCAAGGAAGTCAATGACAAAATGCAAGGGGAATTGTCCTACTTTTCACCAGATGATGATGATCTTTGGGGGTTGTCCACTTGAATCAGGGGAAACCAATCCATCAATGCCAATCGTCGATAGACCCATTTGATCCAATGAATAATGTTGCAAGTCCATTAGAAAGAAGGCAGCTTTCAGGGACTTTCAGCTATAGTAAAAGGGAAATCAGCTAGAAGACAAAACTGCTACAATGACTGCCAACTAAAAGACAAAGTGGGGAAAAGACAACAGATGTATTTTAAATTGCTGAATATTGTGGGGTAGGTGAAGCCCTAATGTAATTGAATCTGAGCCACATAATGTATCATAGCCATTCATTTGGGATTTGGAAAACTATAAATAGGGGTCTCCCCCTCATTTGAAAAGGGTTGGAGAGTTGTTGTAAAAACATTATGCAGCAATAGAAAGCAGCATTGCATGATCTATGGGTGTTACTTTTTGAGTTTTTTCATTATGTGTGCATGGTTCTACCTTCCAAGTTAGTTTTAGTTGTTAGTTTCTTGAATGGAAGTGATGATCGTGTGTGTTGTTATAATATTTGATGAGCTTTCAGCCCATACTTTTGGCACTTGTTGATGACAACCTACTGTGCAAAGTTAGCTTGGGATTCTTTATTTGATTGTTGCAACTTATTTCACTTGCATGTTCATGATGTGTGTATGCAAACTAAAAATATGCAGTCCTTAGAAGATTGCACTGGTTTTGTGTAACTGTAGGATCCTCTTGGCCAAGCAAAACCCAGTTTAGGGAGTTTGTCTACTATAGCGACCTCCATGATCACTGTTCATTTGTAGTTTCAGATCTAGGAACCTTCTCTCTTCCCTTCCCTTTTTCCTTTTTTTAATAAGCAACCTATGCTAAAGTTCATTGCACATTGTAAAGCCAAATCCAATGAAATAATGGAGTTCAAGACTACTATTTGAACCTACAGCAAAGTGCAGTAACTCCCTATTTGCAGAACTTCGTTCATAAACCCAATTCTCTTATAGCTTTGTAACTCATCCATAAGGCCGCCTTGTGATTCCAGAAAATCACATAAATCAACTGATATATTCCAAGCATCATCATGACCTAACATCTGAGAGACCTTGGGATAGTGTTCTACAATTTGACTGTGGAAGATTGTCTTTCAAGAGAGGTAATGCACCTACGCATTACCTATTGTGAAGTGCATAAAAAACACATCAACAACTTCCACCTACGCACTCCTTTCCTCCATCTCCTACATTTTCCTATCTCCCACATCCTATCCATCATATCCCATTTACCCTAGACCCTCCATCTTCCTTTTGATCTTGACCTTGATAGGGGAAACCATCTATACATACTTTGGACACCTCTTGGTATATATTCCCCTCCTCCATACACTATCATATTCCTTACTACTTTTATGATCAATACATATTATCTACATCCATCTACCTTCATCATTCATCCATCATGCCTACACCCATATCCCTTCCTTACCCATATCTCCTATCTGTGTACTTCTTGTAGATGGTGAAATCTGCATTTTGTTAGAAAACCTTCAACACACACCCACTCTTAGTATGGTTAGTATTTTAAAACAAGGAAAATAATCAACATCTCTATGAAATAATCCATCATGCTTGAAAAATAACAAACTAAACTAATTAAAAGCACAAAAATCATGGTAGATACCTATTCCATATTGGATTGGTGCACCCTTGGTATGTAAAGGAGCCCTTTCCCAATAATAGATAAGCTTGAATGAAGATAGAAAAAGAGATAAGATTAACTCAAGTTGCCTATAGTAAGAATACTCAAATTCTGGATGATTGAAATGAAGGATAGCCTCTCCATTTATAGAAGAGTTTGATGAGAGAAGAAGAAAATGGGATTAATGTGGGATAAAAATCCAACCAATAGGAAGAGGCCACTTGTCACCATGTGAATGGGCCAAGGATGTGCAAGTTTTAGTGAATGTGCCAATAAATGACATTAGGTGGCCTTTTCAAATTTGAAATTTGGCTTGTTGGAGGGAGAAGAAAGGGGTCTTAAATGCCAAGTGGGGGACATGTAAGAGGGGAGTTAATGCTATGTTGGAAGGGACAAGTCATTTAAGAGGGAAATTCAAATTGGAGGAATATTCCCTAAAGATGCCATGTTGAGGGAAATTAGAAGATTTAATAAATCAATTAAATGATTTAGTTGTGCAAGTAGGAAAATCTTGAGAATGTGACATGAGTTTAGATTAAATTAATCAGGATTGGATTAATTTAATGAGGGATTAATGATTTGACCTATTTGATTTAGATTTATTGATTAAAATAAATCAAAAGGAGATGGAAAATGGTTTAGACATAGTTAAATAAATATTCTAATTTATTTAGCTAAAGGGGATGATGTTAGTATTAAAGATGAATTTATTTAATTTAAATGGAGTACTTTAGAGATTAATCAAGTGAACTTGATTTATTTGATGAATGGATGAATATGACCTAATTAAATGCATGATGCCAATTTTGCATGTATAAATTTTTCCCCTCTTTGAAGCAATGTACTTGTTGCATTGGTTCAAAGAATGATTCCACCAACATCGAAATTAAAAAAAAATCTGATTTTTTCGGATGCCCTAGCGAAAAGAAGTATGTCGGTACATTGCCCCTTGAGAGATTGAGCGAAAATTTCAATTTGAGGTCAATCTCATGACAAAGAGGTTAAAGATGGATTTATGGATGGTTAGACTAACAAATCTATATGATAATGATGATGTAAATGAGACGTTTCTAAGATGCTTAGAATAACAAATCTATATTATCCTAAACAACTTAAATGATTATGCAATGCATGTGAAATGGATGAGATGGATGATGTTGTCCTATGATGATATGGCATGATTATGCAGGATGAGAGTGCAGATGTAGGATGGATGCATTGTTAGCATGAAAGAGGATAGAAGAATGAGAGGGATCATCCCTTGAATCCAAGAAGATGCAAAAGTCCAACAATTTCATGATTCATTGAGACTTTATTTGATATGATGACGAATGATGTATTTCTTATCCAAGGATGGGAGAGATAGAGAGCATAACTTTCCTTATGTTTGATAATAGACATAGGTATAATGCATCAATGTATAAAGAACCAAGATGGTGTTGCACCTAGTGTGATGGAATTTGACTCGACAATCAGATAGGAGTACTCTATTTCATACTTGACAAATGAAACCTTATTCAGAGTGTAGTTCTGATATTCTAGACATCTCAGACCAAAACATAGAAAAACAAGCCTTCCTATGTGATCAACAAGATACCTAAAACACCTTCCCTACAAACCAAACAAAGTACGTATGACAAAGTTATTTTACAAGAACATCCAACAAGCACAATAGATAAAAATAAAATGATCGTTTCCCCATTCCTTTCTCTCTAAATCTTTATGTTTAGACATCATTGAGAGGTCCTTAGAATGAGCACAATAAGATAAATCCAAAGAAAAGATAAAGTAAACAAGAAAGCTAATGTTCTTCATATCGCTAGCCAAGACTAAACTACGGTGATGTCTGATGTTGATTTCCATCGTAGGAAGGTTGCATTCCTAGGAAATGTTGTGATCAAGTGATGATGAGATTGATTGGTTTATAAGCTATTGATACTCTGAGTTGATCAACTTTCTTACTTAGTGACCTAGACTTAAGACTTTGACGATTAGGTGTTCACTTTTGAACCTGCTAGACTTGCTTCTAACCAACTTAACAAAGGATGAAGGTGATGATTGATTTATTATGAGAGATGATTATTATGGGTGAAAGCGAGATGAGATAGATGCACCAGTTTGGGTTTTTTCAAATATTTGGATGTTTTTGTTGTTTTTTGAATGTTTTGAGGCTATTTTTTGGAATTTTGAGATGTTTTACAAATGTTTTTGGTATTTTCAAGATTTTGACTAGGAGACTAAATTAAAGAGCTATCCTAGGGGTCTCGGGAGCTGATCAACTAATTAGCCTTTCCTATGTTATACACGTAGAGACCACGTAGTTCGACTGATGATAGACTTGACTCGGTGATGAGATAGATGGGCAAACGGATTGCCATTGTGACAGACACCTAAAGGACTGACCTAAAATGTCTCTAGGGATGATCAAAGATCAACCTTGCCTACGGTCAAGCTTAGAGATGATGTAGTTCGGTTGGATGACTTTGATTTTTTATTTTTCATATTTTCGACATGGTTTAGATTTTGAATGATTTGGATGTTTTTTGGATTTTGGATTTTTTGATGTTTATGGATTTTTTGAAGGATATTCTGAATGTTTTTGGATTTTTGGATTTTAAGGAAGATCACAAGAATATACATAAATCTGATCCTGATGTAGGTGCAAGAACATGCCCCCAACGTGATGCGATAGACTACGTTGATACAGGTAGGACAAACTGACCTTAGGAATATGACAAGTAGTACTAGAGTGGAACATGCTACAAGCACAAGATCAAGCTAGTACAAACACGAATGAATGATGGATGGAATGGATAATGGAGTCATGAATATCTTGGTGGATGGAGAGTGTTTTATTTATGCTTTGTGCCTATTTTACATGTTTTCACCAAGGTACTTGTCCAAAGCACCACCGAGGTAGTTTTCACTAGAGGACAATTTTTTCTTTACTATTTCCAATCCATTTTCTAATTTTTTTGGATTTTTGTATTTTTGATTTTTTTGTTGTTACCGAGATGCTTGTTTACTAGGTTTTCATCAGGGTGACCATTTTTTCAGGACATTTTCTGATTTTTTTTGGATGTTTGGTTCTATACCTTGCAAGATTTAGGCATAAAATTTTTTAAGATGGGAGCTATTCATGGGCTCCTGCAGGGGATCCCCTTCTGGTGTTGATAACTGATATGCCCTTGATTTATCGCTTGTTGTGATGATGAAAGGTCCCAACTAGTTGGGCTCAAATTTTCCTTTGCTTCCTAGGTTTCGCATTTTCTTTTGGTTCTCCTTTAGCACAATTTCACCGGCATGGAAGGTATGCCTCCTGATATTCTTGTTATAACTTTACTTGAGTTGGTTTTGATACACCTATAGATGGTTTAGGTCATCCATACACAATTCATCCAGTAACTCTAGCTCATTCAGTCATGAGACCTGGTATTCTTCATTTGTGATGAGGTTTTGTAGTGATATTCTCAAGGATGGGAGCCCGATCTCAATGGGTAAGATGGCTTCTGATCGGTAGACTAGGGAGAATGTGGTGGTGCCTGTTGGTGTGTAGATACTGGTGTGATAGGCCCATAAGGAAGGATTTAGCTGTAGATGCCACTCACGACTAGCATCATTGACTATTTTCTTAAGGATTTTCAAGATGGTTTTGTTGGTAGCTTTTGCTTGGCCATTTCCTTGGGGATAGTACGGAGTGGAAAAGCGATGTTGGATATTGAATTTTTCACATAAGTCATGAACATCTTGATTTTTGAAAGGTGTCCCATTATCTTAGATAATAGCTTGGGGGACACTGTATCGTAAAATGAGATAGTTCAGTCCATGAAATTTGATATCTACTTTCCCATTATGTAGGTCATGGGAATGGCTTTGACCCATTTTGTAAAGTACTATGTGGTGGTGATGATTAATTTGTGGTTATTGGATGAGGTTGGTGTGATTTTTTTTATGGGATCGAGCCCCCATTGTGAAAAGGGCCAAGGTGTAACAATAGGGTGGAGCTCTTGAGCTGGTGCATGGATGAGGTCCCCATGCTATTGACACTATAAACATCTTCTAATGAAGTCATGTGTGTCTTGCTCCATTTTGGGCCAGTAGTATCCGGTTCTCAGCAGCTTCTTAGCCAAGGTCATACCACTTGAGTGCGATCTAGAAAATTCATTGTGTGCGTCGGTTAATGCCATCAAGGCTTCCTCAGTGTTTAGGAAATGTAACAGGGTTCCTTCAATGCTCCTACTATAAAGGGTTTCTCCTAGGATGACAAAGCGGGTTGACTTCTTGAAAAAGGCTCATTTAAGGTTTGAGGTTATATCAACGGGCAAGACTCCTATTCTTAAGTAAGTGTACATGTCATGATACCAGGGATCACTAGGACCAATGATTTCACACATAAATTTAGACTCTGGTACCTCGAATTCTGGTACGATAAGCTACTCTACAAGGAATTCTTTCTTTGGGATGTTACGTAGGAGAGTGATCCAATTGTTGCTCTGTTGTTTTCTCTAGATAGTTGTTCAAATGTGATATCAATGAATGACTCTTTGAGGCTCTCAACCAACTTCTTGTATGGAGTCAGTTTGTCATCCTTTGTCTTATATTCATCGTTTACCTGATTGATTATGATTTGAGAGTCCCTATATACATTTAGATCCATGATTTGCCATTGTACTGCAATCCTTAATCCTATGATGAGAGACTCATACTCTTCTATGTTATTTGTGCATGGGAATGACAACTTGTAAGATTTGGGTATACAATCTCCTTGGGGAGTTATGAAGAAAATCCCTGCTCCTGACCCATTTTTCATGTAAGATCCATCAAATTACATCTTCCAGTGGTCTGCAACACTTAGGCTGAAAATTCATTCGTCGAGGAATTCTGGAATGAGTGGGTTTTCTGCATAAATAGGAGCCTCTGCTAGTTGATCTACAATTTCCTGTCCCTTGATGGCCTTGCACTCCACATATTCAATGTTGTGTTTTCTCAATATCATGACCCACTTGGTTGTTTGTCCTATGAGAGTGGCTTTAGAAAGAAGGTATTTGAGAGGATCTATCTTTGCAATCAGCTTGATTTGATGAGCAAGAATGTAGCATCTAAATTTATGTGCTACAAATACAACTACTAGACAAGCCTTTTCAATAGGATTATAGTTTAGCTCGTGTCCCACTATAGTTATATTGATATAATATATTTCTCTCTCTCTTCCATTTTCATCGTGTTGAGCTAATAGAGCATCGAGAGCTACCATGGTTGCTAAAATGTATAGGATTAGTGGTTTTCCTAGGATTGGCAGCATCAAAACCGGTGGTGTGAGTAAGTATTCTTTGATTTTGTGAAATGTCTGGTTGTACTTGTCATCCCACTTGAATTCTACTCCCTTGTGGAGTAGATGTGAATATGGAATTTGTTTATCAGCCAGCTACGCGATGAACCAGTGGATGGACTGGAGCCTGCCTTGTAGACCTCTGAGTTGTTTTAGTGTCCTGGGTACTTCCATGTCGAGGATCACCTTGACTTTGGTGGGATCCACTTCTATTCCTCTCATTGATACTATATATCCTAGAAGCTTGCCTGATTGCACCCAAAAGACGCATTTTTTTCGATGAAGATGAACCTTATATTTTTCCAATATATCAAAAATAGAGCTTAATGATGCTATGTGGTCTTTTCTTTTTCTAGATTTTCCCAATATTTCATCTACGTAGTCTTCCACTATCTTATGAATCATGTCATGAAATATCAGTGTCATGGATCTTTGGTAAGTAGCTCCTACGCTCTTTAACCCAAACGGAATCATGTTCCAGCAATAGGTTCCCCATGGGCATGTGAATGTTGTCTTGTGTTGATCCTCCTTCGCTATCATAATGTGATTATATCCAGAAAACCCATTCATTAACAAGAAAATCTCATGTTCGGGTGTCATATCAACTATCATGTCGATGTTTGGTAGTGAAAATTCATCCTTAGGACATGCTTTGTTTAGATCTTTGAAATCAGTGCAGATTAAGATGCCCCCATTTGGCTTTGAAATAGGTACAAGATTTGACACCCGTTCAGGATAATCAATTGGCCTTATAAATCCTACATCTAAGAGCTTCTGTAGTTCTACTTTGACTAATAAGGCTATCTGGGGGTGCATCTTTCTCAACTTTTGTCTTACTGGATTTTCCCTTGGATAGATTGCTAAGTGATGAACTGTGACTTTCGGATTGAGATCCAGCATGTTAGCGTAGTTCCATGCAAAGTTCACTTTTCTTTCTTTTAAGAATGCAGCCAAAATTTCTTGTTCTTCTACCAAAAGTGATTCAGCATAGAAGGTGATGTGTGATGTTGGTTCTATTCCCAGATTGATGGGGTTGCACTATTCTTCTAGGACTGTCAATTTTTCTTGATGAAGTGCAGTAGGGGGAGATTGAATCCTTCATCTTTCAGTGCCTTGGAGAGGTTTTCATCATTGGATGCATCCTTTATTTTTACTATTTTATGGTTAGAGAGTGCTACAATGTGGTTTTCACTCAATGGCCTTGAGATTATTCTCAAATTTTCACTTTTATGACTGAAGGACTCAATCGTCTCCCCATAATAGGCATGTGTGTCCAGGGTGATTTCAAACCTAGATTTTTGATCTCTGCATGGTACTTTATCCCTTAGTCCCATGAGTTCTAAGAGAGCCTCATCATTTTCGAATGTGTCTAGAACCGATGGTCCTTGTTTGTCATAGTCGATGAGTTGGGGATAAACTAGGTTTATTTTGTGAGTTTGGCAGTCTGACTCAAAATATGAGACACTAATCATGAGTAGGGAGGAGTCTTTAAAAATCATAGGTAAGCTGGTTATGGTATCCTCGTCATCACTACTACTACAGACATCAGTTATATCAAAAGTGAAGTTGTCTAGGGGTAGACCTGTGAATACTAGTAATCGTAGGGTAGCTACTAATAATTGAGGGGGAATCCTGACTACATTAACTGGGGGACCTCAGCCATGTATAGTTATACTCAGAGGATTACATCCAAGGCCAAGATTTTTCATTCGTCTCTCAACAATGATGGGTTCTAGTTATCCATTGTTGTTCCTTCCAAGGCTTTCATTTCTATTGCATCCCATACCAAGCATCATTTGTAGCCCCTTGCTTCATTCATCCATGGAAAGATTAGGTGCAGGCCTTTCATCGTGGTATAGTGAGCTCAAAATGTCTCTTTCATCCACATCTTCCCAACTTAGATCCCCCTAACATCAAAATCTAAAAGCATCTGCCCTGAAAGTGTGAGCAGGTGTCTTAGTTGGTCGGGGTTGCCCATGTGACCTAGGAGATTGAGGTAACTCTCCTACGACAAAAGAATTATTCTTCATTTTGTATTCCCCACACCCATTGTCTTGGATCATGAGCTTGATGTCAGATATGTCGAGAATGGAAGGTTTCTTTGTCCCAAAATTGGAGGCAATATTGGATGGGTCTATGTATGAAGTGGAGGGACCTTCATCATTTTTCGAGACCTAGGGGACTTTGTAGAACTTGGCTTCTAGATTCTTGCAATAAGAGAAGGGTTCAAGATCACCATAGATTATGACCTCTTCATTCTGATATGAAAATTTGATGCATTGGTGGAATGTTGAGGCGACCGCCTTCATCCCATGGATCCATGGGTGTCCCAAGAGTATATTATAGGGAAAATCAAGGTCGAGAACCTAACATGTGGTTTCCATAGTAGTTGGCCGTACTTGGATTGGGAGTTTGATAGTTCCTTGAGACACTCTTTCTTGGTCATCATACGCTTGGATTACAATGCCTTTTTCTTTCTCAATGGAATCTTTAGTTATTCCTAGATTCTTAATGAGCTTTAGTGAGTAGATGTTGAGGCCTACACCCCCATCCACTAAGAACCTCTTAACTTTATTTTTATGCACTAGGATCTCTAGGTGGAGTGCACGGTTATGAGATGGCTAAGCAGGAAAGTCTTCATCAAAAAATTTCAGGAGGTTCGGGGTGATGATATTACCGACCATAGCTTGAAATTTCTTTGTATCAAGGTTAGTGGAGACAGTGGATGAAGCCAATGCTTCATCAAGAATTTCTTTATGAGTGGCTGATATATTTAATTACTCCATGATGGAGATCTGAGCGGGGGTTCTTTTTAGTTGGTCTAGGATGTTGTAACCATTAGGGATGGATTTTTAATTGGAGGTGGGGGTCTTAGTTAGTTGCAGTGCCCCAACAATAGTGACCTTGCCACCATGTGTGGTGACTGCACAATCCATGTTGGCTCCCTTGATATTGACAATAGTGACCCATTCATCTAGGGATGCAACAACCTTATCATATATATGGTTCACATTACCATTTTTTTTCTTTCCTTCGTTATTTCCTTGGTTGTGGTTGGGCATCGGATTCATGTATATCTTCAGCTCTTGATTATAGGTCAGTTGCTCAACACTTTTGATTTTGTCATCAATGAGATCTTAGATGATGTTCTTCAACTTCATACAGCTGGCGGTTGTGTGTCCCTTGAGCTTATGATAATCACAAAGGATATTTTTGTTGCACCAAGTTGGCTTCACCTGGGGTTCACTATAATTATCATGGGTGGGAACCTTGATGAGGCTCTCGTTAACCAAATTTTTCATGATGGATTCAATTGATTCCCCAAGGGTTGTGAATTTCCGCTTGGGGGGTACTTGTTTCGTAGAGGTGGTCCACCTTGATTATTGAGATTATTGATATAATTTTGGGGTGGTTGTTGGTTTACCACATTTTTTTGTGTGTTATTCTGATTATTTTTTTGTGGTTGATGATGATGTGTTTGATTATTTTGCTTAGAAGCACTAATGACAACCTTAGCATCTGCTACTCCATCGTTGGTGAAATTTCAGTTCTTCGCCCATGTGTGAGGTTTATCGTTGTAGCTGGTGGATGGGCGAGTGTCCTGATGTTCAAGATAAGTAGGTGTGCTCCCTTATGTAACAAGATATCATTCAATATTGAGCACCTTGGGGATTAGTTGATCGTACATGGTGATGCATTGCATCTTCAGATAGAATTCTAGGGTTTTATCTATATTGGAAATGATGGTACAGACTTGTTATTCCTTTAGCATGTCCCACTTGCTTCAATTGGCCTTGGCTCACCATCGCTAGAGAAAGGCGATGAATGATTCCCCCTTCCCCTGTTTGAGTGTTGAAAGTTCTTCCAAACTAACATCCACGCAAATGTTGAATGCATAATTTTGGAGGAATGCGTCTTTAATTTCCTAAAATGTTTTGATGCTCATAGGTGGATGAGAAAACCATTCCATAGCATCACCAGCCAAGCTTTGAGGGAATAGCCACATTAGATATGTGTCATTGTATGTGACTTCCATGCAGTGTACCTAAAACTCCCTGATGTGATCCTCAAGGTTTCCTATCCCATGATATTTATCAAATTTGGGGATTTTGAATCCCTTAGGGAATGATACCATTGCCAAGCTTTTGTCAAATGGATAGGAGCACAAATTGCTAGGTGTCCTAATTGTCTTTCCAGATTGAAGATCTAGCACTTCCTACGAGAGAAATTCGATTTGTGTCATCACGTCACCTTGCGGATCGAGAGGTGGGGTGAATACGTTTTGGGGTGTGGGATTAATGGGCAAGTTGTTGGTGTGGTTTTGGTGCAATATTTTCTAAGCAAGTGATGCTTGTGTTTGTTGTTGAGCCAACAACACTTGTTTTTGGTTGTGTTGTTATTGCACCAACAATGCTTGTTGTTGGTCGTGTTGTTGTTGTGCCAACAATGCTTGTTGTTGGTCATATTGTTTTTCTAATTGATAGTCTTGCATGGCTTGTTGATACGCTTCTTTCTATGCTTGCAATTGTGCTTGGTATTGTGCTTGTGCTTGCACTTGTTGAGCTTGGAATTGGGCTCATTCTTGAGCATGTGCTTGTTGGATTTCCTCTGCAATCTCAGTGACATGTGTGGCTTGTGCAGCTTGGGTTTCTTGAGTTTCTTGCATAGCTTGGGCAGCTTGTGTGTTTTTGTTGTTGTAATAAGGATTGGGCTTGTGTAGCCTGATGTGCCTATTGTGCAACTAATTGTGTTTGTGCTTGTTGAGCAGCTAGTTGTGCGGCCTACTAATTTTGGAGTGCTTTTTGTTTAGCAGCTAGCAACGTCATGGTGAATGAATTGCTTGTGTTGTGTCTTGGTGGTAATGGTGGTGTATTATGAATAATTCCAACCATTGTGATGAGCGGAATGGTCATGTTAATGATTGGGGTTTGTTCTATTGAGGTGCTTGGTCCTTGGGAAACCATGCTTTGAGGAATGGTGGATGTGTTGATCACCGTGGTTTCTTAGATGGTTTCCATCTGTTGTTGTGATGCATATGGCATAGCTGGGGGATTTGATAGGTTGTTTTAATTTGATTGATTGATGGTAGGAAGACGAGGAAGACCCAACTTGAGGGATGATGTAGATGTGAGCAGTGTTAGGAATAAGGTGTCTCAACCTTGGATAATTCCTATTCTTATTATTTGTTTTGTAAAATGTATTTCTTTCAAATAATGTAATTAAGTGTGAGTGTACATGTCTAGTTTGCATGTTGATGTGTCACTCCACTTAATGTGTCGGCATCTTGAATTGTGTGTAAGGAGATCATGGCTGAAACGGTTATGACGGATTCCTATGACACGTAAGAGCTATGTCTAGAAGATTCAATGACAGGTGAAGACATGTGGCAATTGATAAAGTTGAGTACTGTACACTCTTCCACGATAGTGGGGTTCGGGGCATCGCCCCGAAAAAAATTTTCGAGTTCCTATTTTCTCGGAGAATGGTAAAACCCTAATACAGTTATCTTCGGAAGTTGCCCTAAAAGGGAAGCGCATGATATAAGCATTTTTTAGGGTTGCGAAGATTTGTGATGTGAGTGTATTGTTGGAACGTTTTTTCATGCTGCCGCATTTTGTCTTCAAGAGTTGGAAATCTCCTGAAAGAACTTGCATTGCAAGTGTGTTGTAACCGTTGTGTTGAAGATAATACATTGTGCAGGTTTTGGAGTGCTGGGGTTTTTTACCGAAAGGTTTTCCCCAGGGTAAATCATTGTGTCATTCTTCATTTTCTGTATGTATGGTATATTGCTGCAATATCTTTGTTAAGTAGATTAACGAATCTGAAATTGTAAGGGTTTAAAACGAATTTGCACCATACTTTCCTTAAGAGATTAGTGTAGGAAGCTGTTTCCGCACCTGAGTTTCCTAACAAGCAGAAGGGGTGGAAATGGTGGAAAGTTGGGTGGTGCAATCCCTAAAAGTGATGATGATGGATCCAAGATTCCCCCTGCTCCAAACAAGTCGAACTCTCCTTATGAGATAGGGAGAGAGGTTTGCATGTCTAAGGAATAGATCAGTGTCACATGATAAGAAGTTGGGTTTCTGGTATCATGGAATGTGAGAGGGACATACAAGTGTAATGGATTTACTGGGATGGATTGACCATTGTAATATTTCCATTCAATTCTCAGTTGGCCACAAGGCAATGCTTTTGGATTTCATGAAGCATGGCATTTCCCTTGTTGGTAACCGGTGGGGTTGAAGCGATAGATGATATGATTTGGGGGATGACCTAAGTGACGTTTTGAAGTGGAAGTGTGGATGCGTGTGAGGGCATGATTCTGAGCGATCTCTCCATAATAGTGATTACATCAAAGTCAGAAGGGAGTTTAACCCCTTCTTTTTCTAAATCTAGCATGTATTGGGATGGGTACAACCTTAGCATGGCACTGAAAATTTGGTGATTCTCAAGGTTTTGCACCATTTCTAGAAGTTCTTCTTGTCTCATCCCATTGTTAGTGATTTCCTCTACATGACCTTCCTCTTGAGAATTTTGAGGAAGATTGATTAGGAGGTCAATGGTTATCATAGGGTTGAATGTTGTTTCGGTTTGACTTAGATCACTCAAAGTGGATATTTCTTTGTTTTTCTCCATATTCTTCTTGTGTTGAGATTTATTTTGAACCATAAAATAGAGATCAATTTTCAGAAATGTAAGATATGAACCTCTAACCCCTTAGATTGGTCTAAACCTTAGGCTCAAAGAAGAGAAGAACTAGGATAATTTAAGGATCAAAGTGATGATGAGGATGAGATAAATGAAAGATGGATGATACTAATGATGAAACCCTTGAGGAACCTTGAGGGAGATTCTAAACTTTAGGACTCGATTTGATTTGATAGTTTGACTAGGTGTGCTAAGTCAAACAAAGTGATAATGCACTTGGAAACTCTAGGAAGTTGTGTTATCCTAGAGTAAACTCATACACAAGAGGGTAGTTTGACTAAGTGTGTTAAGTCAAATGAGGTGATTATGGATTGGATAATTTGACTAAATGTGTGAAGCCAAACAAAGTGATAATGAACTTGTAAACCCTAGGAATTTGTGTTATCCTAGAGTAAACTTGTGCACAAGAGGATAATTTGACTAAGTGTGCTATGTCAAATAAAGTGGTCTTGATTTTTCCTAGAAGTTTAGCATTAATGATGTTTCAAAGTTTCCAAGAGTTGTTGGTGAGATGATTTTTGACTGATTTTGATGGTTGAGAGTGATTGATTTTGATCCTATACTTGACCTAGATAAAACTCATTCTTACAAGATCTCGATTTTGAAGAACACGCTTGATACTTCCTATGTGAGAAAAGAAAACCTTTGAAAAATTTCAGGATTTTGTTGATAATAGAACTCATACAAGTTAGGGTTGTTTCTTGAAGCTCTCTTGTAGAAGTTGTCAACCAATCTTTCTCTAACTTCAAGAAGTCTTTCAAGACTCTCCTCACGAGCTTTTGGACTAAAACTTTTGAACTTGGGTTTCTAAATTTTGATTTTGTGGGAAATCATTTGAATGAACACATGTGTGGGGTCCAATTGTCTTTAACTTTTCTTAATGAATTATTTTTACCACAAACAATTCTTTGATTAAAGTTTCAAACTAAATGTCTATGTCTTAATTCCTTCGTATTCCATAAGGTCCATTATGTGAAAATCAAGGTTTCAAGAGCATAGTTCCCTAAGTTGACTTTAGTGAAAAAATATGATGATTAAACCCAAGTACTTAGAAACCACTAAGGATAAAATCCCTAGGGCAAGCAAGAGCACTTGAATTCGTCAAAGGTATTTTCTTCCTCCAAAGGGTTTGAAATTTTTAAGATCTTGTTGAATGTTATTTTTCCAATGTTTTAGATCCAAGAAAAGTGTTTTGATTCCAATGACATGCACAACCTTGGGCTGAAAAGACAATATTTGTTGGGTTCCCACTTGGATAAATCCAGCTACACCTATTCAATTTGAATGATTAGATGCTTGACCACACTGGCTCCCCTCCATGGCACACACTTCTTGGATCAGCCAAGCATTAGTACCCATGAATCTCCCATGGCATAATTTTCATCTCTGCAACAAAATCGCATGTATATGTGGGGTGGCTTCAAAGGACATGACCTTTTGCACCAAAAAATACAAAGGATTTTGGTCTTTTCGAAACAAGGGGTTTTAATTTGTACTTTCCATTTGTGGAGATTGGCCCATTGCGATGAGAGACCATTGCTTCCCTTCTCATCAGGACCAACCACATGATACTGGCCTTTGTTCTAGTACCCACTTTTATATCCCGTCTAGAGATACATTTGGCTTTAGTGTGTTACTAGTTGGGTCGTTCCCTTGGGTGAGTAATTTTTCCCACAAGTCAAGCCCTCTAAGACAAACAAACGAAAGAAAACATATTCATAGTTCGATCAACCTTTGTTTAGAAACAAAGGGAGAACACACACAACATGTTCCACTCACACTCGCAAGATTTTTTGTTCAATTTTAATTCCAAAATGAAATGTGGAGGTAATTACTTCACCCAACTTAAGATCACCAAAATGCCTTTTGATTCTCAAGATTGACGTGAGGCACAAGAGAAGCATATACGTCCTTTTGATGGTATTACTTATAGTAAGCAATTACAAAACAAAGAAACACTTCTTCATTTTAAGTCCACAAAGCAATGATTTTGATTCGTTTTAAAGCACCAAAATGAGATATGAAAGTTGTCTTGTTCAATTGTTAAATCCAAACCTCAACTCTAGTAAGTTTTTCCTAAAGTTATTTTTATGCCCTTTGTCATGAAAATTGAAATCTTATTTTTAGAGTCCCAAAAAGATGTGAGTTGATTTAAAATAAAAAATTAAAGCATAGAACAGAAGCCCTACACATTTAAAAACACTTTGTCAACTTCAAAATTTAATGCTCAATTCTCCAACTCCAATCTACTTGTGTTCTTTGATTCCAATGTGAGAGAAAAACTGTCGTTGTCTCCCAACGCCAACCTCTATCATGCAAAATCTATGTACAAACAACCAACATTAATATCAGATTTTTAAAAGCATGACAGAACTTTGATAATTATAAACACAAAGGACTTTTGATTTTCCTAGTTCAATCTTTTTATTCTTCTATCGTCCTATCAAAAAAAGTATATATCATTTTTATTTTTAGAAATTTGTGATTATTATAGGTAGAGAAGAAGCCTATTGCAAAGAAAAAGCATGTGGTAAAGAAATCCCCTCATGTAGAAAAGAAAACAACTTCTAAGGCTGAAAACAAGGTTCAGATAAAGTAACTCCTTGTCACCTTTAATGAGTGTGAGTAGAGTTAGTTGAATATATTTTTTTTAAAAAGAAAAATCTCATTCACATAATTCGACAACCACCTATCAACAATCCACTAAAGAGCATTATTGTTTTGTTATAAAGGAAACTAGAGGACCCTACATGCCATTGTAATTTTTTGCCTGAGTTTCAAGTATCTTTAGACTGATTCCTCACACGCTTTAAATATTCTCTCTACCTTTTTAATATAGCTCATTGATTACCATGTGGAAACATAAAAGATTAAAGATATCATTGAAACTAAATGTAGAGAAGTATTTATTATGGCTTCCAAGCAATTAAATATTTGATTTACTCTCTGACTTGATTTCTTGCAAAAAAAATAGTGATTTAGGATAGCAATGATAATAGTGGCTCCCATAACCACAATTACTATCCATACTGTAGAGCTAACTTTACTCCCTACAAAACAAATGTGCAGAAATAATTAAAAATTTGTTACTATTTGCAAATGTCCAAGTTGTTATGTGCATGAGAGGTGTTTGGACGTGGTTTTCAAAAATAAAACTGGTTGACTGCATGATACGTATAAAGTAATGGATCTATTGAAAATATTTTAGAAATGTTCTCAAGGAAATTGAATTGACAGGTGTGTGAAAAAGAAAAAAATAGGGAATAAAGGCTCCTTTGAAAGATTTTAAACTAATGCAGTTATCAAATGTAAAGCTGCCATCATAATGCTTATTTAAAAACTTTCAAACTAGTTCAAATGGCAAGTGTAAAGTTGGCAAACAAAGGGGAGGATAGAGAGGGCACATGAACTCTTTTTTGACAAAATGCCTCTCTGAAATGTGATCTCATGTCAAGGGCCCACGTCCAACACTTTTGAAAGTTAGCTAGCATTTCTAGCCATACAACATCAAAATTATCACTTATTAATGAACATTAATGTGGTTGGGGAGGCGTCCACACAACTGCAAACATCATCATAGAAAAAAAAACTAGATTCAAAAACCATAGAGCATCTCAAATGCATATTATTCCCAACGCATATTCTTCCCAATGCCCTTACGCCCAAGGTTAGCCTTCTTAGGGTAAAATTCACCCTTGGGTTGGAGATATAGAACTTTATCATTGGGGAAAATGTGGTAGAATTGGTAATTGATCTTGTATTTGGAGTGGAGCCGGTTGCTAAGCGATGAAAAACGAGATTGCAGGTCGATGAGAAAAGAATATGTAGATGCTTGTTCAGACGTTGCTCAAGAATATTAATTTCTCCACTCTTCAGAATAGTTTCTACAAGGACTGTAGATGTTGCTCAAGATTTCCAAGAAGGAATCAACAAGGAAAGATTTGACAAGAAAACAAGAAGCTTACAGAACATGTATGAAATAACAAATAAATGAGGGACTTTGTAATTAGTAACATGCATAAGAGAAATCAGATCTTAATACATGAATCAATATTAATGCATGAACCCTAGATTTTAAATAAATAAAAATTCTCCCCTATATTGAGAATGACTGCAAAAATTTCAAACGGAGTTACTTACCATCAAATTTATCCAAGTCAGTCAAAACTTTCAACAAATTGAACATATAATCACAGTTTAGGCAACAAATATTCAACTAAATGTAAATGAATGATTGAAAGCTGAATATAGAGATTATTTCAAATATATCTAATAGGCCCTCCTTCTAGCTCCATTATGTAGATGGTGAAATCTGCATTTTGTTAGAAAACCTTCAACACACACCCACTCTTAGTATAGTTAGTATTTTAAAACAAAGCAGATAATAAACATCTCTATGAAATAATCCATCATGCTTGAAAAATGACAAACTAAACTAATTGAAAGCAAAAAAATCATGGTAGATACCTATTCCATATTGGATTGGTGCACCCTTGGTATGTAAAGGAGCCCTTTCCCAATCCTAGATAACCTTGAATGAAGATATACAAAGAGATAAGATTAACTCAAGTTGCCTATAGAAAGAATGCTCAAATTGTGGATGATTGAAATGAAGGATAGCCTCTCCATTTATAGAAGAGTTTGATGAGAGAAGAAGCAAATGGGATGAATGTAGGATAAAAATCCAACCAATAGGAAGAGGCCACTTGTCACCATGTGAATGGGCCAAGGATGTGCAAGTTTTGGTGAATGTGTCAATAAATGACATTAGGTGGCCTTTTCAAATTTGAAATTTGGCTTGTTGGAGGGAGAAGAAAGGGGTCTTAAATTCCAAGTGGGGGACATGTAAGAGGGTATTTAATGCTATGTTGGAAGGGACAAGTCATTTGAGAGGGAAATTCAAATTGGAGGAATATTCCCTAAAGATGCCATGTTGAGGGAAATTAGAAGATTTAATAAATCAATTAAATGATTTATTTGTGCAAGTGGGAAAAGCTAGAGAATGTGACATGAGTTTAGATTAAATTAGTCAGGATTGGATTAATTTAATGAGGGATTAGATGATTTGACCTATTTGATTTAGATTTATTGATTAAAATAAATCAAAAGGAGATGGAAAATGGTTTAGACATAGTTAAATAAATGTTTTGATTTATTTAGCTAAAGGGGATGATGTTAGTATTAAAGATGAATTTATTTAATTTAAATGGAGGACTTTAGAGATTAATCAAGTGAACTTGATTTATTTGATGAATGGATGAATATGACCTAATTAAATGCATGATGTCAGTTTTGCATGTCTGCACATCTCACTCCCTTATCCACCCATCCTACTATCCCTCTTGTCTCATCACGCATGACACTTCTAGAGTGGGGGCATCTCCTTATTGGCCACAACTTTCTTGGCGACATCGTTCATCCATCCCTCCAAGTAATCCTTTCCATCTCCCCATCCTGACCATCCTGACCATCCTTATCTCCCCATCCATTTATCCATCCAGTAATCTATTCCATCCTTCCACATTCTTATCTCTCTATCCACCTATCCTACCATCTTCCTATCTCCTCCTCGTTAAGAATCCATCCATTTACCTCTATTTTCCTTCCATCTCATAATCCCTTATCATTGGTATCTAGCTATAGGCTACCCCCATGGAATCCAATGCCATGCTATCTAACTATCATCACTGCTATTTATTTCCTACATCTTTCTAATGTGTTATCATTTTTCATCTATTCATCATCTCATCCTCCCACTTCATCTTTTGATGATTTGGATATCTATCCCATCCCTGAGCTTCGTATAATCCACATTTTACCCATATCCACCATCCTATCTGCACGGCCTATCTTGGCTCCTTATATTAGCTCCATCATCGTATCCCCTTATCACGGTCATCTCATCATCCCTTATCCATTGTCTGACATTGGTCTTGTGTCAAAATACGTTTCCCCTATGCTTTCATGTAGGTAAGGTCGATCATTTGATCTGCCATTGGGATTTTGTCTTTTTTTTGTCTTGTCATCTTCCATCGTCTGTATTTGGCCTTGTGTTGAACTACGTTGCCCTTGTGCTTTCACGTAGGCAAGGTTGATTGTTTGATCTGCCCCTAGGGCATTTGTCCATCCAATTTTCATCATCCATCGTGGTCTCCATTGTCCTCTTTCCATTTTTATCCATGGTCTTTTCTTGAACTATTAGGGCTCTGCATTTTCACATAGGCAAGGTTGATCTTTGATCAACCCTCAAGCCCCTAGGTCTTTAGGGTGTGTCGGTCTTGTGTCCTCTAGGTCTTTAGGGTATGTCTATTATTTCACCTTGTTGTTTTTTCATCTTGTCATCATTTGTCTCATCATCTTGTCGTGTCATCAAGTACATCCCTATCCTAGCTGGTGCTTCCAAAACAAAGGTCATTAGTCTCATAAGGTTCAACCAGTTTTAGATATCCCGCATCATGTCGATCAACCAATATATCCTCCATATTTGGTCTTGACAAGATTTATCCTTCCTTTAACAGACCTCATCAACTCCATCCATCCTCTCGATCCTATGGCAAAGGATGTTTTGAAAGTGATTGCAATCTTTTGATACTTTTGGTTTCTATTTATCATTTTAGCTCCCTATCATCCCTTGTCAAGGCCGCCATGATCTATCATATGGTGTGTTTTGACTGGTTAACATAGGGGCACATCTTGATCTTTGTCTGCTTTTGTCTTCTTGGTTGTCCCATGTAGCACCCACCAAGATCCTCGTGGTCTTGTGTTACACTAGGGCATCTTTTATGCTTGTGGTTATCCTAATACCTAGCCTGACCAAAGTCCTAGAGACTTTGGGGTGTCAGGATAGCCTTCTTATCTATTGTGTTTGTTTTATGCATTAGACACTAATCCGCCTTGGTTTCACATACCATGGTATCTGGTGTCTTATGCTATAGAAAAAATCAGTGCTCCAAAAATGGAAAATTTATCTTCCATTGCATTGCATCTTTACCTCCATCATCTTCATTCATTTTAACCATCTCACATCTCCATCTGATCCTAATACATTCAATCTAGCACAAATCATATAATCACATCATTGGTCTTTTTCCCGGCCCTACTAAAAGCCTTGATCCAATCATCATCCTCATCATCTAGGATGTATCCTTCCCTATCCTTGTGTTGTTCTAAAATGTATCCTTCCATAATCAACAACACTCTCATCGGGATGTGTCTTTCCCTATCCTTTTCTGTTGTTTTGGGATTTATCCTTCCCTCATCAATAACACTATTATCATCATCATCATCCATAGGATTTCTCCTTCCCTATCCTTATGTTGTCATTGGATATATCATTCCCTCATCAACAACACTCCATCAACCATCAGTCCATCCTAACTTGTAGCTTGACTGGGGCAACATCATATTTTTCCTTGAATCCATTTGTGCTTGTGTTTCTCTCTTCATCTTGTCATCCTCTCTCATCCATTTTTTTCATCATCTTCCCCATCTACCCTTGCATCATCTCATCCATTTCGAGAGCCCACCCATGTTCTCTTAAACCTGCATGTCCTCTCGAGGGGGCATCGTCAATCCATAATCTTCATCTTCACTCCCATCCTTTTTCATCCTAGTCACTACTCGAATGACTGGGGAATCTTCCTTAATATAACCATCTTCTTCTAAGTGCTATATTTTAATTTTCTTTGAAATGATGCTACTATGTAACACCATCTCAAAGAGGGGGAAAATGTAGACACCTAAATTTGACCACTTCCATATGGTGATAATCCCATCATTTATTTGTCTAATCCATCTATATTAATTAAATGATACATTCAATTAATATTATCCTCTTTCCCTAAGGATCCCAAAATTATCTAATTAAATACTTTATCCTTTAACATTTCCTCTCTAAATTAAATAAATCAATCAATTTATTTAATTTAGTCAATTATCCTTTTCAATTTTTAATTATTTTCTTCTCTCTCATTGTCCCATCCTCCATAACCCTTTCACTAATATGGGTTAATTCAATTAATCCTTCATTAAGATGTGCATATCCTTAATTATTATTAATTTAACATCCTACATATCTATCCACTTGCCTCTAATCCCCATTAATTAGCCTAATCACTTATTTTCACAATCCTAATCATAATCACTTACCTTTTCTAGCATGTCCTTAAGTCAACCTTTCTTGGTACTCACCTCTTTTGGGTTGACCTCTTCCCCATGTGAATTAAAAATTCACACTTATTCCCCCCATCTATTTGTCTTCCCCATCACCTCTCAAAGGTCACATCGTACACATGGGACAACGACCCCTTTTAGGGGGAATCTTGTCTTACCCATTGGTTTCTTCCAAAAAGTGAATTAAAAACTAACTTTTATTTCTCCAAGGTCATCTCCAATGCCCATGGTGACAAGAGTGGACTTTCTAAAAGTCCTCACTTGTCACATTCAACCCCATATGGGGCCAAGGAATTCCTTTTTGGGGAAATCCTCTCCCATCCCAAGGTACTTGCAAGTACCTTGAGACAACATGGCCTTTTCCATGTCACCTTGTACCCTTTCCATCTCACCATGTCCTTGGAAAATTCATCCACCACATGGCAAGATGTGAGGGCTTGTGAGTCCTCAACTCACCATAGCCCTCCATCTTGGCCATGGTGGCTCAATCTTGATCGTTGAATCCTCTAGAGAATTCAAATTGTTCTATAAATACCCCCCTCTTACATCCATTAAAGGACCTTGATGCATTATTACCAAAACTTATGCTCTCAAGTCATTTAGCCATTTTAGCGATTGCTATTGCAATTCACCTACATTGTGCATCTTACATCTTAGCCATTATTGCATTTATCCATCCTTATTGATCACCCAACTAGTGGCATTCAAAACTTAGCTGAAGGAAAGCAAGCCATTCTAGTTCGCGTGAGTTAGCCTTAAAAACTAAAAGGACATTGAGCTATCGAAGTAAGGAATTGCATGATTATTAATTTTTATCTTAAAGGTGTAATTCAACGTTAAAGGTATACTCAATACACTCAAGGAGCTTATGTTGTGGTTTCTCGACATTTTCTCACGTCGGAACTAGGGTTGTCAACCTAGGAGAAAAATAGTAAGTCAATTATTTTTTTCTTCTAGCATTATTGATACGTTGTGATTTCTCAAGTTTAAGTCTGTTAGGGTTTTTCTTCGTTCGGATTTCTAAGGTTTGACGTTCATAAAAAATGGACATTTTTAATTTTCCATTTTCATAATTCATGCCAAACCCTCACAAAAGCCATAGGCCTTGTTCAGTTAGACCAAAAAACCCTACCTTGTTGTACTTCCTGCATTATGGCTCCTAAAGTAAAAGTATCTTCGTCTAAGGGGGAGGCTTCCACTTCCAAAAGACCTCTTAATAAGGACCTTATGGATCAATTATCACCCTCCACTAGTGACAAACCTAAAGGCCAATTGATTCCCAGACATCCTCAAATAGCATAGGGTCTGTTTGACATAAGAGGTTCTATCAGGGATGCTAGATTACCTTATACTAGATGGGAGTTGTTTTGTGGTTGGTTTAGGAATAGAAATATGGGTATCCCAATAGGAAACCCTTGGAACTGTGATATGGGAAAGTTAATTGTGTCAAATGTCTATATGGATATCAACTTGCTTGAGGAAATAGCTGGAAATTATGACCCAGTCATAAGGACTATCAGAACATATGATGGGAAAGAAATGGTTAAGATCACTAAGGAGGAATTAGGTCTTGTTTTCAAGCTTATTGAATGCAGTGATGAAATACATAAGATAAAAAAAATATGATCTTAGGCACAAGTATGATAAAAACCAATATTTCATTCAAATTCCACATCTTATCAAGATTTCTAGCAGAAATTGTAGGATGGAAGATTGTAATAGGATCACATGATAAGGAGCCTTTCCCTATTAACTATTTTGTTCCTTATTTCAAAATGACCTTCTATTCCATTTTCCAAATAACTAGATATGATCCTATCTCTAGAATTCCAATGGCACGGATGTATATGGTTGCCCATATCCAACATCCCCAATATTGTGTAGTGTATGATTATGTAGGATTTCTTTCTGAAAGAATGCATGAGGGACTTGTAAGATTGAAGAAGGATCAATCTGGGGTAAGATACAACTAGTACTCACTGCTAATGAATTTGTTTTTGTACAATGGTTCAATTTACTTTGGAAAAAATATTTCCTTGGAAAGAAAAAAGGGTGACTTGGACCTACCCATGCAATGTTGGACCACAGCCTTAGACAAAGATGATAGAACATATGATTATGTCACATTCCAAAAAAAAAATCTTCTAAACTAAAGAGAGCTTTGATTGTGAAGTTACCTAGAATTCCCATTGCTCTACATGATTTATTGAGACCCAAGGAAAGAAGGCCTGAGATAGGAGTTGATAATAATTGGGGAGATGTTATCTCACTCCCTGATTACACTATCTTAAGAGTATATGGTTCCAAAGTAGCAATTCACTTATTTATGATGTTTGTTTCAATACTAAGTGGTTTCCTTGAGGTTATATGGCAACTAGGAAATGTTGAAAATGAGCATTTGTTGAATTGGGGAAAAGGATCTTTATTTGCTTCATACACATGTTTCTCTAATTTTCTAATGAAAAAAGGAGGTTGGAATAACATCCTTGAAGTACTCAAAAAATACTGCATGCAGAGGACTATTGATGGGGTCACATATGATCCTAAAGGTTTTATGGTTTGGTTGAATGAGAGAAACAAGAGTTACAAATATGTCCACATTTTCAAGTATCTAGAAGATATAATAAGAAATATATCATTTGAACACTTTGGAACAAGGAAAGAGGTTAGTAAGGTGGATCACATTCAATAAGATACAAAGAAAAATAAAGCAGGAAGAACCTTATTTCAAGGTCCTCCCATAGGCTAAGTATATAATACAAAAGGTGGAGCATGTAACAAGGAATTTTGATTCAATAGTAGGCCACCTTGAAACTAAAGGGGTAGTTAGTAAAGATAAAGGGAAGGGTCCAATTTCATAAGAACAAAGTGGAGGAGGAATCCTTGCTATAGGAGAAGAGTCTACATCACAAGCCCCTAAGGAACCAAAAATAAAGTTTTTTATAAGGAGAAAGAGTAGGGCAAAGAAATCTTATGAAGCCTACATTCCCACTTAGTAAGAGAAACACAAGCCTTCTTCTCCTGTGCCACAAATACCATCCCCATCTCCACCAAGACCGGTAGAGCCTAAAATTGTGAATATTGATTCTCCATCACCTACTAAATTACCGCCGAAGAGCCACCATTAAAAAGACAAAATATTGAGGCCACTAATTTAGTGGACTATGATGATGAAGGCTCCGATGATGATATTTGGGTGTTAAAACAAGAAATGCAAGAACAAGTGTCTATTGCATCTATGTTAAGGGAAACAAATCAATTGGAAAAAATATTAAGTAACGTTGATCTTAGAGGGTTCAGTGGAAGTGATGATATGCAGGTTGAGGCATGTACCAAATTCTTGGATGATGACTCATTTGTAAAGACTCAAGCTTTTATGGAATTTGTATATAGGGCTAAAAGAGATGAGTATGTAAAAATTTTGGCTATAGAAAGGAGCCTTCATCCAGAACTGCCTATTGTTGGCATTCACAAAAAGGTGTTAAATGAAATGAGAGCCAAATTCCAAAACACGATTGCAAAGGAGGGTCGGGAATTGGTGAGAACTAGTGGAATCTTGTTGCTTCCAAAATGGGATCTAGATTCAGGTTTTTGACACAATAAATAAATGTGATAGACCTCTCTATGATACAAAAGAAGAAGCTACACTTTCACTAGAGGGGTCTGCTTTTAGTGAGGAATGGGAAGCCTTGCCTATATGGTCTTTAGCCCCAAGCACAAAAAAATTGGACATTGTTGAGCCTACACCTAACTATAGTGGAGGCCTAATAATAAAAAGAGTATCAAAAACATCGTCCTGAGAAGATACAAATATGTCAGTTCATGTTGCACAATTCACAAGGGCAATTATGGATTCTATGACTACTGAAAAGGATAAACTCATAACAAAATTGAATAATTTTTTGGTTAAATATGGAGATATTGAGAGGGATAATATGTAATTACATAAAAATGTAGCATTAAATTGGAAGATGTTTTGTAAAGGTTACAGCCTAGAAATCCCAAACAAAATGATGTTGACTCTCCCACTACTGTACAAGAGGACGTATCCCCCTCTTTTATTGCTGATGTAAGTTCTTCATGGGAAATTGTTCCATATAATATGGGAAGTGTGCCCATTTCAATAGTAGAACCTAGTATATTAGAAGGGCCGTAGGTGGAAGGGGATATCAATAGGGAAGAATTTCTTAGGAAATTAAATGAATACAAAGAAAAATTTAAAAGTCATGATGAAGATTCTTTTAAGATAAATATGAGGATTTTCATACTAGTACTAGAACATCTGAGCAGAAGATTGAATAAAAAATTGAATATTATTCATTATAGTTATTCATCCATGGTTGATGCCATCAAAATGTTTGATATTGACAGAGAAAGATCTATTCCACTCATGAAAGTCTAGATCCCTAGGAAGCAGGAAATGATATTGATAGGAATTGGGGTTAAGTAGGATCCCACTCCACGTGAAAGGTTTAAGCCTATTGTGATTCTTGTAAATAAGATTGAGGGATACATAGGAAATATTGAAACATTAGAGAACAGGATAAAGGAATTGGTAAAATCATTCCATGAATCTCATCATGGCCTTGTTCCATCCATTTTAAGGAATGATGGTAGCATTAAGACTCTACAAGAATGGAAAAATGAAGTAAATAAAGTTATTTTAGATCAAGCTATGAAAATTTGTGAGAAATTTGATATGGAGACATTAACAATAAATATGGATATGTTAGTTCATGATGAGACGTTCCTACTAGAATTTGATAAAGAAGCTAACTAGATTGTCACCAAGTATGCACCTTATAGATAGAGGGTTGATGAAGTAATGAATTTTGATTGGCCTATTGAAGAAGAATTCCTAGCATGGAAAGGCAGGTACTTGGAAGGAGTGGGAGGTCTAGCATTAGGTGTGTCAGGTCAGTGGTTTGAATTTTTTAACTTTGCAACCATGATGAATAATGAATAGATGGGAATGAACTAAATAGCTTGGATGTAGTACAAATTAGGCTTTTGATAAATTATGGAGAAATATAGTGCATCTTATTCAAAGTTGAATTGATGACAAGGCTGCAGATGTGGTTTTTCCTTTGTCTTTTCCTTTTCTATTTTCTTCATGCTTGTTCTTCCTTTCACTTTGTGTGTGTGGACACAAGTTTTGAGGTAACTGTTCAATTTTAACCATTTTGAAAATTGGACCTGTTGTGCCTATAGCACACAGACCTCGTTCAGAATGAGGACCCTCTCTTTTCGCTTATGTCAGGTCACTTTTGCTTCACCTCATTTTGTGTGCCCCTATTTTGTGTCCTAAGTGATTAGGGAACCTTAGAAGAATCATCTTGAATTGACCATATTTTGTTACCCTCAAATTTTCTAAGTCCTAGGTATTCGCAAGATTTCCCTAGCTAATTGCCTTCAAGTCTTTGGACCGACGTCCTCCGGCCAGTGCGGGTCCACCCCTGCAGGCCACCCTTTGCAGATTTCTTTGATGCCTTTGTCGTTCTATATGGCAGACACCTGACTTCCTCCTACCTCGCGGGACCTACACTTGGATCTTCCATTTTCACCAACGTCCATCCCAAATAGCCAATGCTTGACCATCATCCGCTCAACGAACCCCGCCGCCTCGAGTGTAATTTTTGAAATGACTAGCAACCAACTTTCTGTGTCATCGTACGAGCATTCAATGAGGGCATTAAATTCCATATTCTCTATAAATACCCTACCTGAGTTTTCATTCTCACAACATTCTTTTACAGAAGAAGTGTCAGAGCCCCGGTCATTGCCGTTGTCGTGCCCTTAGCCTTTGTTCGTCGATTCAAGCAACTTTTGAGGTATTTTCATCATCGTTCAGTATGGGAGCCAAAGGTGAGTTTTTCATGGCCCTTGCCATATGAATTTTTCCTTAAAATTGAAAATGATTAAAATTCTATACAATAAAATGATGAAACTAGGCAAAGAAATCACCTTCTCCACAAAACCCACAAGTTAAAAACCTGAAAAATCCTTTAAAATGATGATTTGGATCCTTACAGAATCAATCACCCTAACCGGTGTTCTTGGGCATGGCAGTCATGCCCCACAGGCCCGCATCCTACCTAATTCCATTCCTCTCCCATGCAAACATTAACTTTTTGAAAATGACTTCCACCCTTGATGGGCCCACCTTCGAGGAATGCTCCCTCCTCTTGGTTGTTCTAAACCTTGCCAGATTTCACAAAGTCCAAGGGTGGATCCTCCAACCTCATCGGGTCTATGGATGCAAACCTCTGAATTCAATTCTCTTGTTCGATCCACCATCTTGAATGGATGTATGTTTCTTCCCTCCTGGTGTGCGATTCTCGCCTCTATGGTCGACAAACTCAAAAGTTTCACAAGTTCGAAAGGCACGTCCTTCGACCATGTTGGGTCTGACCATGCCAACTTCCACCTTCTAACCACTCATAGGCTCCATCATTCCAAACAACTTTTGTGACCCATCATTCTGCCTACCAGGCCCTGACCTCACGTCCGTCATTTAAAATAAACTTGCAAAAATTCAATAGTCCAAACTGACCTGCCAACCCTTTCAGGCCCACAAACGTGGACCTCTGTCCATAGGGATCCGTTTCTCCCCTGTTGTCCCAAATGGCCAATCAGTCACTACCTCCTGTCGGTCGAAACCCAAGATCTTGTCCTCCCCTTTTCCCTCCGAAAATGATTAATTCTTAACGCAATGTGGGTTAAGGCCTATGGATTTCCGTCCGCAGGACTCCGTTTGGGTTTCGCCGATCCAAATGACCTTCAATCTCCATCTCCCCGTGTTATGGAACCCATCGTCCTCTTTGCCGTCGGGATATTAAAACAAGATCAATTAAAGATTTATGACTGATGCATCCTACGGGTTTGACCATTCAGGTCTCCCATGTTAGACTGTCGTCTCATCACTGTCATTTCGAATGGCCATCATCTCATGTCCTTCCACACCTCCCAGTCCACATCCTCATTAACCATCATCCTCTGATCCCATGGGTCCCACATGGTGGAATGCTGCTTGTGGGATGCCACCCTGCCAATGTCGTATGTCTCTGCTACCTCCAAAATAGCTACTAGCCCAAGGAATTCTGCAGCCCTGGGCCCGCATTGCCCAAATTCCTCCAAATGAAAGACGAAGATGACTTTCAGAGGATTTTTATGATCTTTAAGTTATGAATTGTTTGATCTAACATTGTTTTGCAATATTTTGGCTAACGTTCCTTGTATTTTATACAAGAACCATTTACTACTCCTTTGGTGTCAGGATATATGGAACCAACTGTCGGATCCTCGGGGGTGGCCGCAAATAAAGACAAAGGGAAGAAGATCGCCAAAGCACCTAGAGGCAAAGAGGAAAAGGATCAAATGAGGTATAGGTTCCAATGGGAACCCCTCAACTCCAAGGTCATTATAGAATGGAAGGAAATCTCAGACACCAATCTGGGACACATAGACATTGACAAATTTAAATAGAGGGTCAGGCTCAATCCCACAACAGAGAGTGCCAGAAAAATCAGAGGTAGTGGATTTTCCAAGGCTGTCGGATTCCCACCAACTCTCATAGCCCTGAACTTGTGATGGCCTACAAGGAGGCATACCAAGAATACACCAAAACAATAGTTGACAGATATGGGAACATATTGGTTGACTTGTCTGCCAAGTCAATATTGAGGAATTTTCACATCCCTACCTTCAGAAAAATGGAGCAAACACCCAAGGAATATGGTAAAAAAATGTGGGATGTTGATCCCCTTAAATTCAAGAAGCTCATCAATCAATATTGGATGAAGGAGAAGAGGGGCAACACTAATAAGGTGCCCCAAGAGCTCTTCTAAAGTGACTTCTTTGAAGATTGCCATGACTTGGTAACTCTTCTGAGCAGAGTTATGGGCCTTCCGACCATAGATTTCTTCCAAGAATGGATGTTGTATTTCATAGAATAAATAATCTAAGGAAATGCCAAATTCTATTGGGTGGGAATGATTAGTGACTGCTTGCATGAGTAGTTTGTGGCAATGAATAAAAATTCAAATTTCTACATGATGTCATATCTTGTCTACTTGCTTGCCGACCATGCCCAATATAGGGGATTATTTGTGGCACAAAATCCAACTCCAAAAAGGGAACTAAAGGTGTACGATAAGTACCCTCAACTTCCGTATAGGAACTTTAAATGGGACTAGTGCAGAGTCAATGATGCCTTTATAGGCCACATTATTAGAATGCTTGGGGGTGACCCTTAAAGAAGGGTCTCACACAGTGCCAATGCCTTCATCCATTGGTTCAGATTTCTATTTATATAGTTTCCAAAGTTCACCTACATCTGAGCTGAGGGTTTCTTTGAGAAACCATATAAGCTGCCTTAGTATCCAAATAACCAGCTAATATTTCTTGAAATGTTCTGGTAGCTATAGCGATCACACACTCTCTTAAGTGAAAAGAATAGAGTTAGGGTCCCCTATCCCCTCTCCTTCAGCCAAGGACAAATGAACTCCACACATCCCAATGTGCAAAATATTCTGACAAGGAACTGAATGAATACAACTTGAAGTTCCACACTACCTGACCGCTGATGGATCCGTATGGAAAGCTTAGGAAGTTTGTCGGACTTGAATATTCCCAACTCCACAATGTCAAAGAATTTTGGGCTAATTGCAAGGATGACAAGGAGGTGCGTATGCGATAGTACATGCGTATGATGACCTACTTTGTCAAGATAGTAAAACTGTTCCCAGTACCTAAGCAAGTAGTTGAAGGGGAAAGCACGGTGGTGGACCCATGGTATGACGATGTTGCCAAATTTTCACTACCATTGATCAGATGTAACAAAGAGGAGGTCAATGAACTCGAAAAACTGAGAAATCATGTTGAGGCAAGGACAAGGCATTGGGTTGATGGGAAGATTGCTCAATTCAGGTAGCAGGGAATAGCTCTAACTATCACAGAGCCCAAGGATCCACATGAGGGTGAAATTGACGATGCCTCTACCAACATTGCCCCAAACAAAGAGACTTCTTTGTCTCCTCCCAATACGAGTTCAAAGAAGAGAAAGGAGGTTGTTGAGCATCAGCCTAAATCTAAGGAGTCCTCAAAGAAGGATTCAAAAGTTGAAACCTCCAAGAGATCAAAGAGATCGGGCAGTTTCATAGGAATGCCCACTATCCAGGAGGACCCACTCCATGAAGGAGAAGAAAAACCAAAGTCCCCACCTATTACACTTGCTTCCCCAACTATGATTGCTGCTACTACTGCTACTCCTATTCCTGTTTCACGGGCAGCAGTTGCCACCTCTCCACCCACGGTGGACATTTTAGTACACCTGGCTTCTACTTCTCCTATGGCTCAAGTTATAACTATAGATTCTTCATCTGCCACCACTTCTCCACTCTCCTTCTCATCTATGTCTCCATTGTTGTCTCTCCTGACTACCACTACAACAACCATGATGCCCACTCTCACCCTTCTAGAAGCTTTCACCAAATACATGTAAAATATGCCATCAGAGCTTTCTGGAATGTTTGCAAACCTTGCAGTGCAGGCCACCTTATCTCATGCCATAACTGGTCTTCTTGTCCCTCCTCCTCCTATTGATCCTCCCTTGATGGAGGCAACAATGCAAATTTCTAATGAATTGGATAGGAAGCAAAAATAAGCGAGCAAGAAACTAGAGGAAGAAGCAGATGACTACCATGAGCATCCCATATACCAGCACCTCGTGATTGATGAGGTAGTCCACGCAGAGGAGGAAGTGGAATCCTCTGAGGAGGATGATTAAAATATGAGAACCAAATACATTGTGGAGACTATTGATCTAGAGTTTGAGGAGGATTTGACCCAACAACTCAATGATTTTGGAGAGGAGGTTGACAATCAGCATCCCACCAAAGAGAAGGATGTTGATGAAGAAATGTAGGACACTGAACCTTCAACAAGGGAGAAAAATAAAATCCCCAAGTAAGATGAGGAGATGTCTCCTCTAGAAGAACAAGAAGAGGGAGAGAAAGAAAAGAAAGAAAAGGACAAGCCTAAAAAAGAGGTTGAAATGAGAAAAATACCAGAATTGGAACACCACAAAGAGCATGGGAATGAGGAAGAAGAAGAGAAAAATTCTAAGAAAAAAGGCAGTCCCATGGAGTGTGTAGCAACTAAGTCCCCCAAGAAGGTGAATTTGTTTATTTAAGATTCAGATGAAGAAGAGGGCCAAAGGCCAAAACAAGAGACCTCAGGCAGAAAGACATTGCAAATCTAGCATGCCTGTGAAAAGGAAGGTGATCACGAATCACCAAAAGGGGAAGCTCAAAAGCTCGAGTGGCTTCAAAAGCAACTAGAAAAGAAGACCTCAACTCCAATAGATCTGAAGGCAAGGTTGGAAGCTGTTGGGTCTCAAAAATGCTAGTTTGAATGAACCACAAGAGGTTGCCAAACTCTCACAACGTTACTGGCCAACTAACAAGGCCAACCAATATAGTTGAACCTTATACTCTTAAGGCTCTGCTAAACCTAGGTGGGTGCACCTATATGAATGACACAGATTTTGAATTATGCTTCCTAATTGACCTAACTATCCACAAATGGCAATTTGATAGTGGAAAGATATGATCCTAATTTGGTATAAATTGTATATGCAATATCAAGTGAAAATTTATATGTTCAATTAAGAGATGTAAATGAAATGGATGGAACCTAAAAGGATAAATAAGACCAGTGCCTTGTTGGGTAAAATGGAGTTAAGTGAAAGCTTTAAATAAATGACTTCTATCTGGCAGAGATTCTAATTATTTGGTATATGATATTAGTCTATAACTTGTATAAACATGAAAGAATGTAATTACCAATCTCTTCTTAATGATCCAAGTGATACTTCTAGATTAAAGTGAATGACTTGAAGGATTTAATCTTTACTTGAAAGAACCAACCAATCACACCACACAAATACAACAAATGTGTATTGATAAACTGAGAATATACTTGATATATCAATTTAAATAACAAATAAATATCAGCCCTGGAGACAACTTGATAATATTTTCAATTAAATTAATAAATAATTGATACCAGAAGGGCGCCACAAAATCAAATTTCTTTCATTGATCCTTCAAAACTTCATACATGCAACATGGTTCTTTGAAACATTCTGAAAATATTGTATCCCCTACTAACTATCTTCTATCTAAAAAGTTCGTCCTCTTCTTCTTTGTAAACAACGGATACTTATACATTATCGGGTGGAAGGACGTGTCCTTTCAAAAAATGTTTTAAGCATAAAACACTAACAAGATTAGCACTAACTAAACTATGTTAAGCCACAAGTGAACTTCAGACATCTGCTTTGTCTAATCTCGGCGCTCATGCGTATCTGCCTCTCCTAACGCATCGTGGATCATGACCTCCATCATTAACATTCGTTTGTTCTACTCACATGCTTCATCCAACGTTGTATCTTTCGCAGTGGTTGTCTTTAACATCTCTTGGAGTATTAATTCACATTTGTTCTTCCATGTAGTCATTTCTTTTAATTCTCCCTCATCGTTACAGAATTTAGTCATTTTTTTCTCGATAGCTTCTATCAATTCTTATGCATCCTATTGTGATTCCTCAAAGAATCCCTTGTTCTTATCCAACGATGAGCACTTTCAATCCCTGCATTATTAGAAGTATCCTTTTTCTTTAATTCCTCAAGTTTTTCTTGGATTTTGCTATCCACTCTCCTATGTTCTTTTATTGCATCAACGTATTGTGAATGTTTTCCCCAAAGTTTATTTAACCAAGTGGTTAAAATGACCTGGCTCCTTTTGATTATTGTTGTAAGTGTGTCCATTTTCCCTTGACAGTATGCACTTGATCCTTCCCAGTGGTCCTTCATCTATGAACTTTCACCTTGGGTGAGCATTTTTGTTGGCCCTATTGCAGCACCTACCAAGTCCTTTAGACATTCATTTTCTCTCAGTATTCTTTCACTATTGGTTTTGTATATTTCTCTCTCTGATCATTTCTTGTATTTGGGCTTGATTTAATTTTTCTATATTGATCCCAATTTCTGCAGTTGCAACTGGATCAGCCTCTCCAGCCTTCAAAATCATGACATGTACAAATGCCTTCTCAATATCAATGACAACTAATTACTTGTGAGGGGGATATAAAGCCCAAATCATTAATGTCTCTTCATCAAGATTGTATTTTGATCTTGTATACACTTATGTCACCTTTTCTATGCTGAACTTGTGTGTAGCATTGTTGTCTTTTAGGAAACTGTCAAAAGCCAATGCAGAATTGAGATCTAGCCCTGGGAAAATCATGACACCAGCCTTTTCTAACATCTCTCTCCCTTTCTCAGGGGTCATGCTTGTCATCTCTTTCTCCAGATCATCCCTCAAGTGTTTTAACAACTGCTCCTCATTTACTGGTGTGACATTGTCAACCAGTCCTCTCTTTTTTTTTCCTTTTTGTTTGTATAAAAAAGTTTTGAATTCTAATGTTTTCACAAATTCATCATATGCTATAAAAGATCTATATTCTTCATGTCTTGTATCCACATCCACAGTTTCTTCAATATTTATCTCTCTGGCAGAATAGGTGTAATCTTGAGTTCTTGTCCTCGATACCTTTCCGGATGGACCTTGTGGCCTACTAGCCTCTAATACTTCCTCACTGGAAGACAACAACTCGGCATCTAACAATTCTTGATCATGTTTCTCAGTTACCATTTATGCTTCTTCTGCTTCCAAGTTTCTAATTATATCATCAGATTGATAGGGCACATGTTGATACCCTCCAAAGTTTATCCTCTATCTGGCATAATGAATATATCCCTCTGGATCAAATTTTTTCCTTGATGGTGCTTTCCTCATGTTATAATGCAATAACTTATCCAGAATTAAATTGTATCCCTCCTTTGCTAACACAGTAAAATCACCAAAACAAAGCATACTTGGCATAAAAGCTTGCTTCCCATAAGAGCTTAAGTTTATGACACTAGAGAAATCCATTTGCCTAACAATCTCTAAGTATGCAATTCTATCTAGGACTATCCTAGGAAAAATAAATGGAGTACTTTCAAAACCATAAACCCTAATCATGGTGGCATTTTCTAAACAATACCAATCCCCCCAGTTGTGGCTGATTGGTCCATTAAAATCCTTAGGCCTGAGAAATATCTTTATTTCATCGAACAAGGAATAGTCACAAGGATGATTATAAAACTTGTACAATGGCTTTACAAAATATTCTTCAAAATGCAAGAAATTAGAATTAGCAAACCTGTCCCAAATAGTAGTCCACAACTAAATAGGCAATGGCTTGCCTTCCTTATCAAATTGCAAATTCCTCAGCTCCTAGGGCCACAATCCTAATTCATGTCCAAAATATAGCACCAAGTGCATCAACAATGAATAATTCTTGAGGTGCAGGATAGAGGCTCCATTCTTTACTGCCATCAACCCAGCGTCAAGCTCTTTAAACACATGTGAAGCATAATCAAATGACTTGGAGTTATGATATTGAACATCCACAGCAATCACCATAGGTACAACTGGCATATGCTCTGGAACCTCCATCCCCAATACCTGTCCCACTAAAAAATAAGTGTACTTTATGTAGGGTTTGAAGAGATCCACATGAAATGGTGGTCCCTTGTTGTCTTCCATCAGAATCAGTTTGCTATGACACTTAATTTTGTGCAAGGGTAACCTCTAGCCCTTGTAAATGGTATCCATTCTTCTGAATTCACTCTCGAGCTCCTCACTTATAGTCTTCTCATTGCACATTCATTCTAACTTGAAGACCTCGCTTATTGCATTCTCAAAAACATGTATCACCGGGTTCCCAGATAAATCACATATGGCCCTATTCTTTGGATTATAATGACCAGCCAATAATTTCACCAATTCAACATCAAAAAAAACATTAGGGCACACCAATTTTCCCAAATTGAGCCTCTACAGGTTACATACTGGCTCGAAGTGATTTCTTCTATGGTAGTGGAAACTGAATAATTTGTATCCTCTAATTGGGGTCCAAACATCTCCTATGAACTTACATTTGTCATCCAATTTATCTACTTCCACCTTAAGTTGTGCAGAATTCCTAGCTTTATGTCCTCAACCAGGTAGCTGGTCTATGAGATCTTGGTTCAATTTTCTCTCGATGCCCTCTGGTCATATTTCACTTTCTTTCTTTTTTCCTTTTGGTTGACTACCCTCCCCATGTTTTCTTCCTTTTATCTTTTCTGAACTAGTGCCTTCCATTTTTGAAATTTATAATTTTTTAGAGGATGAGGAACTTACTGTATTTCGCCTGAAAATCCAAGATAGATGAATGCCCCAATTGTTTTGCTCATTCCTCTTCTCTCCTTCATTGCTAATTCTATAAAAAATTATTTCAATTGGGCTCACCTTGATTTGCAAAATCTTTTATGCTTCGTGGTGCCATTAATGTCTTCACTGAGACATGAATGAAGCAAGTTTTATGAAATTCTTGCTGTCACATCAGGTATCATATTGACAAGACATTTCAAATCTTTGGCCAATCCGTCTGTTCATCGTTCACACATCCACTAAGATGTCTTGTAGTTCCCCCAACATCACAAGTCTCCCCGATATTTTTCCCTTTTTGTTTTTAAAATCGCCATGACTTTCACCGATGCAACTATCGCCCAGACTTAATGAATTAGGCCAAGGTTTCTTCACTTCACTCTGAGGGTTCTTTGTCTCACCGTGATATTCACTTTGTCAACTTAAGTCACCGAGACAAAGTAATTGTCATGCCGAAAAAATAATATTCGTCATGACCTCTCTTAGATCTCCCCATTGAGACTTATCTTATCGATACACCTTTTCTTCGGTGAGACCACGCACATTGTCTCTTCGACAACTTTTATCTCTATACGCTCAGTTTTGTCAGTATAACACGTGGAATCAGTAAGACTCCCCGAACTCTCCCCGGCATCATTGTCTCACCGAATGAATCTTCTTTTGCTTTATCAGTAAGACCAGTGAACGCTATGGGTAGTCTTTCGAAATATCACCCCGATGACTATAGTCTGGCCGGTACTCTTTATTATATTCCAATCAGTAAAAAGCAATTAAGCTCGATATGACCTCACATCGTCACGCCGATACCTTTTATATTGCTGATAGAAAATGTGAACCCGCATTCTCTTAGCATATATCCTCATCGGTATGACACTTCTGATGTCTTGCCGATATACTAAAGAGATGTATATTATTATCAGTGAGACCTGCATCAACTTATGTCGATATTTTCAAATGTTAAAGATTTAATGTCAGATGAATTTTATGGGGCTATCTGGAAAAATTTAACCTGGACCTTGGTGAAAATGCTACATGAGGAGATTTAATGTCTGTAATATGAACTTCTTGGGAAGCTAATAAGCATGAAGGGGTAATGAGGTTATCAAACTTTTACAGTTTCAACAGAAGCCATCTTGGCTCGAGCCCAGATCAGCACAAAGAAGAAAAAACCAAAGGTTAGATCTCAGCTAACTATGGATGCATCCAGATCAAGAATAGTACAAATTGCCACCCCGGTAATGGGTGAGGAAGGGGTCAAATACAACATTTCTACCATTGACCTAGGGATGGCCACAAGAGAGAAAAATATTGACCATCTTTAGGGATCCGTCGCCACCATTGTACACCAAATGAACAAGGATAAGACCTCCAAGGAGGAGTTAAAGGCACAGGTGGTAGATCTAACAACATATATTCAACAATGGTCTTCAGTTGAAGAGCTCCCTACCACATCAACTACTACCCTGTTGTTTCTATCAGAGGAACATATCAGCAAGTTAGAAAAGAGAAAGAGCTAGACCAAAGCTACTAAAGACTAGCTTTGATAGGTCCTCTACAATGGGAACATGGGCATTGGATGTGTTGTCAGGACAACAAACAAATTCTTAGATGTGAAAAATTACCTTGAAGATATAAAGAAAGTTTTTACTGACTTCCCAAAGGTATATAGGATCATGTATCCTAAAATTGAGGCACTCCTCAGGATGCCCGAGAAAATAGTAAAGAAAGAGCTTGCTCTGGCAGAGGGTGATTTCTCGCTTGTGGAGAACTGGAAATTGGGCCTCAATTATAGGAAAGAAATATTAGAGTGGGTGCTCCATGAAGTGGAGCAATATATTGATTGGGTTAAGGAGATTAGAATGGCATGTGAAGAATACCTTAAGTTAATGACATATTTTGACATGCCTGATGTTGAGATGGATCTAGAAAAGATAAGACCCTACTTCCATAAAAAGATGGAAAATGGAGCCATGGGTGAGCTCACTACGGATTTCATGGGTTTTTCTGCTCGTGCCTTCGCCCAGTCAAAACGAGTAGCACAAAATGCAACCAAATGTGACAAAGATTGGGACACGCTCACCCGCTGATCCAAAAATTTGAACTTTCAGGTGCTCCAATCCGACATTTTGGAGTGGGATAAGCTTCATCCTTTGATCGGTAAGTTTGTGGAATATGCTACATTTCAAAAGGAAGTTGGGAATCCTATTATAGATGATGAGTTTCTCATTGTGTAGCTACAGCCAAAAGGGAAAACAACAATATGCTAAAGGACAAAAGAGCTACAGTGTTGTCACAAAAAGACAAAATAGGAATAAGGAAAAGTTGTATTTTAAATTCCTATATATTTGGGGGTAGGTGAAACCCTAATGTAACATAAATATGGGCCACACAATGAAAGTAAATCTTGGCCATTCATTTCACTTTTTGAAAACTATAAATAGGGGTTCTCCTCTCATTTTCAAAAGAGAGTTGAGTTGTTGTAAAGATATGTTGTTGGAATGTTAATATAAATTCATTGATTTGGTTTATTCTTGAGTTCCAAATTATGTTGCATGATTCTTCTCCTCTTAGTTAGTGCATTTGAGTTTATTTACTTTTTTTTTAATGTATTTCAGTTTGCTTTAGTATATTAGTTAAATGTTGTCCATTGATGTTGGAGATTGCTATAGTGTTGACCTCTTCTTAGTTCATACTTTTAATTGTGTATTGATGATATACAGTTGTGTAAATTTAGTCTTAACTTCATATTATTTATGCACTTAAAACTCATCTCTTTATTCATGTTTATGGTGAATGAAAAGCTGAAATTTGTAGTCCCTAGAAGATTGCACTTGTTTCATGATACTGTAGACTTTCTTGGTTAAGTGGAACTAATTCCTGGGAAGGCTGGCCCACTGTAGAAACCTCCATTCACTATTCACTACTAGTTTCAGATCCAGGAACCTCTTCACTTCCCTGCCCTTTTTCTTGTTTTTAATAGTGACTTTGAACAAGGTTCATTGCACATTGTAAAGCCAAATCTAAAGCTGAAATAGGAGTTTTAGACTATTGTTTGAACCTACAGTAATTGTGCAGAAAAATTCTGATCTTGAAACTCTATCAAATGAACCAATTCCTCCCAGTTTAACTCGTGTAATTCTTCCCTTTGATTACCAGTAAGATCACATTCAAAACAAATAATATATTCCAAGCACGTCATGACTTGACACTCGAGAGACCTTGGGGTAATTTTAAGCAACTTCTTGTTGAATATTTCCTTTCAAGAGAGGTGATGCACCTATGCATTATCTATGTTGATAAAGTGCTAAAACACCCATCAATAGGACCTAATCTCCAATAATGCACGAAGACTACTTTCATTTTCTCATGTCTCCCACCTCTTGGGAATACATTGTAACTAAATTAGAGAATCTTTGATGTAGCGATCCAATAGGGTTTTGACATGTGTATTTTCTGGCCCGAGGCTTGTTTTTCTCCTTTGTTTCTATAATAAGGAATTCAGGGCCATAAAGTAGGGGTTCGTTGTTTATGCAATTAACACTATAAATTGTAAAGAGAATACTAAGCATGTTTTAGAGTTTTTTTCTCTTAAGTTTTAGAGACCATTGTTATGTATGTAATTTGGATAACAATATAGAAAAATATATAGAGAGAAATTCCAATTTCATGTCTTTTGTCTCTCCTTGTGCTCATTTTATGAGTTATGAATGAAAGTAATCTAGGATTACTTTTATTTGTCTCTATTGTTCATTAGTGGATGTTTGATTTCATTCTTTCTTATTGATTCAATGAATCAATGTAAGTTCTTGTATGAGATTACTAACTCATAAAAATCAGGTGCTAGGATATTGATAAGTAGTATTAGTCATAAATGTAATGGGGGAATGTTGTAATGCAATATCTCTTGAGACTATGTGTTGCTATTATTGAATTTTTATTTGATTATATAGGTTGATTTTGACTTTTTGCTTAGGATAAAGGCAGTGGTTCATGAAAATTACTCATGGTTTAGTTTTTATGTTGATTCAATAGCTAATCACTTTTAATTTACAAACTTTAACATGGATACCATTGTAGTTTTTTTGTGTTGATGTCTCACCTTCTCATGCTCTAAGTATAAAAAATTGATGAATAATCTGCCAACTTATTTAATGTATTAGGACCTTTAGAAATTTTATGAGAATTATTTGTTGTTGACAATGTATTTGATTATCATTGTGTGAAGTCCATGAGCATACATTGTGGGATAACCCTCTAGGGTTTTACAAAGCCCAAAGTGTAGGAGTAGAATTTTTGTAGCTTCCACTTGTTCATCGGCCAATCCCTTTGGAGTACTTATTATTGGGAATGGTAAAGTCCATAGGTATTTCTTGAGATCAGTTTTCTTCTTAAAAAGTAACCAACAGATTAGCGACTCTATTGGGGATACCTAAGTCCAAAGTCTCTAGTTTAGATCTGGTATAGTTAGAGTCAAGTGTTTGTTGTGATATTCTTCATCATGTCAAGAATAATTGGTTTAATTTTTTTTGCATTAGTCACATCACCCTCAGTCTTATGTGTCAAGTCTTGTTTCATTCTATCACCTTGTGTTGAGTTATGTTTAAAATTCTCTCTGAAGTTTTACAAGTACAAATTCAAAGTCCAATCACTTTGTATTTCCCAACATCCTGAGTGGTGACTCTAAATTCTCTAACACCGGTTTAAATTTATGTTCTCAAAAGGAACATAAGAAAATGGATTATGACATATTTGAAATCATTAAGAAGACTAGAAGTTATGCAAAGAAACATCTTGAGCAGAAGGTAAAATTTGAACCTGCTAAAGAGAAACAACTTGCTTGGGTAAACAAGAGCTTTGAATCAAGTAAGTTTGTTGACTCTCCTACTGAAGAATCTCCTACATTCAATTTTGAAGTGATTAGTGCCAGTATCCATGAGACGGCACATGAATTTGAAGTTTCAAACATAGAAAAATTAAGTTTCCTTATTGAGCAAGTGTTTGAGAGTGATTTTAATATTTCAAAAGAGGAGGATAGGTGGAAGTTTTGGGGAAAGAATAAGGATTTTTCTGAACCTTTGACCCCTGCAGTTGGTTTTGTTTTTAATGAGAAGAATTCTAAGCCAAGATTTGAATCTCCTAGTGTACGAGTGCACCTTTCTCTTGAGGAAGATCCTATTGACAAACCCTACTATACTCTTGCCCCAAGTGAGCATGGAGATATCCTAGAAAATGAGGAAGACATAGATAGAGACATGAAAGCTATAGAAGAAGAAGAACTAAGGCTCCTAGAAGAAGAAGAGAATATATTGAGGGAGTTAAAGGAGAGGGAAGATAGGATTAGAGCTAATCAACTTGAGAGATGCTAGAAAGGAAAAATTGGAGAAAATGAGAGAAGATGCAGTTAAGCATAAAACCTTTGTGGAAAACCTTTTTAAGTTTGCCTCTAAAATGACCAATGGCATTCCTGAAGTAATAATCCCAATGGGAACCTCTGCTACTAATACCTATACCACATCTGTATCAACTACTAAAGACTCGGATCCTCTTGTTACTACTAAGAAGATGCCATTTATAGATCATGGGAAGAGACCCATTGATCAACCTAAGGAAACTACCTTCAATACCAATACTAGTACCAATACCTCATCTACTGAAATCCCTACATAGAAGGCCAAAATCAATCCAAATCCATCTACTACACCTCCAAACCCTAATATATTGAGGTTACAGTTGGAGATTGAAAACTTGCGAGAAGATTTAAAACAAAGTTGATATGATAGCTTCTAATGCAAAGATGGCTAGGAAGATTTCGTTTCTTCAAATGTCCACACCTACTCTAGACTCTTCAAGATCTGGACATACCAATAGTGAGTCACAAAAGAAGAATTCTAATGGGAATACTCCTAGTGGAGGTGGTGGAGGTGGAGGAAAGGATAAAAATAGTAATTCTTATTTTGAAGATGATGAGGGAAGCAAGAAAAGAAGTGGTGATGGTGAAAGTTGGAAGGGTAAGGATAGCAGTCACTCTGATAATAAAAGAGATGATGAGAAAATATATATTCATAGTTATCAACATACTAGGAGGCCACTCCAAGTAGATAGATACCAAAAATTTTGTTTTATTGGAATACCTGGCTACCCTAACCCATTCCCTAAATATTTTAGACTTGCTTTAGTCAAATTCTTTAGTAATAATGCCTTGAGCAGTGAAAACCATCTCAAAGCATTTGAAAATGTTATGGCTGATTTTGAGGTAGAGGCAGAAGATATCATGATGAAGTTCTTCATGTAGTATCTCATTGAAGATGCTTGAGAGTGGTATAGATATTTTTTTTCCAAGAGAATTGTATCTTGGGAGGAATTTAAGAGAGTTTTTAGAGAGAAATATGGTGGCAAGACTAGTTCAAGATTTCTATTGAATCAATTTAATAATATTGCTAGAGGTTCTAATGAATCTGTTGTTGAATTCAATACAAGGTTCCAAAAGGCAAGGAAGAGATTGCCTCCTCATTTACACTTGAATGATCATGTATGTATGGTAAAATAATTCAATTTTTTTAATGCAAAAATGAGTTACCATTTGCTAGATAAGAATCCTTAGTCATTGAGGGAAGCTTTTAAGATAGCAGAGCATATTGAAAATATTAGCAGAGCAACTAGTAGATTTGGTAGAAGAGATGATCCAAAACTCTTCAAAAGTTCAAAAAAGGAAGATAAGAGTTTGGGTGTTAAAGGGGGAACTATTGAGGACAAGATTGATAACTTTATGAAAACAATAAATGATAAGATTTTGAAACAAGAAAAGGTGCAACCAAAAAATTATCAAAGAAATGAAATACTTCCTCAGTTACAAGACCAACCATATAATACCAATTGGTATAATGGAAATATTGTTCCCAATAATCAAAGAAACAACCACAATAAGGTCCCCCCAGATCCCCTATAGAAGAATTCAAGAAATTTTGTTGAAGACACTCATTGGTGCTTGACCTGTGTAATGCCACATTCTTCTCAACAATGTGTTGTGGCATGGATGGTTGAAGTAGAGGAAGATGTGCCTGACGAATGTGATCAACAAAATGAGGATGATGTTAATGTACTCATGGCTATGGGAGTTTCTAATGTTGCCAATAGTGAATGCTCTTCTGATGAAGACTCTTGTGAAGTGGATGTGGACAATCAAAGGAAAATTGCTAGTACATATCATCAACAAGTCTTTTCTGATGAGGATACTGACAATGAAGTTGAGATTTAAATTTGGAAGCAATCAAAGAAGGTGTTCCATTAAGAAGACCCTCAAAGGAGGATATTGCAGTGTTGACCTCCTAGGCTATAAGTTCTTATCATTTGAGAAACAAAATAGTCGTAGGTGAGCAAGGTAGTCATGTTGGTCTTTTCATCAAGGAGAAAAATGTTAGGAGCAAAGAACACAAGCCTGATGGAAAAGTGGGAGCAACCAAAACTAAAGAAGGTAGGGGAGATAAAATTTGGGCTAAGAAAGCAAAAAGGACAAAGGCTACTCAAGAATTTGAATCTCCAGCTGCAAAGATAAAGACACAAAAGAAAACTCCTAATGTCATAAGGAATGATGCTAAGTATAGGGCTGAGGCAACAAGTAATCAACAAAAGGAGAGCAAAAATGAACAAGGTATGCTCCCAATTGAATTACCCAAATATACTCCTATTGATATGTTTCAATTACTTGGTGAATTAAAAGTATCTATGTCTTTTCTTGAAATGATGAGAATAGAAGAACATAAGAAAAAGGTAGTGGCCCTTATCAATGGTACTACTATAGCCTGTAATGATTTAGTGGAGCTCACTCCACTAAAATTGAGTGAAAAATACAAGAAAGACAAGGAGGTTGAGGGATTTATTACGGAGATTCTCCATATCTTCTTAGGAAATTATGTAACTACTTTTCCTGAAAAGATAGATCCATTTTTCCTCACCTTAGTGGTTAGGGGAAATTTTATAAAACATTATATTATTGACTCTCGAGCATCCAACAATATCATGGAAGTTAAAATCATGGATGCACTAGGATTGAAAGTTGATAGCACTCATGGAAAGTGCTATGCTATGGATGCAAGAGAAGTCCTTATCATTAGTGTGATAAATGAACTTCCCTACAAACTAGCAACCTACCCTAATAAATAATTCAAAATGAGTTTGGTAGTGGTGGATATCCCACCTAATTATGGAATGTTGTTATCTCAAAAATGGAGTGCATCTATGGGAGGCAGTATGCAATGTGAAATTTCTTATGCCACATTTCCCATTGATGGTAAGGATACTCAAGTGATGAGAGAACCAAGGGTGCCACATATGATGGAGCATGCTCCTAAATATGACACAATTCTTTTCATAAACACTGATATCAATGACTTCAAAATAGAAGGAATGCTAAAACAAATGGATAGGTGCCCTGCACCAATAAAAAATGAAATTTCAAGGTTATCTAGCAAAAATGGACTTTGAAAAATGTACTTTGATGGTGCAAGTTCCAAATAAGGGTCCGGTGCAGGGATATTATTGGTAGCACCTAGTGGCAGTACTTAAAAATTTTCCTTCATATTATCTTTTGTCTATATGAATAATGTGGTAGAATATGAAGCTTTATTACTGGGATTGAGACTAGCTGAGAAGCATGGAATAAAAAATTTAATGGTAATTGGTGATTCTAAGCTGGTGATTACCCAAGTAAGAGCCAAATATGCCTACAAAAATAATAGACTGATGCAGCACAGAATAAAAAATCTGGTGCAATTGGATGAAATAACGAGAGAAGCTCAAGGGAAAAATATAAAGATGCAGTTGCAAGTTAAGCATTTATATGACAAGAGAGCTTCTCCCAAAAAATTTGAGGTGAATAGTATGGTGTTAGCTCCTAGAATGCGAGGGATCAAAACAAGGGTAAACATGTAAAGTTTGAAGCACTATGGATGGGCCCATATCTGATAGCTAGTGCACATGGGGAGGATTCCTATTTTCTCTAGAGCTTGACAGGTGAACTTTTTGAACTGCCAGTACATGGACAATTCTTAAAACCATACTTCTCCTAAGTATGTTGTTATTTCATGTACACTGTAGATTTTGTACATTTTTTGTATAGGTTTGTTTTTTTTGTTGTGTCTGGTTCGATCTTACTACCTACTCTCGGTAGTTCCCTATTTTTTTGGTCCCTTATGTTTTGATTGGTCTGCTTCAACCATAGATTCTAGGAGATCTCACCATGCTTGCAATACACATACGTCCCCAATCGGAGCCACTAATGGAACCCCTAAAAATTATGTTCCATTTCCAAAATCTTGATGAGTTTAAGGAATTGTAGGTTTTGTCTCCTACTACTGTATAAGGGGTTTTAGATTTACCTAAGTCTCATTTGAAAAACCCTTGGATTCCATATCTTTGCCTCAGTTTTATTTTTCAGTTGACTCCTTGTGTCAGTCATCAATCCTTTAAGTCATGACTCTTGACATTGAAAATCATTGAGTGACTGACCCTCTAGTCTTATTTTATTGGTTGATCCTATTGGATCATTATTTTTGAAGTTTTCCTAAGTTAGGCTGAATATTCCCACTGAAAAATCTTAAGTCTTTTATGTCGTAGGAGCGGCTTCGTCGACCTAGTTGGGTCCCTTTTAGGGTTAACAATTTTTGACATGTGTGTATATAAGAACCCCTGAATGTTGTTCGATCAATGCAGAAAATATGAACTGTTTCCCGCATGCCCATTCCATTTTGTTTCTCATTCTTTTATTCATTCAGGCTCATAGGCAAAGGCCATGTGTCCCTGATGATTAGTGGTCCAAACATCATTGATAAAGCATGCAGCTAGTCATTAAATAGGATCAACGGTGGGAGATAAATGAGGTGGCCACATCTAGATCGTTCCTCGCATGCCCATTTGCTTTTCTTGGTTATTAAAATAACCACACAAGCTAGCGGGTGATTTCTAGCTATCTTCAATAATGATGGGCCTGAGGGTTAGTATTGTTGAGTTTCAACTAAATCAATGGTTGATAGCGGGTGACATTGATTAATCTTGACCACTCTTTGCCATCTCGTATGGGACCCATCCTTCCTGCCCATTTTCACAACAGGGAAGTGGGCATCTACTACATGGAATAATCCTGAGGACGTGGAGGCATAGATATGTGGGAAAATATTTAATTGAAATCTCAACATGGGACATGGGAAGTAAAATGTGTGTTGATAATATGCATATATTGCATGTGCTTAAAAGACCTTTTAATCTGAGTTGTAGATGTTGTATGAAGGATAAAGTTGTTTTTAGCTAAGGATTGTGTATGATGAGGTCATGAGATCTAATCTCAACCTCTTCCCATCTTCTTGTTGATGAAATTTGTTCATGAGTTATGGCTCATAGGGGCAAGGGAAAAAGGACACATGGATCATGGCTATAAAGACAAAGAGGTGGTGGAGCCTGCATACTACAAAAAAGTGTTTTCATGTGGCCTCTTGTCATTTGGTAAGTGTTACAGTTGTGAACAGTCAGATCTTACATAAGAACCTAATCACATCTAGATCATAAATCAATTAACTCTCCAAGAAGGATCAATGACTACCATTCAAAACTTAGTTGAAGGAAGGAAAACTATTCTAGTTCGTGTGAGTGAGCCTTAATAATTGAACGGACATTGAGCTACCGAATTAAGGAATTGCATGATTATTAATGTTTATCTTAAATGCATAATTCAGCATTAAAGGTATACTCAATACACTCAAGGATCTCATGTTGTGGTTTCCCAACATTTTCTCATGTCGAAACCAAAGTTGTCAACCTGCGAGAAAAAAAGTAAGTCAATTATTGATTTTCTTCTTGCATTATTGATAAGTTGTGATTTCTCAAGCTTAAGTCTGTTACGGTTTTTCTTGGTTCGTATTTTTAAGGTTTGATGTTCATAAAAAAGGGAATTTGTTAATTCTACATTTGCATAATTCGTGCCAAACCCTCAAAAAATTCATAGGCCTTATTCAGTTAGACCGAAAAACCCTACCTTGTTGTACTTCCTACATTATGGCTCCTAAAGTAAAAGTATCTTTTTCTAAAGGAGAGGCTTTTGCTCCCAAAAGACCTCTGAATAAAGACCTTATTGATCAATTACCACCCTCCACTAGTGAAAAATCTAAAGGCAAATTGATTCCTAGAGGTCCTCAAATAGTAGAGGGTCTGTTAGACAAAAGAGGTTCTATCAGGGATGCTAGATTACCTTATACTAGATGGGAACTATTTTATGGTTGGTTTAGGAACACAAATGTGGGTATCCTAGTAGGAAACCCTTGGAATTGTGATCTAGAAAAGTTAAGTGTGCCAAATGTCTATATGGATGTCAATTTTCTTAAGAAAATAGCTACTAATTATGACCCAGTCACAAGGACTATCAGAAAATATGATGGGAAAGAAATGGTTAAGATCACTAAGGAGGAATTGGGTCTTGTTTTCAAGCTTACTAAATGGAGTGATGAAATGCATAAGATAAATGAAGATTCTCTTAGGCAGGAGTATGATAAAACCAATATTTCATTTAGAGTCCACATCTTACCAAGAATTGTAGTAGAAATTGCAAGATGGAAGATTGTAATAGGATCACATGATAAGGAGCATTTCCTTGTTAACTATTTTTTCCTTACTTCAAAAGGACCTTCTATTCCATTTTCTAAATAACTAGATATGATTGAGGGATACAAAGGAAATATTGAAACATTAGAGAACAAGATAAAGGAATTGGTAAAATCCTTCCATGAATCTCATCATGGCCTTCTTCCATCCATTTTAAGGAATGATGGTAGCATTAAGATTCTAGAGGAGTGGAAAGACAAAGTAGATAAAGTTATTTAAGATCAAGCTATGAAAATTTGTCAGAAATTTGATATGGAGACATTAACAGTAAATATGGATATGTTAGTTCACGCTGAGACTGTCCTACTAGAATTCAATAAAGAAGCTAACTAGATTGTCACGAAGTATGCACCTTATAGACAAAGGCTTGATGAAGTAATGAATTTTGACTGGCCTACTGAAGAAGAATTCCTAGCATGGAAAGGTAGGTACTTGGAAGGAGTGGTAGGTCTAGTATTAGGTGTGTCGGGCCAGTGATTTTAAATTTTGAAGTATGCAACCATGATGAATAGTGGATAGATGGGAATGCACTACATAGCCTGAATTTAGTATAGATTAGGCTTTTCATAAAGTATGGATAAATATAGTGCATCTTATTCAAAGTTGAATTGATGAAAAGGCTTCAGACATGGTTTTTCCTTTTGTCTTTTCCTTTTCTTTTTTCTTCATGCTTTTTTATTCCTTTCACTTTGTGTGTGTGGGCACAACTTTTGAGGTACCTATTCAGTTGTACCCATTTTGAAAATTGGACCTAATCTCTAACAATGCATGAAGACTACTTTCATTTTCTCATGTCTCCCACCTCTTGGGAATGCATTGTAACTAAATGAGAGAATCTTTTATGTAGCGGTCCAATAGGGTTTTGACATGTTTAGTTTTTGGCCTGAGGCGTGTTTTGCTCCTTCGTTTCTATAAGAAGGAATTTAGGGCCAGAAAGTATGGGTTCGTTGTTTATGTAATTAACATTATTAATTGTAAAGAGAATACTAAGCATGTTTTAGAATTTTCTAGTCTTAAGTTTTAGAGCTCATTGTTATGTATGTAATTTGGATAACAACATAACAAAATATATACAGAGAAATGCCAATTTCATGACTATTGTCTCTCCTTGTGCTTGTTTTATGAGTTGTGAATGAATGTAATCTAGGATTACTTTTATTTGTCTATTTTTCACCAGTGGATGTTTGATTTCATTCCTACTTATTGATTCAATGAATTAATGTAAATGTTTGGATGAGATTACTAACTCATAAAAATCAAGTGCAAGGATACTGATAAGTAGTATTAGTCATGAATGTAATGGGGGACTTCTGTAATGCAGTATCTCTTGAGACTATACATTGTTATTGTTGAATTATTATCTGGTTATATAGGTTGATTTTGACTCCATGCTTAGGATAAAGGCACTGGTTCATGCAAAGTACTCATGGTTCATTTTTTGTGTTGATTCAACAACTAATCACTTTTAATTTATAAAATTTTATATGGATACCATTGTAGTTGTTTTTTTTTTATATCCCACATTCTCATGCTCTAAGTATAAAACATTGATTAATAAGTTACCAACTTATTTAATGTATTAGGACCTTGAGCAATTTAATGATATGTATTTGTTATTGACAATGTATTTGATTATCATTGTGTGAAGTTGATGAGCATACATTGTGGGATAACCCTCCCGGGTTTTACAGATCCCAAAGTGTAAGAGTTGATGTTTTGAAGCTTCCACTCATTTGTTGTCCAATCCCTTTTGAGTACTTATTATTGGAAATGGTAAATTCCATAGGTATTTATGGAGACTGATTTGGTTCTTAAAAAATAACCAACAGGAGGAATAACAGTTAGGCAAGTTTAAAATTTTTGAAGGGTGAGATAAATGGGAGGCATCCATCACGTCTTATAGATAATTTAGCACTTTAGATTTGAAAATTTTAAAATACCACCAAAATCATAATTTAAATTAGGGTCCTCATTCTAATTGAGGACCCATTTCCCATGGGTGAATGGGTCCTAGGTCACTCACCTAGGACACACATTTCTCAAATAGAAGTGTTATATTAAGGCATTAATGAATGTCAAGTTTCCACTTTGGAAAATGTTATTAAATAGGCTTAGATTTTAATTAAAGGGGCCAAGTAAGGAAAATTAAGCTCAATTTTAATTAAGGGAGCCCTAAAGAACTATGAGAGTGTAAATAGGTACACTCTACAACACTAAATTAAGGCTTTATTAAGTTCATTTTAATTAATAGGGACCTAAACTTAATGTGAATATGTAAAATATATATTACAATAATAAACAAAGTCATAATTAAGTCTAAATTATCATTAATTCCTAATCAAGTGTGAAAATGTAAAAGAGATACATTTTTCTATACTACATTTAGCCCCCACTTGACTGAGAGGCATGGATAACTTTAAGAAACCCCCCCCTCAGTGAAAGAGTAAAATATTGGTGAATCTTTCTTTTTATTTGAAAAAAAATATTAGTTTTTTGTTGGTGAATCTATGCACATTATTAAAAAAGTTTGTATAATCTTACAGAATCTTAATGAATAATTGGTAAAACTAATAATCTCAATGAAGAATCCTCATGAATAGTCACTAAAAAGATTAATTACAATGGAGAATCTCTCCTTTAAAAATGTACATAGTTGGTCGGCACAATTCCCCCATATATTTTTTGTAATATTGAAGTAGGGGCCTGGGGGAGGCAGCCATCGGTGGCATCAAGGGACAGCGCCCCTTGTGGGGGTCAAGGGGGAAGAGCCCCCTTGTGGGGGTCGAGGGGGCTCTAGAGAACACATGGATTAAGTGTTTTTTTTAAATCTCACTTTAAAAGTAAGAATAAATGAAAATTGTAAATGTTACCACTGATTAGCAATTTAGCTTTTTAATCGGATGGTTGTAAGTTGATTCTATGGCCTAATATGCACATGCCTTTTAAAAGGCTTGTTGAGGCCCAAAATCTAATCATGTGGCCCAAAACAAATTTCAAGCCTCAACAAGCCTTTTAAAAGGCATATGTTTATTAGGTTGCGGAATCAACCTGCAACCGTTTGATTAGAAAGCTAAGCGATGATTTGATGGAAATAAATAAAATCCCTATTCAAGGCTAAAATATCCCTGAAATTAAATGGTAATTTATTATTCTAGCGATATTTCCCCAAAATTAATGGTAGGAATATAATATTACTGGCGAATATAATTAATATTTGTGATTATAGTATAAATTGTTAGTGAATTAGTTCCAATGATGCATCATTTAAAATATAATGCATATGCGAATTAATCGAGATGAAATTTTTTTTTGTAAAAACCTAGCAATTCAACATCCATTTTAGCTTGTACTATTCACCATTTTTGGAGGCCCCGATTTCAATTATTCACCAATTGGCGAAGATTCACCACTAAATTTTTCCCTGGTGAGAGGATGACCCCGTGACAAAAACACACTAACGTAGATATTCAAAACATATACATATGTAGCAATACAAAAGATACTCAGTCATACAACATCAAAGACTAAAAGAAAATATTAAAACAAAAAGGGCGGATCTAGCCTTGGTTTTCCAACATGATGTGAAACATGCCTCAGTTGTTTGTCCAAAATAAAAGGGTTGGATCAAGCCTTAACTATCAAACATGATGTGGAACACATCTCAATTTTTTTCCAAAACATTCACAATTGAAATGCGATGTCCACTATGCAACCAACACATGCTTACTCTAAGCTAATGGAACCTTAGGTTGTCCACCAGGTGAGCCCCAAAGAAGGTGGCTTAGTTAGAAATTCATGCCACATCTACAGGCTCTCACTGTACTAACCATACCAAAGCTATTACTCTGACAACTTCAATAGGGTACCAAAAACCACAAAACAAAAACTTCAAGCTTCATAAGGCCTCACAAGCTAGATTATGCTACACCAATGAATAAACAAGGCAAGGCTCCATTGGAAATAAAATTTTGTTATGATTGGTGGCCTTGAAAAGGGTTTGAGCTTCACAAGGTTAGAAATCTATGCTATGCCAAACACTTATGAACAAAAATACAAGTAAACATGTTCAAAGGTACTTTGCTTAGTTTGTGTAAGGTCTCCTCTTAGGGAACATCGTGCCTAATATCTCCAAGAGAGGAAAATTCAAGGATAAAAGATTTGTAACTTAAGTAATGCAACTCAGAGCATCACCACTAAGAGGAAATTCAAAGTCCAAGAAATATCACACTCTCAGTGTACATCGAACCCAACGACACCACCAAGAAAAAGATGGATCACAAGAAGAAAGAAAATTGCATAATGAAACATAAGGGATCTCAAAAAATAAAAAAATGATAATGTCAATGTATGCCTCCACTTTAAATAAATTGCTACACCATTGTTGTGAACAATTTACTTTGAAGTATGAAATATTCAATGCTAATCAAAGAAGACATGAGAGCTTATTTGAAAAGTCCTATTCCAAGTCATATGTTCCTAAATCAACTACATCATGGAAAGAAGAGGAAGGGGTTTCCCCCAAAATTAAATCCCAAAACACATAAGGGATCTATAGATTCGGAGTCAATATTCCATTGCTACAATGTTGTTTTAGAGCTCAAAAATGTCATCGTTCCCCAAATACGCACATAATAAGAAGAATGACACATAGAGAGTGAAATAAAGAAAAATATTTTGGGTCAACCTAGAAAAGATAAATTTTTACGACATATAGAAGAATGTATATACAAATAGAGGAATGCACATGAAGAGAGATACATCAAATAGAACATTATGGTGGGATCACATTATGCACATGCAATCACACAAGGAACATGAAAAACAAAGAAAAACAATAGTAATGCATATGTGAGTCAACCTATAGTAGGTCATCTGCATCCCATTATCAATTAGTATATGTGGAAAGAAGACAACTAGCCAAAGGTACAACATCAAGTATCAAACTATAACAAGCATCAAGCTCAACACTCTTATTAGGAGAATCATCGTTTAAGCTCATAGAAGAGGAAGACATTGAATTTAGCTCATATGCACTTCCTCAATAATCTTAGAAATTTCAATATCATCATCTAGATTAATCACAATGAGAGGTCTTATGAAAATATCCATAGAAGTTTGTTTATGTTGCAGCTTGGGTGGAGAGGCATCATGCCTTGCTTGAGATGAGTTTGGATTCTTATTTTCTATGTTGTTATTTTCTTATTTTTCTTGTAATGAACAAGCAATAGCATGACATCTACACCTACTCTCTCTAGTATTTCAGTTTATTTTTATTCAATTTTTAAGTTTTGATTGTGTGGGAGCGGGTCTATCAACCATAGGTTTTTTTTCTTCCCTTAAAAGATGAATGGAAAGAACCATGGGAGGTTGTTCAACCACTTTCTCTTTAGCTTTGTAAACTTGTTTGACTTTAGGAGGCACAATAGGATTGGTTTTATTAACTCTTGGTCTCTTATATGAAATAGGTAAAGGATTTTCCATATGTTGATCTTGGTTACTTGGAAGGTATTTTGGTTCAATCATGGTTTCATCAAGGATAAGAGGATCTAGATCATGGGTTGAAGCATATTGTTAAGAGATAATTCTTCTATGTGCTTTTCATTAAAATTTTGATAGGATTTGAAAAATAATTCTTCACAGAGTCAAATAGTCTCTATAGGCTCAAGAAAAAATAATTGCAATGAGAAGTTTTCATGGGAAGACATAGGATTAAAGCCACTATGATGCGTAGTAAATATTTCATTTCCAAATGGAAACTTTAAAAATTTATGCACAACTAATAGGATAACATCCATGGGGCAAAGCCATGGATAGCCTAACTTCACACAAAATTTATTTGAAGTTGGGATGATTGTGAATGATACATTTAATTCTTTTGGTCCAACTTTTAGAGGGATATTTATCAAATCAATTGTAGAGAAAACAAAACCATTGTGCATTTTGATCCATGCTTTTGGTATTTCATATGTATCTTGATATATTTCATGTAAAAATAGGAGTTCCTTAGTGATCATGTTCTCTACACATACTAGATCAATTAATATCCCATTAGTAGGCTTGTCATTGATTCTTCTAGCTATGCAAAGAGGATCATTGGGTGCATGTTTAAGTATGTCTTGTTGTGAAAGGAAATGTCAAGTGGAATCTTAGTTAGGACTTTATGAGGTTTAGCATCAATAAATGCAACCAAATCATCCATAATTTTGTTCTAATTATATTTCATGTGTTCATCATTTGTGTCAACATTCATCACATCATTCTTTGTTTCACTAGCTTTGACAAAAGATATATTGTGATTTTGCATAGGATTGTTGAAGATTTGTAAATTTTGATTAGGAGGAGCTACTAACTTATTACCTTGATCATTAACACCTCCAATTAGGATATATTATTAAAATCAATGAGGTCTCAAACACAAGATATTTAAGATGCTTACTATGTTTTGTATCATGTCTATTTTGTCGATGGAAATGGCAATAAGAATTTGGTCTATAGTTTGAAGGTAAAGGCTTAGTACGATCTAAAGCTCTAACAAGAGGTAAAGAAATAAAATTCTTGTCTAAGAGCTACAACATGATATTATAAAGGGTATCAAGTAGGGGTGTAAACTATCTATTTCTATCTGGAAAGGCATATGGTTTTGGCATATTTATAGCAGCAACTTGGGTGTCAATGTTTTGATTTGATTGAGGGGGATTAAGTTTTAGGAAGTCATTAATTTATTTCTTGAAAGGTTGGTAGTTGGTTTGAGGTGTGGATTCATACTTTTAAGGATGGGTAGAGGAAGTATTCACTTCACGACTACTAACCAAATTTTGATAATCATGAAGGGATGTACAAAACCGTGTAAAGGAAGGAAATCTCAACATCTCAACCTTATCTTAAATTTTATCTTGTGAATTAGAAATAAACATTCTTTAAAGGTCGGCATCAAGAATCTTAATGTTTATTGGTGAATAAATCATTTGGTATCGTGCTTTGAAATTACTGACCTTTTCATCAACCTTTTGTTTATATGTCATCAAATTAGCTAAGGTCATTTTAGGACCCATGTGAATTTGGAAGTGGCTGTAAATGGCATCAATAAGTTCATTAAATGAACTAATTGAATTATTCAGTAGGGATAAAAACCACTCTAATGAAGCATCTTTTAGGGATCAAGGGAAGAGTTTATCTTCAAAAATGAAGTCACTACATAAGGCTAATAGATTGGTTTTGATGTATTGTGAAGGTTGACCATTGTTGTTTTGGTTTAATGTGGTGATTTCTTGTTGGAGGGATGACATATTTTGAAAAATTTTGTTAAGGATTTCAGCATTTTTGGTATTGTGAGATGGAAGTGAATAAGGTGGAGTTGTGTATGTATGCAGAGGGCAAGTGAATTGTTTATTTTTTAGGGGGGGTGGTTGAGGAGATGATATTTGAATTCACAACACTAAGTGTTGGAATTTCTAGTAGGTTGGATAGTTGTGGTAAAATGAGTACTAGTCATTGTAGGGATGTTTTTATCAACAATATGAGCTATACTTCACAAAATCTCTATTCCATTTTCATTTTCAAGAATTTTCCCTATGCTATCTAAAGCAAGAATGACACTACTAGTCATGTTTTCAGGAGTCACAAAGTATTGTAATTTCTCTATGTCTTCATCTATCCTTATTTTCTCTTGTGAGACATTAGCAACCATTGTTTCCACATCATACACATGAATTTTAGGTATGGAAGTCATTGGAAATGAGGTATGAAGACTATGATCCATAGAGGGTTGACTAGTATTAATACTATGAGTGAAAGAGTTGGAGAACCTAATATCCACAATGAATGCTGTATCGTGGGATGACATGAATCTCAAACTATGTCTCACAATAGTATTACTAATAGGACACAAATTTGTGAAACTCATAAAAGTTTCCAAAACTCAATGTATACCTGAACCGAAGGAAATAGGGTTCCACCTTTTGGGAGATGGAACACTAGGGGTGGCTATTTCACTCTAGTTCATTAAAGGAAACAAATATCCCTAAAATAAGACATTCAATTGAGGGAAGGGTGTATATAAGAGGTTTTCTTAGGTTTGATTAAAATGGGCTCACCACTAAGTAAATACTTAGAGAGAAGGAAATGAATGTAATACGCAAATCTAGCTATGTAACCTAGGAAATGGAGCTTGAAACTAGAATAACAAACTAAGGCTCAATAGAGAAGTACCTAGAGAACTGAAGATGCTTGAAAAAAGGTATGCAATCCTGAAATGTTGAATTTTTATGTGAACTAGGACTCATATGCCAAACTAGGCGATTCAGTCCCAATTTAGTGTTTTAGATTGAATCTAGAATTAGCAACTGGAAACCAAGGTCTACAAAAAATGACTGAAAGTGGTATATTGGGACTCATACACCGAAGATAGTGATTTATTCCAAGTATCATGGTTTTAATAAAACTCTAATATCCTTTAGTGATCTTTCGTAGCTTCTCTCTTGTTCAATATCTGAGTCTGAAAGTTTCAATAATGTCATGTAGGTGAGTTTCCACAAAGTTGACAACTTCTTGACAACTTTGACAACTTTCTTCAGTCTTGCAACTTAGTCTACAAAGAATCTTCAAGATCAAAAAACCTAGATCAGCAACAACACATATAGAAGGAGAAAAAATTTGATTCATTACTGGATAGGGGTTTTCTTTGGTCAAACCCCATTTTGGGAATCAAACCTTAAAATGAAATGAAATAGAATGGATGAATGATGAATGAATAATATGCAATGTTGCAACTCACCAAACCCTTGTAATAAAGGCTAAAAACTTGTATGAAATGGCTAGCATGAATGTAGATCTTGACTCTTGATTGTCAATATGAGATAATGTCTTTAAATGCTTGCTTGAATCATGAAAACCTACATCACAAATGTTAGCTCAAAAACACACATGATGCATGATGATGTTGACATGATGCTTGAGGCTTGCATGTAGCTCAAAAAAACTTGATAATTATCTCTTGAATACTCTTGAATACTCTTGATCTCATAACATTTCTAGGAAACTTGCTCATAAAAATTTCTAGGAGAAAATATGAGAAATAACCTTATATTTATACTTGTTTATGCCAAATTTCTCGAAATTACAACACTGTAAGTTGATATCAGATCTAGCAGAACTAAATTCCACCAAGAATTGAATTCAAAATAGGTACAAGATAAAGCATGAGTCATATGCGATTTGGGGTGTATGAGTCCTAGTAGCCTAATCTTGGGACACAATTTTCAAGAAATGCTAAGTTATATGCAATATTAAAGATTAAGCTCTGAAACCTGGTGAGACCCATATGTCCAAGGTGGCGTATGAGTCTCATATCTCTAGATCTAGAACACACAACCAAAAATAGTGAATTATTATTGGTCATTAGATAAGTGCCAGGATTATCCTCAAAAACAGGCATTAAATAAGGCTTGTGGATGCAAAATAGGACCAAATAAGGCATAAAGAAGGCCAATTTTAGTAGGGAGGACCCAAAAAATTGTGAAAATGTAAAGGGATACATTTTTCTACATTAAATTTAGCCCCCACTTTAGTGAGAGGAGGAACTTGCTTCAAACTCACAATAAAGTAGATAAACTCACATCAAGAAGGGTTCAAATGTACCAATACTAGTGAGATAGGAAAACAACAATCAAGAGGGTTGCACAAGCCCACAAGATCAAGATCCTATGAAAAACCATCATAGGCAAAAAAGAACACACATGTGAATGATGTATGAAGCAACAAAAAGATACAAGCATACACTACCAAAGACATGCAAGGCAAGAAAAAAAAAAAGAAATGGGTGGATCAAGCCTCGACCATTTTTCCAATGTGATGTGGATGAGATCTAAGTTGTTTTTCCAAAAACATTTACAAGTGGAGCACTATATCCACTATGCAAACCACACACACACTCACAAGGGGTAGTGGAACCTCATGCTATCCACTAGGTGAGCCCCTAGAGACACATATACATGCAGCTTGTATGCGCTCACATAGACAAGAAAGTAGCTCACATACACTAACCATACCAAAGCTATACCTCCTGATAAATTTGATAAGGTGCCACACAACACGAACAACGAGATTCATAAGGAAAGAAAAAAATTGTATGCTTGATACTCATGAATAAATAGGATGGCTCCATAGCTAAAAAAAGTGTGTTATGCAAGGTGGCTATATAAAAAATAATGTAAATGCAAAATAGTGTAAAGTACGTTCAAAGGAGTTTTTCTTAGTTCATATAAGGTCTTAACTTAGGGAACATCATGCCTAATGTCTCCAAGAGAGGACCAATCGAAGAATAGAAGATTCACAACTTAGGAGATGTAGTGTGTTGCATCAAGCCACTAAGAGGAATATAATATGCTAAGAGAGATCACACTCTTGAGGGACATCACACCCAATGTCACCACAAAGAGAAAGATGCATCAAATGAAGTAAGAAGACCACACAATGAAACATGAGGGTAAATGCAAGAAGATGAGTCCATGAAACGTGGAAGTTTTTTCCTTAGAAAAAAACCTAAAATTGGCTTCAACAAAATGGGATCTTGTTTTTTAATAAACATGATCCCATTTACATTTGAGGCCTTGAGCTAAAAACGGGATCCCATTTTAAAAAAATAAATAAAATCCCGTTCTAGAAGGGGATCTCACTTTTTTAAAAATGGGATCACGTTTCATAAAAATTTAAAAAAAAAAATTATGTTTTTTGAAACGTGATCCCATTTTCAAAATAGGGTCCATTTTTATAAAAAGCGGGATCTCATTTTGAAAACGGGATCCCATATCTCGTTTCAGAAAAAACAAAAAAACAAAAAAATTATGATTTCAAATAAATGGGATCCCGTTTCAAAACCATAAAAAAAAATTATGTCATAAAAATTAAAAAAATATTGTGAAAGCGGGATCCCGTTTTTTAAAATTTGATTTTTTTGTCAATTTTTTTCCTTTTTTTTTGGTTCGGGAGAAGGCTTGGGGACCCAAACCTAAGCTTTGGACCTGGTTTGACCTACAAGTTGAAGGTCTTGGTAATGTCACAAGAAAATAGTGACTTTGGGCATATGTCTGAAGACCTTTTTGCAAAAAAATTGACGAAATGAAAACCCATTATAGATGAGACGGTCTAGATTCTAAATGTGTAAATTTTTTTACAATTGGATTATTTTTTCTATTTTTCAATTAATTTCTGAAGAAACTGGTCCATAAACTTGAAACATCATGGTTTTTTACTTTTTTAATATTTTTTTATTAAAATATTTTTTGTAAAACGAATTGCACAAAAACGTACTTTAGAAAATTATTTTCAATTTAAAAAACAAAAATTTAAAAAATGAAATTTTAGGTCATCTTATGTGTGACGTACACGACGATTTTTCAAAATGACAAATATGGCTAATAAAAATTTAACAAAAAGAAATAGTCAATAAAAATTACAAAAAAATATTTAAAATGTACTTCAATGAGTTACAAATCTTTTCCCAAAACGATTTATAAAAATATGATAATTTAGGTCAAAATATGGATGACGTGTATGTGCTTGGTATGGTAAAAAAAGTGACTTTTAAAGAGTGTTTTTTAGAAACACCTATTGAAAATCAATTTGTAGTATTTGGGTATTGAAATAAATTATATATTTGGAACCTAGACTCCTCATACTAGATTTTATGATTAGTGACCTTTTTCAATATTTCATCTCTAAGTGCTTCAAATTTTAAGGTCAAATGTGTCAAATTCTGAAAATTAGGAAAAACACTTCTTTTTGGCCAAAAAGTGGACTCAACTTCTTGCCAGCACCCATGAGTAAAATGCAAAATAATAATGCCAATGTATTCCCCCACTTTAAAGAAATTACTAAACACCATGTTGTGAGCAATTACTTTAAAGTAGAAAATGATAAATGCTAACAATAAAGAGGACACAAGAGCTTATTATAAAATCCCTATGCCAAGTCATATGTTTCCAGAAAAAGCTACATCATGAAAAGAAAAGGAAGGGGTTTCCCCCAAAATCACATAAGGGATCCACGGATTTGGGGTCAATATTTTGCTAAAAAAATTTTATAGAGCTCGGAATTGTCATCGTTCCCCAAATACTCATGGAATAGGAAGAATGACGCAAAAAGAACGAAAATAAAGAAAATATTTGGTTCAACATGGAAGATACCTAAATGTCTCGATGCCTTGCATCATCCTCAAAAGGAAAACACAAGACAAAGAAAATATAAAGGAAATTCTTTACAACATATACAAGAATGTAGATACATATAGAGGAATGTCACAAAGAGAGAGATACATCCAATAGAATGGTACAGGGGATCACATTATGCACATGTAATAACATACATGACATGAAAAAAAAAAAAAAATACAAGACGATTAAGGCACATGTGAGTCAACCTACAGTAGGTCGTCTACATCACAATCTTTTTCATCATATACGAAAGGTGGACAACTAGCCAAAGGGATAGTGGAAAGTGTCAAACTAGGACAAGGTTATCTAATTCTTTCCCCCACTGTGTGCAAGACAAGAATGAGTCGAGATAGGTGATGAGAAAGAGATCTTTGCAGTTTGAAATGATCTACAATGAATATAAGACATGTAATAGTGAGAATATTAAGATTCTACAACCAATACATGGCAAGGAGCGAAAGGACATTCTTTAATGGATTATTTCTATGATATCAAACTTTTTAAATATTTTTTTTAAAGCATGAAACTCATCAATACTATGTCCAAGAACTGTATGATATTAACAATGTGATGTGTTTGTGCTCTTAGGATTTTATTTTTTATTTCCTCACATGGGTGGTAATGTAATAAATCCTTGTCTTAGAAGTATGTGTAAGTTTCTTTCAATTGCAGATAGTGGACAAGGGAATTCTAATTTCTTTAGTTTGTAAGGCCTTCATTTCTTACTAGATTCACCGATTCCTTGAGTTAGATGTTGAGGAGGACCTAAGATGATCCTATTATCCTTATTATTGTTACAAGGCATTGGTTGTTCTTTAGGAAGGAGGACACTTATATCGAGAGAAGGATCTTGATATCCCATCCCTTTGGTATCTTTAGTTGGTATTTTCTCTAAGAGTTGATGAATTTCATGCTCACTTGTTGTATCGCATCCTTGTTAGCTTAAGATCGTGAATCCTTTTCCATATGGATCTTCTAGGTTGATTGATGGGTTAGTTACTTTGTTAACATAGGATGGTTAAATGTTTACTTGATTAGAGGTACTAGGTTCACCCACCTATTGTAGGGAACTTAGGCTTAGTTTGTGTTTCAATTTTAGGATGTAAAAGACCAAACATATCAAGTTGTGCTGGTTGTTTCATTGAAAGGTAAAAGGATGCATTGGTCTCAAGGTTGTTAAGGAAATCATTTAGGAAGTTGTTCATGCTTCCATCATCTTCTCCAATAATGTCAACTTTACGAGCAAGACATGCATTAGGAGTTGATTGAGTATCAGTGATTTCAATTTCATGAGGATCATTTCCAAAAGCATAGTTTGACACATCCACTAATAATTTCAAGGACATCCAAAACTTACCAAAGCATAAATCCATGATGAAATGTAATGCAATTTTTAGATTTTAAACAAGGTAATTTTCTAATTACACTATGCAACAATCTGAAAATAAAATTTTATAAACATAGTTTTGAAATTAAGAAATGCATGAAATGAACCAAATTAAGCTAGGTCTAATGAAATGAATGAAAAAGAAACTCAGAAAACTGAAATAGAGATACGATAATAGCAAACAAAAGCACATAAATTAAGTTTTTAATGTTGTAAAATTTAGATTCAAGTCTAATATGGGAATCAATCACCCTAATGGTCGAATGAGTCCCAATTAGGGTGTTTAGAAGGTTCACACAATAAAAACACATAGAGCACAAAATTCCCAGAAAGCAAGTAAAACAACTTGTACAAGGACTAAATCGCCTAGAGAGGAAAATGAGTCCTAGATGAGGATTTTAACACTAAATTCAAAAAAAATTGAGTGAATGTTATATTTTCTAATTTTTATGTTCAAATGACTTTTGTAATGACAGATTTCAAATGAAATTCAATGATGCAAGATGCAAAATAATGCAGCCTATATGCACTTTCACTAATGCAATATTTAGAAGTCCTAAATGCAAATTAACTAATACAAGATTGAATGCACAGCTAATGTAAGCTAGATATAGGACTTTTATGAAGTTTAAAATAGAAATAAAAGGTTCGAAGGTCACATTCACCATAATTAATTGAAGGAAATAGGGGTTCCACCTTGTGGGAGATGGAACACTGGGGAGCCTATTTCACTCTAGTTCATTAAAGGAAACCAAGACCCATCAACTAAGAGACTCAATTTAGGGAAGGGTGTATATAAGAGGTTTTCTTAGGTGTGATTAAAAGGGTTTCACCACTAAGAAAATTCTTAGAAAGAAGGAAATAGATGCAATATATAAATCTAGCTATGTAACTTAGGAAATGGAACTTGAAATTAGAATAACAAATTGAGGCTAAACAGAGAAGTACCAAGAGAACTAAAGATTCCTGAAACAAGGTCTACAATCCTTAAATGTTGAATTTTGATTTGAATTGGGACTTATATGCCATATTGGGCGATTTAGTCCCAATTTAGGGTTTTAGGATGAATATGGAATCTACAACTAGAAAACTAGGATCTATAGAAAATGACTGAAAAGTGGTATACTAGGACTCATACGCCCAAGATAGTGATTTAATCCCAGTATCAAGGTTTTTATAAAACTATGATATCCTCTAGTGATCTTTTGTAGCTTCTCTCTTGTCCGATCTATGAGTCTGAAAGTTTAAATTCTTTCTAGTGGTTGAGTTTCCGTGAAGATGCCAACTTTGACAACTTTCTTCAATCTTGCAACTTAGTCTTAAAAGGATTTTCAAGCTTAAAACACCCAGATCTACAACCACACATGTAGAAGGAGAAAAATGTTGATTCATTAGTGGATAGGGGTTTACCTTGGTCAAACCCAATTTTGCTAATCAACCCTTGAAATGAAATGAAATAGAATGGAGGAATGATGAATGAACAATATGCAATGTTGTAACATACCAAACCCTTGTAAAAAAGGCTTCAAACTTGTATGAAATGGCTAGCATGAATATTGATCTTGAGTGTTGATTGTTGGTATGAGATAATTTATGTAAATACTTGCTTGAATCATGAAAACCTACATCATAAAAGTTAGCTCAAAAACACACATGATGCATGATGAATTTGAAATGATGCTTGAATCTTGAATGTAGCTCCAAAATACTTGATAATCAGCTCCTAAATTCTCATGAATACTCTTGGTCTCACAAACTTGCTAGGATACTTGCTCATAAAAATTGCTAGGAGAAAAGATGTGAAATAACCTTGTATTTATACTTGTTTATGCGAAATTTCTCAAAATTACAACACTACAAGCCAACATCAGATCTAGGAGAATATAATCTTGCCAAGAATTAAATTCAAAATATGTCTAAGCTAAAGTGGGACTCATGCACTAGTTGGGGCATATGAGTCCCAATAGCCTAAACTTGGAACACAAATTTCAAGAAATTATAAGTTCTCTACAATATCAAGGATCAGGCCTTGAAACCTAGGTGGGACCCATACACCCAAGGTGGTGTATGAGTCCCAGATCACTAGATCTAGAACACACAACCTAAAATCATGAATTATGATTGTTCATTAGATAACTATCAATATTATCCTCGAAAAGATGTATTAGATAAGGCTTGTGGATGCAAAATAGGACTAAATAAGGCATAAAGAAGTCCAATTTTAGTAGGGAGAGCCCAAACAAGTGTGAAAATATAAAGGGAAAATATAAAGGGATACATTTTTTCTACACTACAATACCCAAAATGGATAAAAGGTGAAATGAAATGAAGTAAAATAGGATGTAAAGTGTAATGCCAATATGTAAATGTAGTTTTTAGATTCTAAGAAAGATAATTTTTTGATTGCTAAGAAAGTATTCCTCAAACTTATTGGTGTGGAAATCTCTTTGTGTGGTGGTGTTCAACTCTTTCATAGGGTTGAGAGTTACACAGCGACGTGATAAATTTTACATTCTGTTGGCTCCCAAATCTTCTATCCACTTGAATTCTAAAGGGATTCCAGGCCTAATGGTTAGATTCAAGGAGAGATTTGGCCAACGAATGGGAGATTGAATAAAAACCCCTTTCTCCCCTGCACTTTGGGCTCTGTGAAACCCAGAAAGGTGATCCCAATAGTATACTTACATATACTTGTGTGTCAAAGTACTCAGAACACTATAAACAAATGATTCTCCTTTAAATTCTTAACAAACACAATACCCTGAAGGTTTGGATGGCCTTCATGGTAATGTCTTGTTTAAACATGAGAGATGTAATACATTAAATTCCACACACACCCACAACAAGATAGATAAGTAAATTTGATTTAAAATTGTATTGTCTCACAAAACAATCTCGAGAAACTACAACATCAAGAAACCAGTGCCATATTCCAGGGTGGAGTCACCTTAAACATGAATTTAAAAATCATTGCATCATTCACTCTAGCATAACTATGCCTATCAGATGATGCATTACACCATTGATACTAGAAGCCAAACCAGACATACTTTATTAATCCAAGCATACAACTACACAAATCTTCATTCCTATTAATATAATTTAACTTACTCCTTGAATAAGAGTAATAATAGTGAAAAAACGTTCAAGGAAAGACAAGAAGATGAACAATAGAAACCCTTGATTTCTTATATTCAAAACTTATGCAATGTCTACAATGGAGAAAACTGACCCAAAATATCTTGTTATTTATTTATCAAAGATGGCAATGTTGTAATTACATTCTTCATTACAAGATTTAGAAGACTCCCAGAACCTAAAATAGACCCCTATTCTATTAAAGACTCTGTTACAAAAGAAGTATCTCTTGTGAGACGAAAATAGTGTGAGAAACCTCTTCTAATGGAGTAGAAAAATTACATTTAAAGAAAACAAAGTAACCCTAAAATGGAAATCTCTGCAGACATCTAGCATCATATGAGTCTTCAGATCAATCAATTTCATCTCCACCATTAAATGCCCACTCTGCCCTTTTCTTTATTTTCTACCTCTGTATTTTGCTTGTATTCACTTTTATTCTACAATAGAAATTCACCCCTTTTCGTGAAAAACTTCACTCCATTTTACCTTGTAGTTGTAAATGTTTTTGTTTGACCCATGAATACTTTTTACTCTGCTTCACCAGGTTGTAGAAAACCCATTTACCTATTTCCTTCCTATTTTCACCTTTACCTTGCAACAGAAGATATGTTTCTTACCGAAGAGGATCTCATTTTTTCTTTACTATATCAGGCTGCAAAAAGCTATTCACCTGTGCATTTTACATTCGCATTTACCAACAAATATTTTTTTACATTTAAAAAGTGAAGGCTTTATTTTTTGTTTCATCGGGTTATGAAAACTATTTTACCTATGCACTTTTATCTTCACTTCACATTTAAAAGTTTTTCCTTTTAAACGAGAAATATTTTAAAATCATTTTATCAGGCAATATAAAATCTTTTTACCCATGCATCCTTACATTTAGAGTTTTTTGCTTTTGAAAATGGTAAAGACTAATTATTTTATTGGGCACTTCAAGCCTTAAAATATTTTATCCCACCATCAAACACACCTTTAAATATTGCTTTTAAATTTTTTGCATAGGCCCACCATGAGCATCCCTGCTTCCTTGCCATCCTATGATGATGTTAGCACTTGCTCCTATGGGGGCGGGGAAAGCCTACTTCCATGGCCAACAATTGATGAACACACAGTGTACCTTCATTGAATTCCTTATTTTTCTCGATGCTGCAAAATGAGGCCCGGGGACTCCCTCTCAAGCTCTTCCTTGATTGTTCCTTGCTTTTAAGATCACAAAGAACAAATTGCAGTAGCTTCCAATTCATTTTTCATTACTCGGTCGTTTTTGGTAATGTTGGGCGTTTTTTACCATTCTAGCAACCAAAATCCATCATAAACATATTTAAAATTTCTTCCCAAGCATTAAGAATGGTCATGGGATGAAATTAAAACCTGAAACAATATTTTTGAACTCCAAAACACCCTCAAAAATGTGTTGAAAAGCAAAAAACGTGTATAAACTTTGAAATCTGCTCCTTCCGCAAACAAAAAATTCCTCCTCACAGTGATAAAAGGGATTTAAAACATGTGGAAGCAGCAGCAATTGGGTGCCCAACCAAAATATCCCCCAAACAATGCTTCTTGTCGCACTTCCCCACTTCCTTGTGAGCTTCCTCTAGTGGCAGCAATATTTCCACGAGCTGGCGGGGAAAGCTTGCTTTAATAAAGTTAAGACTATAGAATTTTGATAGATATTTTGAAATATTTAATGTTTCCCTAAAAGTTCCTTTTCCTCTGCAATTTCACTTTAGTAATATTTAAAATGCTCAAAGTATTTTAAATATTGCCTTTTAAGACATTAGAAATTGTGCAAAATTTAATTTCGCCTAGAGTTCAATTGGACGAAATTCACTGTGTGCAAACCAAGACACCTAGAACCGCAAAAAATTGTGTAGGGAAATTATCAATTATATAGAGAAAACCCATTTCCTCAAAACTTACATCGCCAAAATATTTTTAGGACCTCCTTTGTAAATTGCCCTGATGGATGCCTTCGCTATAACTTAAATGCACTAAAATAATGCATCATATGATCTCTAATTTTGACAAAAATGGAGTTGGAGATGTTTTGGACCAAAATAAGAAATGGGTTTCCTTTAGAATTTCAAATTTTGAAACTTTCTGGAGCACCAATTTTGACCTGGTCACAATCAGAAAATAATTAAATGACCTATGAAAACTAATCATGGGGCCTGAAACTAAGCACTCATGTTACCATATGTACCAAAAAATATTCTACCAAATGGATTTGTAAGATGACCCCCGAGTTTAAAGATATTAATCAAAAAAGTGGGCCTCTCGGGCATATTCGACAAGATGTAGACCTAGGCTCTGTCGATGCATTGAAGAGATATAGGCACTTCAAATCCTAAACAAGCGCTTGGTATATTCAAAGTTTTGTATTTGGATTTCACTATAGTACTATTGGGAGGACTTGAAAGTAGTGCGGGTTGTTTGTGTTACTCGCCACCTCGCAGTGATCTTTGATTGATCGTCAGCGGTCTGTGTGGTAGAGCAGGAGTCTTACCACTACCCCGCAGTGGATGATGGATGGTCCTAGCATTAGTGTAGGTAATTCCACTCTGTGACATACTGTGGTGGTTGTTCTATGTGAATTTTTGTGGTATGGTATATATACCATCAACCCGCGATGGTCTATTGGTGGTGTTTGTGGTATGGCAGTTGTTTGCAAAGCTTTAGTGGGACTTTGTGGAATCGGAGGGAGGTTTTATTTCATCCTCTCGATATCTCAATGGGAGGCAATACCAACACTTAGAAAATATCATGTTGATGTGATAATGGAGCATCAGAAGGACTTGTTTCATTGTCCCTTCAACATCACGATAACTATAGTGAGTATTGATGGTTAAACGGTATTGTGACTGTTCATCTATGGGATGTGAAATGATTGTTTCCTAGTAATTCTTGGATACCGAATGAATGGTGTAATTTGTATTGTATGTTGTAATGCATTGTAGTAGTGTGTATGGATTACTATAATAGAGTCAACTATATGATCGAATTGATTTGAGATTGAAGGTTGTTGATTTAGTTCTATAAATCAACACTTGTGAAAGTGGAGCTTTGTAACTTGTATGTGATTGACATTTACTAAAATAAAACAAGGTTACTGCTTTGGTGTGTGGGTTTTTTTCCATTAGGGTTTTCCCATGTAAAATCTAGTGTTCATTTTTTATTGATGTTTTATTTTCTATTTTTTTATTTATATGTGCATCTTAAATAGGTTGTAGATGCATATTTTTGTAATATAACTGTATCTCTCTCTTGAGGATTAGCATTTTGAAGGCGTTTTTGCACTTTTCCTTTCCTTTTAATTGGTATCAAAGCCTGGCTAGTTTTGTTATCCTTGTGGGTAAGACAGGTTTTTTGTGTTGATTATGTTTAGTGGAAGTTTTTTAGAGAGATTTGGGTGTAAACTAATTGCATATTTAAGATGGAAAGCACATCCAAAAGAAGAGAAATTGAGAAATTCAATGGCAGTAATTTTGAGTTGTGGAAACTCAGAATAGAAGATTTTCTTGTAGATCGAGAACTTTGGGATGTGGTATCCAGTAACAAACCATCAACAACATTGTAAGGTGACTAGGATGCAAAGGATCATAAATCCAATGGTCTAATCATATTGTGCTTGGTTGATTTAGTGCTCTTCAAAGTCTATAAAGAGAAGACATCAAAACTTCTATGGAAGAAACTTGGTGACATTTATCAAGGAAAATCTCTAGTAAATAAGTTATTTCTCAAGAAGAAGTTGTACTTTTTGAAAATAGAGGAAGGGGTGTCTATTGTGGATCATTTGAATACATTTAATATGATAGTTCTTAGTTGGCGTATGTTGGTGCAAAAATTCATGATGAGGATCATTGTATGCTCCTATTGTGTTCTTTTCTAGACACATGGGATCACCTGGTAATGGCTATTGGGAGTACAACAACCACTTTCAAGATGGAAGATGTGGTTGCTTCGCTACTATTAGAGGAAATGTGGAGAAAATCTTTTGAGATGGCCAAGGAGGCTATTGTTGTTCGAGGAAGATCAAAGGAGAAAAACAAGAAGAAAGACAAGAAGTCAAAATCCAAGTTAGAGGGGAGATCAAAGTCTCCTAGTAAAAAGTCCAAGGTGAAGTGCTGAAATTATGGGCAGACTATACATATCCAGAAAGATTGCAAAGAGGAGAAGAAGAAGAAAAATGAGAAAAATTCTTTAGATAAAGAATCTTCTCAAAGCGACGTAGATGCCTTCATAGTACCCTTGCCGACTCAGGCATCAGATGATGTTTGGTTGATCAACTTAGGTGTGTCTTTTCACATGACCTCTCATAGAGAGTGGTTCTCAAAGTATGAGAAGTATGTTGGTGGAAGGGTGTATCTCGATAATGATTCTCATCTAGATATTGTTGGTCATGGAAGAGTTAGAATTCATTTTCTTGATGGAGGAGTAAAGTGAATTGATGATGTGATGCATATACTAGATTTGGCTCAAAATCTACTATTTATAAGTAAACTTAATGATGCTGGTGTGCAATTCTCTTTCTTGAATGGTGTTTGCAAAATGACTAGAGGCTCTATGGTGTTGGCTAAGGTTGTATGTATTGGAACTTTGTACAAGCTAGATGCATGTGTAATGCAATGTAACAGTGCTTCTATAAAGTCGAGTAAATCTGACCAACTAGAGAAGGGGGACGTTGTTCCTGTGGGTACTAATTCCTTGGAGGTTAAGCTACCAGCAGAGAATAAAATGTTGTGTCATAAAAGGCTCGATCACATTGGTGAAAAAGGCTTAAAATCCTTGAAAAATAAAAGCCTAGTTGAAGGGCTTGAAGATTGTAACCTTGAATTCATTTTTTGTGAACATTGTATTTATGGAAAAAAAACCATGTTTCATTTTATTCTAGTCCTCGTAAATTTTCTATAATTTTGGATTATATTCATGCTGATATGTTGGGTCCAGTTAATGTTCCTTCATTATCAAAATATGTGTATTTTGTTTCATTCATAGATGATTATTCGAGAAGGGAATTTGTTTATTCTCTCAAAAGTAAAACTCAACTTTTCAATCGGTTTAAGGAATTTAAAACCTTGGTTCAAAATCACACCAGTAGAAAAATAAAATGTTTGAGGATAGATAATGGAGGTAAATTTTGTTGAGCAGATTTTGATAGGATTTACAAAGATCGCAGAATTAAAAGAAATAGGACAACTCCTTATACTCCATAGAAAAATGGAGTTTCAAAAAGGATGAATAGAATGTTAATGGAGAGGGAGATAATCATGATCAGTAGTGTTGGTCTAGAACAAAAAATTTGGGTTGAGATTGTAGCTACAAGATGTTATCTAATTAATAGATCTCCCACTTTAGCACTTGTGGGAAAGAAACCTATGGAAGCATGGTCTCGTAAGAAGCCCTCTTTGAGACACGTTAGAGTCTTTGGCTGTGAATCATATTCTTATGTTGCCAATGAAAAAAAATCTAAATTGGAGAACAATGTTGTAAAATGTATCTTCAGCGGTTATGGAATTAGTGTGAAAGAGTACAAGCTTTGGAATCTAATTAGAAAGAAGGTGTTGTACAACTGAAGTGTTGTCTTCTATGAGCTAAAACCTTCTACTATTGATCTATAGCCAGAGAGGAAAGAAGCAGAGAAGGAGGTAGTTTAATTTCTTCTTACACCAGATAAGGATGAACTACATACTCTTGGTGGACCCATTGATGAGAAGAGCTCAAGTAGCTATGAAAATTCTGATCAAGAAGAAGAATCTCAGCCTCAACAAGTGATGAGGTCTACACATACTAAGTGACAACCTGAAAGGTTTGGTTATTCTATGTTAGATTCAAGTTGTGCCTATGCTTTGATTGCTAACATTGATGAGCCTAAGACTATTAGAGAGGCTATGGGTATGCCTGATGAATATTCCTAGTTGGAAGCCATGAATGAAGAAATAGCATCATTGAAGAAGAAAGAAACTTGGGTTTTGGTACCTTTTTCCTAAAGTTCAAAATCCTGTTGAATGCAAATGGTTGTTCAAAAATAAAATTAGTCTAGATTGTAGTGTTGAGAAGCATATAGAAAGGTTGGTTGCAAAAGGATATTCAGAAGTGGAGGGAATTGATTATGGAGAAATATTTTCTCCTGTAGCTAAGATGACATCTGTCAGATTTCTATTGTCACTTGCAGCAGCATATGATTTAGAGATCCAGCAAATGGATGTGAAAACAATGTTTCTTCATAGTGATTTGAATGAAGAAATTTATATGTCTCAGCTAGAGCACTTCATTGAAAAAGGTAACGAAAACCTAGTTTGTAATTTAAGGAATCTTTGTATGGTTTGAAGCAGTTGCTAGAATGTGGTACCAAAAGTTTGAAACCTATGTGTTGTCTTTGGGATTTGTGAGATCAAAGTCTGATCATTGTGTATACTTTAAATCTGAAAATGTTCATGTTCTTATTATTTCCCTATATGTGGATGACATGTTATTCATTGGGAATGGTAAGGGTATGATTTATGAATTAAAGTCTCAATTCTCAACATAGTTTGAAATGAAAGATCTAGGTTCAGCTAGGTATATTCAGGGGATGGAAATTAGAAGGGATAGGGGAAATAAAAAACTTTGGCTTAGTCAAGACAATTATATAAATGATGTCTTAAGGAGATTTAATATGACATATTGCAAGCAATTAGTTGTTTTAGTATTATAGGGAATGAAACTTTATATTGAATATTGTCCAAAATATCCTACTGAGGTGGAGGACATGACCAGGGTGCCTTATGCAAGTGTAGTTGGTAGTTCAATCTATGCAATGGTCTGTACCAAGATAGACATTTCCCAAGTAGTGGGAGTTCTTAGTTAGTTTATGGCTAATCTAGGAAGACTTCATTAAGATGTTGTGCAAAGAGTTTTTAGATATTTGAAGGGTACTTCTAAGTATTCCTTATGTTATCATGGTCACTCTACTGGATCACAGAGTTCAGTTAGCTTTCATGGATATGTGGATTTTGATTGGGAAGGGGACATTGATAGTAGTAGATCCACCAATGGATATGTATTCACGTTGTTTGGTGGTGTAGTTAGCTGGATGAGAAAGTGGGAGGCTATAGTTTCATTTTCCACTACCGAGGTTGAGTACATGGCAACCACTCACACTTGTAAGGAAGCTATTTGTCTTAGGAGACTGTGTTCGGATATTAGTTTTGATGTAGGGAATATTGTAATTTTCTATGATAGTCAGAGTGTTATTTGTTTGGTAAAAAATCTAACTTTCCATGCTAGGATGAAACATATTGACATGCAGTACCACTTTTTTCATGATGATGGAACCCCTAAAAATTTTGGTTCCATTTCTAAAACTCTATAAAATTCAACCAATTTCAAAATGTATGTACTTAGGGTTTTTCCCACTATTCTTGTCTTAGGATTTTTTGCCAGGATCTCTCTATTGAAACCCTAAGTCTTAGCCCTTGTCAATGTCATGATCTATTGTTGACCTTCTATTGCCCATCCCCAGTCATGTTAAAACATCTTATTTCATTAAAGCTCATGAAATTACAGGCCCCTTGTGCCTAGGTCATAAACATGTTTTATTTCATAAGGTTTTTTGATCAACCTTGTTTTTCCTTTACATCCTTTGAAAAATATGTTTTAAATTCCTTTGAGTCCTTTTATACGTTTTCCTAGATGGTCCCCTTTCTTAAAACAACTTTTGGGCACATGCTAAATTACCCCACTTAGTCTTGTCTACCGCTTCTATTTATCGCTCATCATGGATAGTTTTATGAATGAAAAATTGAATTGGAATTAAGCGATGAATGATGTTTCTTTTGTTTCATGTATCATGGATTGCTTTGAGAACTTTGGATTCATATTAATGATGTGTGATGCTTGATTTTCTCTTTGTATCACTAGAGGTTCGGCTATCGCTAATTGCGCTTGAGTTTTGAGTTTTGAATTGGTGATGAGTGATTCTCTCAGGGCTCTTTGTATTTCTTTCCATTGCTTATCATGGATAGTTATGCACTTGTCTTGATCAAATTGGAAATTAGAAATGGGGTCTCTAGTCAATATGTGTCATCATTATTTTGAAAGGGGTGAATGAGTGATATGTTTGTGATAGTTGATATCAAAGGAGGATGCATGTGGCGTGATTTGGTTCCATTATCTTTTGTATCTATTGTTAATATGGTCTAGAATTTTAAACATAAATCAGCGATGCACGATATGAGGTGAATATTTCCAAGAAGGACAGTGATCCAACGGTCCAGTTTCCATCGTGCTAGTACTCTCGTCACTGATCAAAACCTAGAGGGTTGGGGAAAATTCACAATGGGTGATGGGATGTTTTAAGGAATTTTCTCTTCAATGTCAACTATTTTTACTTTGCCGATGTGATTGAAATAGTGTGGACTAGGGTGGCAATGCATGATAATTATCAAATTAAAGATGACTAATGAAGTTAAGGGCAATCGTGGTAGCTTTCTGAGGTGGTATCTCCATTTTTGAGGCATAGGTTTTAAAATCCAGAAATGACACTTGTGGCTTGCCATTGATGGTGTTTTAAATCCAAAAATATCAATGACCTAGATTCAAAGTTGATCGGCTAAGTTATCATCTTGCTCATGTGAGGCTCTCCTTGATCATTAATGGCTACACACTCTTGATTTTTCTATTTAATGTGGATTGTCTGTCATTTTATCTCACCATTTGTAGCCATCAAGAATTGAAAGGTGTGAGCCAAAGGAGAAGCATGTGAGTCTTTGGTTTTAATTACAGAAGTATTGAAGTGTTTATCCCTGGTAAGTTGTTTTTCATATGAGCTTTGTTCTGATTCATGCATTAGTTGGTTTGAGAGTTTTATTTTTTGAGATAGTGAGTTTTGGTTGTCTGTAATTTTCTTTAGGGCTAGTTGAAATTGTTTGGGTGTGAGAGTTTTATGTTATGCAAGTTTCCATTCAGGATATTGGGCTGGTGAGTCTTCTCATAATTAGTGGTTTGCTATTTTTTCCCTATTTCTTGAAAGAATGGGTAAGTTGGGTGTGCCTATTCAGCCAATTAGGAGGTCTAGGAGACTTAGTTTGTTCGAACTTCAAGAGGATTTATCTAAAGCTACTCAAGAAGTGATTGAAGCTTCTACACCACCAAGGGGCAAGAGTAGATCCCGTGGTAAAAATAAGAAAGATGGTGTCAAGCGCACCTATAATTTGAGGAGTCAGGTTGTTTCAGAAGAATTGGTCAAGTTTAAAAAGGAGTTTGTTAAGCTTGAGAAGAAAGGAAAGAAAAATAATAAGTATCACAAGACTTATCTGGGGAGGTACAACTCTCCCATTGAAGTTTTAGATAGCCCTTCGGGCGATGGAGGAGATACTAACTCAGAGTATGGCCATTACCTAATTTCTCTGGTACCATATGAATATTATGATGAGGGAGGAGTAATTACTCCTCTAGTTTCAACATGAACACGGAACGGGAAAGCATACTTTGATGTTGATGAATCAGAGTAGCTTCTCGGCCCTATTTTTTTTATGACACCATTGCCACTACAACAAGATCATCCTCTTAAGCATATATGTCATCTTTTGTCTTTGGTACTGACATGGAAATATTTTTGGCTAGTTTAAAAGAGAGGTGTTGGACTTCATGTCCTCGACAACAAATATTCCTTTTTCGATTAGTATATAATTTTTTTCCTCTGGTACTAATGGAGAATCTTCTTTGGTCAACGTGGACAAGAGATTTTCACTGTTGTAGAAATGAGTGATGCCTTTTGGAAGGGTAGCTCATCTTCTTCAAATGACTTGTGGAGTTTTGTCTTTTGATTTCCCTTGTTCTGAAATAATTAAGTGAAACTATCTGGGAGGTCTCTAAACCTAAAATGAGATGTGTGATAATTGAGATGTACTTGAAATGGTAATTCAGCCTGAAGCTTGTTGCTCCCATCCTTCTATAAATGGGATATCAAGGCCGATTACTAAGAGTTCAATTTTTGAGTCTCAAAAGGTCTAAGTAGGAAAATAAATATCATGAAAGAGCATATTGTAAATTCATGCACAAATGAATAGGTTAGTGAGGATTCTAGGGTATGAGTTTTTTTGTAGTGATCTCAAATAGTTTTACAATAGCAGTAGTTTATAAATGAAAATGCTAGTTCGAAAGAACCTTCTCTCTTATGTAATTTTATTCTATATTATGAATAAAACAGTTAATGATCTTTTCATTTGTCTTCAATTGTCTTATACGGAATGAGTGATTTTACTTGTGCTTTGATTCAAATAATTGATTAAAATGATAAAAGTATGGTCACAAATTTATAAGGAAAAATCATAGGATTCATAGGTAGTTGTGTCTTCAACGCGGTGAGTTGAATATTGTAATGTAGTATATCAATAGCCCATTAATTACTAAGTCAAATTGCTAAGGTATTACTGGTTATTATGAATATGACTTTGTTACCCTAGGACAAGTTACTCATCTTTTCATTTGGTTATCCTAAAGATAAATGAGTTAGTCAAATGCTTGACCAAGTGCTTGAAATGAGAATAAAAACCATCAGAGAAAACTTTAGTGGTGAATCTTTTCCAATTGGTGAATTCTATAAATCGGCCAAGTCAAAATTGTTGAATTAATCGCACCCAATAGGGTGTCCAAATCACCCAAATTTTATGAATTATCGGTCCAATGCATGTCCATTCGCCAAAAAAAATTTATGAGGCATATTTAAGTAATAAATTCGCCCTAAAAAACTACACATTTCAAATGAATCAATTAATATTTTCGCTTGGAATATCGAAAGCATGTAATAAAACACCTACATATTCACCAATACTATTAAAACAACATTGTATCGAGACCCATTTCGCCAATTAAAATTTACAAATAGTTTCTTGTGAAGACCCATTTCGCTAATTAAAAATTATAAATAGTTTCTTATGAGGACCTATTTCGCCAATAACATTAAATATAATTACATTTGAGGACACATTTCAACTTGAAAATTACAACGTATCATTGTATAAGCACGTGGGATTTGCCAAATTTTTAATATACTATTTAAAAATCCTGCAAAATTTGCCAAATATGGATTGATATAAATACAATCAAAAATGTCATTTATTCTTACACATTTTGTTCAATTTTGAGGTTCTCGATTCGGAAGTCAGTGAAAGCCAAAAACTTAGACTTAAAGGTGAGTGATCATTTCTTCATAGTGTTATTAGTTATAATAATAAGATTTCTTTATCTCTTTTCCATTATTGCTTCAATCTTAAATATGATATTACATAGGGAAAGGGATCTATATTCTCTGTCCTTCTTAAACAAGATGATGTTTTTCCATCTTTTATTTGAATTGAGAGATCAATATGTCGAGAAGAAAGGGTAAGAATCCTCAGGGTAGTGAAGGGACTGGGAGGCCATCAGAACACCCAAAACATAGAGGTACCATACAATCTTACTTTAGAATTGGCAATGCTTCTGATCCATTAGATCAAGATGGAGCTACATCATTAACTCTTCCATAAAATATTAATGAAGAAGGCATTTCCATTACCTCACCGCCACCAGAAGGTCAAGGTGAGATTGTCATTGAGTTAAATAAAAATGTTTCAAATGAGGATGGAAATACCACAAAAGATGTTCCAATGGATACCCTTGTTTGCTAGAATGGGATAATTGACTTGGATCAGGATGATGTTGGTAGCAAGAAAAGAAAAGGCAAATAAAAAATGGTGCATGAGTGGGAAATGACAAGGAATTTTCAACTTGTTTGGTTGTCAAAGTACCCATTCATTGTACTAGTGGGGAAAGCAAATGATATTGAAAAATCAACAAAATGAAAGTGTACGATTTGTAGTTGGAAATGTGGAAGAGACAAGAAGTTGTAGCTAAAGCTTGACACTATAGAAAATCATATTGGTAAATTTTATGAAAAACAAATCATAGATGGAAAGGATAAATCAATCGTACGATGGAAATCAAAGGAAGAATGTCTTCATGTTAAGTATGGAACGGAATACGAAGAGCATAAGAAAATAATTTTGAAGCTTGTTGCATGTCAAGGTACACTTGAGGCTCAATTTTGAAAAGCAATGAAAGGAGCAAATCTATCAAAAACTATTTAGATGAGTGGTGTTTTTCATATTTTGTCTAGAGGGCATCCTATGAAAGACTACCCAAAATATTCTAATATATTATCTTTTTTGGGTGTTCCTCACTTTCCCTTCTCACATTGGTCAATAAACGCTGGATGGGAATGGGAAAACTATCTTGCTGTAGTGGAAAAGGAATAATTAAAGGAGAAATTAAAAGATTCAAACTTCATTGTATTATCTTTAGATGAAGTTATTATGGTAGAAAATACTTCTTGGGTCTATATGCATTTGTATAGTGTAGAAAAACATGTTTGCCAAGCTCATCTTCTCTGTGTTCATAGAATGAAGGACATTTCAACATCGCAAAATCTATTTGAACTAGTTAAGAAATATTTGAATGAGATTGTAGGTATGGATGAGTTGACAATTACCAAGAATTTGGTGTGTGTAGGAGGTAATGGAGCTTTAGTGATGCAAGGTCAAAGGAGTGGTTTTTGCACAAAGTTACAAACTACTTGTGCACCATACATGCTTGGCATTAACTACATGGCCCACAGTTTAGCATTCAAAATTGAAAGAAAGTTTCCTAAAGTATAAAAATTTGAAAATCTAGTTTGCGAAACATATGCATACTTCTATCGAAGTCCCAAACGTTTCGTAGAATTTCAAAATTTTGTTGAGGGAATAACACCAAGAAATAATCTTCTCAAGGATGTTGATACTGGAGATAGATCTAAATGCATGGACCAATGCAATGAGTTCTTTCAGAATATCAATCCTTGATTGGAGTGATGTGTGAGCATCACAACACAGTAGACAAAGCTCTTGACCTCTTACATAGGTTAAGCGATATAGAGACACTCTTGACTTTAGCTAGTATTTTCCCCATGTTGGATGTGATAAACAATCTTGTGAAGAAATCCCAAGATAGAACTATGTATATTTATGAATATTCCAATCTACATAAACATACATTATTGTCCCTTGATCATCTATATCTAGATCTAACACAAGAAGGCCCAAATTATTTCATGTGGCAAAAAATTACTGATTTGAATAATCTTGATAATTATTTACAATTTAATTCAAATAGGAACTTATGTATCTATGTATGTGGATATGAGGTACCAATGTACCATTGTAAGATAGCTAGGCACTCTAGCAGAGAAGTAGCTATTAACGAGGAATATTTTAACAGCATTATTAAATATGTTAGTGATAATTTGAAGGAAATTGCAAAATCTCTTTCCTCAAATATTCATAAAATATTCCCTCGACATGAAATACTTGAAGCCATGGGTATATTGTATCCTCAATTTTGGGTAAACTAAGATAACATATAATGACCATACAACTTTTGAAAAGTGTAACATATAATGAGCATACAATAGAAATAATTTTAAATAAAGATAACCTTAGAGAACAATGTAAGAATTGTTTAATAGCTATGAGGGACCAGTATGATTCCATGGGCATGAAGAAGGCCTTTGAACTGAGATCAATACAAAAGGTTTGGACAAACTTAGTTCAGAGTGAAATATTGTGTGGTATGATTTCAAAATATTTCAAACTTGTTGATTTATGTCAAACAATGATATTAGGGTCGGTGGAGGATGAAAGATTTTTCAATACATTGGCGTTTTTGAAATAAAAGTTAAGAAACAAACTAGACAAGAATTTGGAAAATTGCTTGAGGATGAAAGGAGCTACATATAATATCAAAAATATTCCTTTTGAAATGGCACTCATAATTTGGAGGTCCACATGTGAAAGAAGAGGTACTGAGTTGTGCGACACTCCAATTCCAAATGTCGGTACTGGTGGCACTGGTAGTGGTAGTGGTACAAATGACAGTGACACAATGAATGTTGAATTTGAGATGCGGGCTGAAGAAAATGAAGAGCAGACTCAAAATCAAGATGACTCTTTAACTTTATCTCAATTTGAACGTCAGTTTGAGGACCCTGACTCCATTTGGGAAATGGATTTGGAAGTGCATTAGCATCTTTTAGGTATTTATACTACACTTCATGAATCGGTTTCCATTGTTCCAAACTGTAGTTGATGATATTCTATATTGTATTCCATGAAATTGTGAATCATTGCACTTCATGATATTTTATTTTATATTGCACTTCATGAATCATATTCCAAACTATTGATGATGATATTTTATATTGTATTCCATGAAATTGTGATATTTTATATTTTATATTGTATTCCATGGTATTGAATTTGATATGTGAATCTGCATCATTTTTAAAGAACAACACTTATCACACTACTTATAAATTCCTATTGCATTTCCATTCACACAATATTTGATAAATAAGATAATCCTTGATCATATTATTCATAATTCATGAAACAAGTACATAGGAAAGAAATTGTTTTGAATTTGAACCATTTTATATTCAATTGCTAGCATTGTTATCAAAATTGCATACGTAGACTAATTGACTCAAAACCTAAGACAAAACTCTAAAATATTCTATGTATTCCCTTTACAAAATTCTTTGTGATCAATACAAAACAATGAGCTGGTACTTTTGGCCTTGAATTCCTTCTTATAGAAATGAAGGAGAAAAACAAGCTTCGAGCTAGAAGGAGTAATATCCATGTGCTCCAAAATTGTATCCACATACACTAAACATAAAAGATAGAAAATCATAAACTGTAGAAAAGAAGGAGACAAAATATCTTCCAGGTCTGCATCCTTGTCACCAAATTTAAACTAGGGAGAAAACAATATTTTATCCATAATTTAGCAAAATCCTAATCTATACTATTTCTAGGCTACGCATTGTATTTCTCCCATCCATTACTCACCATATTTGCAAACTTAAGACCAAAAAAATTATTTCACAATCAAAATTGTATTAATCAAAAAAGGTTTGACAATACATAGACCCACCACACCATTGCATAGGACTAGGCATTGTTGCATCCAGCCTCATTGTTCTGCTTGGCTTTGGTTGCATTCTAGATAACTAGGCAATCACCACCACAGGCACTATGAGCAAGATGGTTCACTTGCTCCTCCCAACTCCTGGTACCGTTCACAACCCATTCTTCTCCAACACTAGCTCCCAGTCCTCCTTGTCTAAGGGCCACCTCTCCCCATCAAGAGCCTCTGCCACTACAAACGTCTTCACCCATCCCTTCGATCAGTCTTTGAGAATACCTATTGCATGCATGAGGAATTCAATGCATCTATCTATCTCACCCTAGTGATTTTTGAGCATTGTGTGGTCTAGCGAGCATACTAAAGGTAATTTTCATACTGACCATTCATTCCCACATTCCATGTAATAGTGTAATGGTATAGGGGTCATGAAGTTGTCGTCAATGTTGTCCAATGTTGCATCAATATTTTTTAGAAGTGAATTTTGAAATATCATTTGGCATAACTTCTTCCCCTGAGCTTTTGACACACCCATGTATACGAGCATCGCTAGAAACATGGTGGTGATTTTTGGATTTGAACTGAGCTTATGATTTTCCTACAGAAATTATGGACCCAGGATCCCCTTCACCACCTAAAGCACCAGTGGGTGGCTGGACACCATTATCCCCTTCAACTACTTCTCAGTGACTTTTTCATGGAATGTATTTTGTTGCTTTGTGGAATTCAGAAAGAGTGGAGTCTCCATCACCCCTTAAGAGAGTGTTGATACTTGAGAGCACAAAAAAAATTAGGAAGAATGATCTCTACCACCCCTATTTAAAGCAAAAGCTCACGTAACCATATAGAGATCATACCAATTATTAAAGGCCTTCATGTCTCATAACTTCAATGCTCATATCTTTTTGAGATCCTACCTCCATCTTCCCCGTTCGAGCTAGCCTATAATTTAATGTGAAATGCAGCAGTCGTCATTTCACCAATCTCCACCTTAAATGCATTCTCAATTTCAAATCTCAATGCCCATCACCTTTGTGTCATCAGTCACCTAGGTAGTCTTTGCCACCACTTTTTCCAGCCTATATGTCACCTCATTCCCTTCTCTGGATATTCTCCATTGCTTATCGCCAAAGTGTTCCAAAGATACACTTTCACTTTAGCGAAGAGAGAAACCTAGTGATACAAAGATATAGCCTTAAGGCGTACTCCATCACTTATCACCATAGTTGATTTGGAAATGATAATTCTTTCGATGACTACAATGAAGAAAAATCCTTGATCATATTATTCATAATTCATTGGAAATCAATGAAGAAAAAATATGTAATAACATAATCCTTGGCCATATTATTCATAATTCATGAAACAAATACAATAGGAGAGAAATAGCTTTGAATTTGAACCATTTTGTATTCAATTGCTAATATTGCTATCAAAATTACATATGTATATTTGACAAACTCAAAACCTAAGACAAGAATATAAAATTCACTTTGTATTCCTTTACAAAATTATTTGTGATCAATACAAAAAAATGAACCTGTACTTCTAGCCTTGAATTCCTTCTTATAGAAATGAAGGAGCAAAACAAGATTTGGGCCAGAAAGTTCACATGTCTCTTTTCTATTAGACCGATACCAAATCATTCCCTTTTCAGTTATATTTTCATTTCCAAATGGAGGGAAATGTTACATGAGACAAAAACTATTTTTTTGTCGATGAAGATCATATTATGCCTTCTAAAAGGCATCTTCAGGCTGATGTAGCAATATCCATGATCTCCAAAAGTGTATCCACATACACCAAGCATAAAAGAGAGAATAACATAAAGTGTAGAACAACAAAAGATACAAAAGACTCTCCACATCTACATTATTTTAACCAAATTCAAATTGGGGATAAAATAGTATTTTAGCCATACTTTAGAAAAATCCTAATCTATACTCATTCCAGGCTATGCATTGTATTTTTCCCATCAGTTACTCACCTTATGTGTAGATTTAAGACCCAAAATTTTATTTCCCAATCCACAATGCCGCATCACCATATTTATCATCAATTTTCATTACTGAGAGGATACAACATTTTTAAATACTTCAACATGGGCTTAGTTTGTAAATTTTTCAAGCCATGTGTCAATCCTCCTCAGTTGGCCATTGCATATCGAGCAGCTTTTGTAATTTTTTGTTATGTTGGTTGTACCTTGCATCAATTAGTAGCCTAGCCTCTTTGACAAATATGTCCATCATCATCTCTATTTTTTCATATTATCTATGTTAGGATTCAACATAGAATAATCAGCAACACTCAGCATCATCTTAGAATGAGGAAGAAGTTCTCCCAACTCTTTCTACCATTTGGAAAACTCCTTTAATTAACCCTTATCATTAAATATCTTGGGCATAGTAAACCCTTCCATTTCTCTTAACATTCTCAATTTATTCTGGAGTTACATTCCTAGCTTTCCATGAAAAGATGTGATTTTATTTACTAAATCAATGGCCTTCAATAAATCAAGAATTTTGGTGGGAGATTCAAGGTATTCCTACATCTCAGGCATCATTTCTTTCAATGTTCCTGCCATAGCACTCCACTTATTCCACTCATTTTGGAATGATTTCAAAACTTGCAAGTCTTTCACATTTGCCTCATGAATATTTTTGTAGGAATCCCACACATTATCAACCTTATTTAGTAATTTTGTTAGTCTATGTTTTAACACATGATCAAAAATATCATTAGCCAATTTGATTGTCTCCATTTTTTCTTTCTTTGTGTTTTCTTTCTCTGCTTGCACTTCCTGCTTCAAGCTTTGAATTTTTCGTGACAGGGTTTCTCTATCTTATACTGACAAATCTGAAGTAGAACTTGTTGAAGAGGGAAAATCCCTAGATGTATTGGTAGTAGTGGGAAGTACCTTGTTGTACTCATTCATCAATTTGTTGTACTTATCCAATATTTTTTTATAATTAGCTTCTATGATCTGGGTTGTGTCTGCACTCAACATGGTAGCATGCATTGTCAACTATGCAGCTACAGTAGTTGTCATTTCAGTAGCCCTTTTAACAACCACAGCTCCAATCTCTTTCTCCACATACTTTATCACATCAGTCTTCCCAGTATTTGGTGTCATAGACCAAATAGAAAGTGTATGTAACTTTGGACTAAAGCTTGAGCCAAAAGTTTTGTTATCAAAAATCTCCTTAGAGATGGGGGCATTTGGATCTTTCTTGATTGCATATAATGCAATGGCTGATGATAGTTCCCATCCATGTAATAGTAGAATCTCACTTCCTTTCACTAGGGCTCTTACACCCTGGGGTGACATAGCAGCAATTTCTTACATTATTTTTCCTTCCTCCTCCTTCTCAACTTCATCTTGCAAAGAAGGGTCAACCTTTCCTTTTTCCTCTTCTATTCTCTTTTTATATCAGAGGATTTCAAATGGATAAAAAAATATTTGAATTCTTTTGTTTAAACAAAAGCATCATCACATGAAATTGTCACAAGCCTTCATCCTGACATTGTCATCCTCGGCTTCATTATACTCCCATTTTACAATACTATTGGGAGGAACATCAATATTCAGAGCATCTTCTTTAATAGGATATGGGAATATCTGATCCACTTACTCCTCCACTAGGATGTATTGTGCAAATACCTTAGGTGCATATCCTTCACCTCCTTGCTTTGTTTCACAATAAGTCACCAATGGGGTGACTGTAGGTTGTTTGCTTGTGTCCTTAGCTTGCACTTCAATGCATTGAGCAGAATATTGATCCAGCTAGCTCCTTATTTGTGCTTCATGATTTTTTCTATTCATCATGGCCCTTATTTCAGCTTGTTTAACCTTTTCAAAAAAAAATTTGTCTTCAAAATCTCCAAGCATCAATTTTCCTTGCATAATTTTTTTCATGTACCTTAGAGTAAGGACTAGCATAGAAAGGATTTTCTTTTAACATCTTCTCCTCAATTGCAAAAATTTTCTTCCATATAATTTTTCTTTTTGTAACTTCCTCATCGGAAGACATATTTCTGATCAAATCCTCTTGATAGAGGAATTGATGATGTATCCATGATAATCCTCTAGCTCTTCTCTCAATAGTAATAACCCCTTCAGGGTCACAAAACCTTTTAATATCTTCTTTTGTTCTAAGTTTGTTTAATACAGAGCCAAACCTCTCAAGGCCTTCCTTTGAAGTGCAAGTGAAAAATACAAAAACACAGTAAGGGTTTACCATGGATGCCTTCCTTGATTTTCTATTTCTAAAATGTGCCTTATCCATGGCATCAAGCTTCCACATTATCTCCATGAAGGCTTGTCGATCTAACATATATATTGGTAGCTTGTGGGTTGGTGTCGGGGATCCATAAATTCTGATTACAGTATAGTCATGTTGGAGGTACCAATCCCCACAATTGAATTTTTGTGTAGTTTCCTCCTCATACTCTAGAGGCCTCAACATTTCTTTCACACCTTTTGAGATTTTGTAAATGGGCTTTAGGCCTAACTTCTCCAACAACAAAAACTTGAAAACATTGAAAAACATAGCATAATCAGATTGAGAACAATGCACATCCCACAAATGAGTCCACATTTGCATAGGAAACTTATTATCCATGTTATCCCTTTCTCTCAATTTCATGAATTTTCTAAACACCATTCTTCCTTTCCAGAGTAGCATATGCATCAACAAAGAATAGTGTATGCATGACAATGGAGGGGTCACATCTTTCAACTTAATCCAATCCTCATGCAAGTGTTCAGTAATATAAGAAGCATAATCCCAAACCTTTTTTTGATAGTTTTTATGAATATCAATTGCTAAAACCATCAAAGCAACATCCATTTTTATGTCAAAATTCATATGCAGGACCTGACACAATGCATAGTCTGTAATTTTGAAATAGTCCTCAAAATCTTCACAATCAAATGGTTCTAACTCTAGAGGTTTGAAAGTACGACATTCTTCTTCAAATCACATCTCTTGTGCCTTGGAAAAACATTCTTTCTATATGAAAAAATTTTTTCCCATATTCATTATATAGTTTATGAAAATTAATGGATTTAGAAGCATATGGATTCACATTAAAAACTTCCATTATTTGACTTCCCAAAATTTCCAACTTAAGAAGAAAATCTGGAAACCTTTTGATTGTCTTGCCAGTTGGATCATAGCACCTAGCCAATTCAAGCATCGGGTCCACCTCCACAAACACATTGGGGCACACCAATTTTCCAATGTCACAAGTCCATAAGTGATAGGTGGGACAATTGGAAAACCTCCTCTTGAAAGCATATATAAACAGATCCCAACCACTTTGTGGCAGCACCACATCACCAATCCTAGCAGCCAAATCCTAAAAATGAGTTGTCAATGCACCCTTGCCAATCTTTCTCTTCCCAACTGGCTTAACCTCTATAGTTGGGTCCTTAGGAGCCTCTTCCATGAAATGAGGATAATTTTTATTAACAACTCTCTTCTTTGCAATTTTTTCAGGCCATGTGCCAAGCTTAGGCTTATCATCTTAAGGCTTAGACCTTTTAACAGCTCTCTTCTTTGCAGGTTTTTCAGGCTGTGTGTCAGGCTTAGGCTTATCTTCTTGAGGCTTAGGAATTTTAACCCTTTTCTAAGTAGGTTTCCTTTGTGGTTTGGTTGACGATTCACCAGGTTCACTCATTTTTATTGCTCAATAAAACTAGGGTTCCAAGATATCTATGAATTACAATTATATTCTTTGAATTCATAGGGTTTAGACTCAATTTCAAACAAAATTCACTCATTTACCCCCAAACCCTACGTATAACGACTACAATTCCCTTAGTAATTAGAGAGCAATAACCCTAAATAAAAAACCCTAGCGGCTAGCTATCTACTCACTTTATCAATTACCTAATGCTATAAATTACTCATAGAGGTGCAGAATTCAACATACCTAGGAAAATTAGCATCTTGTTCTTTGAAATTTTCTTTTCCTGGAGCTCTGCCTTCTTCTTCTCTTCCATTAACCGGTTCTTCAACTCTCGAGAATTGAAATTATGGAATAAAAGTGATCAACAACCTTCTTTATGACTCAAAATTGGAGCCTCTTCTCCATTAATGTCTGATAGATAGATCGTGTGAGTGAACCATTGAACTAACAAGTTGTCATTCACGTTTAAACTCTAGTCATTGATCTTATTTGATTAAAAAGATGATGTATGGTCCTCCTCGACCATCACTTTATTCTTTCCTAAGTGTGTTTTAAACAAATGACGATACCTTGGGGAGTTTCTTGGTAGACCTTTATAACCCCATCGCTCATCACAGTAATGGTTTGAAGTTAAGTCCATACTTCAGCGATGAGCGACAACACCTCAAATGGAAGGAATATTCCTCATTATATTCTCCATCACGTGTCACCAAAGTGTTACAAAGATACACTTTCACTTCAGTGAAGAGAGAAACCCAGCGATAAAAATATATAGCCTTAAGGCTTAGTCCATCGCTTATCATCATAGTTGATTTGGAAATGAGAACTCTTTCAGCGATGGGAAAAACAAGTGATGGCACCAGACATGGAAACATGGCAATATCATAGCCCACCGTTCCTTACCTTAATATCGCTCATCACAGTAATCAAAATAAACAACGAAACTTTTCTATGATGGCACTATATAAAGGATAAACTTGTGTTCATCGAGCTTCGTTGAAGTGGAACCAAAGAATGAAAGATCTTCAGGGATAATCGATATGAAAGGAAACAAGCATATCACTCATCACAATAATAATACATCGAGACCAAACACCTTATGCGATACGTGATACAAGTAACAAGAGAAAATCAAGGCTCATCACTCATCGCGGTAATGAACTTGATGGGTTGAAGGATTTTGGCGATGAGCGATACAAGAACTTAAGTGGTAGAAATATGCATGTGCATAAAGTCTATTTTAAAGGAGGGACCACCCAGGAAGAACATAGGACTAGGGCTTAAAAACTTAAGAACGTTTTATGCAAAGGAATAAAATGATGTAAAGGCCAAACAAGGCCGAATTATCAACCTTATAAAATAATTGAATCCTTGGACCAAACTCACCAAAGTAATGAAGGAAATATGTGTGATGGGTAAATAGGGAACTCTAACCACAAGGGGCTAGTAATAGAATGAACCCAAAGGCATAAGATATAACTTAGATGACTTGGAACTGGCCATAACAGGTCAATGGAGGATTATACCAAAAGACAAGGGTTTAGACAAGGGGAAATTATACTAAGTAAAAACCCACCCCTAACATAAAACCCTAAACCCTATCTTTGTAATTCAGACCAAAATCCACCAAAGTAAGGCATATTAGATCAGTGGAACAAGAAATTTTGAGGGTTTAACCAGTGATTCATCACTCAAATCAATGCTTAATAACATATTAACAATAGTATCATATACAACAATAAACATCAACAATTTTTTAATGTGTGTTTAGTAGTTGAAACCAGAATTTTTCTTCAAATGATAAAATAAATAAATAATAATACAGATAATTGAACATCAACACATTATTGAAGTTTGAATTTGATTTTTTTTTTTTCACATGAAGGGGTACATAGAGGCATTGACAATGCAAAATCTTGCCCAAAGACAACTCCGCATAGAGATAAATTGGAACTTGCAAACTCATATTATCAAAAATCAAATCAATGTATCACCTTTTCTAGAAACTTTCACTCTTTAGGTGATGGAATTGTCATTTGTTCTAACTGATGTTGTTTGACTTCAAGTTTTGTTAATATTTCATGATTGTAATTTGAACGTGTCTTGAATTCTTCAGTCAATTTTGCATTCAAGGTTATTAGTGGTTTGATGGAATCCAAATAGTTCACCACATATGGGTTATGAGGAAACTTATCGAAATCAATCTTCCATGCACCCTCCATCTTCTTTCTGATATCATCCTTTCCAATGAATTTATCATTTGTGTCAAAAGCCTCTGGAAAACCAAGCTTTGTGAAGTTCCTTACCTTTTCAACCACCACCTTAATCTTGTATGAATCCAAATGAAAATATTCCTTTTATTCATGTATTCTAAAACACTTTTCAATGATAGATGACAACTTCATTTAGGTAGTGAAACACCAAAAATATGCAATAAGGAAAGAGGATTCCCCAATGAGCCTATAGGGTTTTTCACCTAGAAGCTTGGTTGAGGAATGGCTCTCTTTCACACTAAAGGTATTCTTGGTGAGTTAATTCAAAGGGGGGGATTGGATAGGTGTGATGTGTGTGGGAAGTGAAATGATCTAAGAAACTAACTAAGAATGTAAAACCTATGAAATACAACTATGTTTGAAAACAAATAATGATATGCAAATAACCTAAGAAACATAAACAAACTGCTACAGAAATGGATGAAACTGAAGAGGTGCACTTGGAGGTTTAAAAGGGATGGAATGAAGGTCTAGAATCCTAGAAAAGCTTATGTAGAAGTTGACAGGGACATTTACAACATTCAAGGTGACTTAGTCCTTTTTTATGTGAAAATCTATCGGAGCCCATTTTTTCCAAATGGGTATCTAGATCTACCAAAATTTCTTAAAAAACAACTTTAGTGGGACTAGGTCACCATTTTTGGTGACTTAGTCCTCTTCTGAATTTTTGAAGATCAAAAAGTGGAAATGGAAGCCCTCAGTCTACACTTTCTTCTCCTCCAAGTATATAGATTTGAAACTACATAATCTGGTTTGTAGATGTCTTCCAAGCCTCAACTAGGGTTTCTCCAACCATGAAGAGCCTTTCCAAGTTGTTGAAGTATTTTCCACCTTGTTCCTTTGCCAAATCTGCATACAATACCTACAAATTACACTAAGAGGGAAAACTTGTTGATTTTTAGGGCATGGGGGTTTTCCTTGGTCAAATCCCTTTTGAGTAATCAAACCAAAGTAGATAAATGATGTAACGAAGCATGGAACAAAGGAGTGATGGAGTTTACCTTGTCTTGATGATTGATCTTTGAGTTTCAACAATGAAGGATTCATCCCTTTGGATGCTTCTTGAGAGATGTCTTGGTGACTTAGAATACTCAAACCCTAGCTTGCTTGAGAAGAAGGAGAGATGAGATATTGAGAGGAGAGTGAATGAATAATGAACTAGGAGCCCCAAAAATGAGGGGAAAACCCTTATTTATATAAATTATGCCCTAATTTCCCAAAAATAACACCATACAAGCCGACCTTAGGGTTTAGGAGACAAAATATAAAAAGAAATTTAAGTTAAATTTGAATTTTATGGCACATGGGACTAGGTCACCCAAGGTGGAAACCTAGTCCACCTGGGTATTTTTGATTGCTTGTAAGGGATTAAGAAGTGATTAATAATTTTTTTCAGGATTCCCTCACAAAACACACTAAAATAAGGCTTGTATGTGTATTAAGGGGTCATTATAGCATAAGAAAGGGTTGCTTTAGTGATGAAAATCCTATGAAAGTATGAAAATGTATTACAAAACCTTACAATACCTTGACACAAGGCTTGCAAAGGGGTAAAAAGAGGTTGAAAAAGGTCCAAAATCCATAGGCAAGGGTCCAAATAAGTGAAAAGTGCCAAAGGCTACACTTTTTGGCGACATAGGTAGCAATCCAATTAGTAATCCCTTTTGATTTCAAATCATTGTCCCTGGCTTTGTAGACTATTTGTAGAACTTGGTTTGCAGATTTCTCTAATGCTAGCACATTTTTTTCATCCACTAAATATGTGTTGTGCTTCTTATATTGTAGTCTGATAGCATCAATCAATTGAAACATGTCACACAAATAATCAATCCTTTGCATTATTTCATCCCAAATATTTTGTTTCATATGGCTCATTGTTTCTCTACAAAATGTAGATAACTTATTTTGACAAGAGTTAATTTCTTTTTTTTCTTCCATCAGCTCTACCTCCAATCTTTCATTTCTTTTTCTCTCTTTCTCCATTTTTCGTTCCCAGTATGCATTTCCATTTGCAATGCTTAGTCTTAATTTTTTTGAAGTGTATTTTTCCTCATCATATTTCTTTTTTCTCTCATCTAGCCTTTGCTTTAGGTCATTCACTTCTCTCTCATTTTGTTTATCCTCTTTGCCTGTTGATGTAGAGTTGGTTTTTTTATTCTTTTTTCTAATTCATTGTCCTTGTTATTTGTTGCTTTCCTCTTTTCTTTCTCATTTCCTAGGTCTACCTGTAACTTTTCTATTTGAGTCTACAACCTTTTTTCCTCTCTATCTTTCTTTAGAAATGATGTGTACACTAATTCATTGTTCTTCTTTGATACATTAATTTTGTCAGTATTTTTGAGTCTAGAAAACTCGAATTGAAAATAAATCACCTGGTATTCAAATTGATCCATCTAATTTATTGGTTTGTTTTGAACTGTGGGAAAAAAAATTGTGTACTCCATGATTTCTTTATTTGTGTCAAATGTGGGTAATACCATGGTTGTTGCAGGCTTTGAAGTTACAACAAATGCACTCTCCATCAATTGCTTCTTTTCCTTTTTGTACAATTCTAATTTTTTTAAACTCTTCAGTTAAATTAAAACCTAGGGACACAGGAACAATGGAATGCTTAAATGGCGAAGGAATAGGAGTACTTGCAGTTGCTAATGATGTTGCATCCACAATAACTGGCAGTGTCCGAGTGCTTGTACATAACTCCTTTGTGATGGATCCACTGATACTGTGACTTGGACTTGTCAAAATCCTTTGCCTCTTTTGTATGCCTTGATCACTTGGTGTTTGTGTGGTATCTTGTATTTTTTTCCTCTTATGTGTAATTTGTTGTTGTAGCACATATTGACCACTAATAGTACTACTACCCATACTATCACCACTAGTGGCCCAATGCCAGTTGCACTAAGCTCTCCACCATGGGCATGTCCTAGTTATGATTGTATCTGACCATGAGGATTGGGATTTAAAGCTCTAACAAATTGAATTGTTTTGGTTGTACTTGTATACCCTTGGTCTACTTTTTCACCTCCAAAACCAAGGTCGGATTTATCAACTGGTTTTCTATGCTCTACATATATTACCGTCCAAGGGCGTTGTCTTTGGGACCCTAAAGGACCACCTTCATAACCCATTTTTTTCAGCTATGGCTACTCCTGAAGTATATGCTTCTTTTGTGGCCTCACTTAAACCAAGTTTAAAATTGGCATGGCTTTGTTCTTCCCTATCATCACTAGATTCATAATTAGATTATTTATTTTATCGTGACCAATTTTTTATCGTGACCATTTTTTATTTGTAACTTCCTTATCTAGAGAATCTGGTATTTTTACTCTACTAGACAGTTTATCACTTTTTTCATAAAAATTGTTATACCTCCTAGTTTTATTTTGATGCAATACCATAATTTTTTCTAACAATTGTTCAAAATAAATACCATTCTCAACAGCACTTTTCTCCATTGCTATTTTGACCTCATCCCAAGAATCCTTGTTTCTCAAGTTTTCAAGCAAGGGTTTACTTTGATGTTGAATTCTACTTGCAACATTCTTATTGGCCACAATCATTTCTTTAATAGTGTCACATGGATCATACTACCAATGACAGATAGCATCAAAATTAAAAAATTCAAAAGATCATGTTCCACCTTAAATGCTTTTCTCTCAAATGTGATCCCTCCACATGAAAAAGGTAAAGAAGGCAATAAGGACTTCTTCCCTTGATTGAGAAAGTGTAATTCATCATTACTCTTTATCTTCCTTACATATTCCAATGCAAAAACCCTTTCTATCACATGTATTGGGATTTTTTATGGCTCTACTCCCGATCCATAAAATCTTAGTACAATATATTCTTCCATTAAGTATGAATCAACAAATTCTATTTCTTTTCCTAGTTGAATGAAATTTATACATGGCATAGGAAATCTAGGCATTGGAGTATTTTTAATTGCTTGATGCAATGGAGCCAAAAATTAGTCTACAAAATGATTTTAGTTCCTTCGAGAATCATGCATCCTAATCTCAGTGGTCCAATCATATACTGGAGCCCTTTGATTTTCCTAAGAATTAATATAGGGTTGAATATGAAGCTTCTTGGTCTAAAACATTCCTCTAAATTTGAGTATAAAAAAATAGCACAAGTAGGTTGTGAACCTAAATGTCTTGGTGGGACCTCCTTTAATCATTAAAAATTGTTTATGCGTGGATTCTACAATGTGATCAATATAGATATATTTCGCATGTGGTCCATAATGGATATTACACTTCTAAATTTCTATCTAGACCGAGGCAAAATGCTAGCATGAAAATAGTATCCTAAACCCATGGTCTAAAAATATCAAAATCATAAGGAGGCTTCTGATCACCTTTCAATTTGTTTCTAACTTCTTTGGTATCCTGAACTATTTTATTTATGAAAGCATTTTTCTCCCTTTATTCCTCTGCTTCATAATCACTAGCAAGCTTTTCTAAGTCAATGTGGATGTTTCCAAATTCTTCGGTTGCAAACCCAAACACATTTCCAAGTTCTTATACATTAATGGATAAATATTCTTCTTTATTATCTTTATTAACAATTTCTCTTTTTTTATCATCATAATTTTGGGCACAAACCATGATAAATTTTGGGCAAGGGAAAATCTCATGTAACATCATGTGCCCTAATCCAGTTACCCATGGTGCACTGATACTATTAACTTGAATTTTATTTGCAGCCTTATTATGAGATGAAAATCTAAGTTCTTAAGTATGCCTACCATAGATTTCAGGATCATAAATATCATGGTATTCATCAGTGGAACTTGGGGTTTTAAGAAATTTTGCATAATGTATTTTTTAATCCGACATTGATCTAGTGGTACTGGTGGTAGACATGCTTATACAATGTGAAATTATGAATTCCCTAATACCTATTAGTACTCCTTAATTTTTCTTAATTCTTAAGTCTCTCAACCCTCAACCCAAACTTCAAATTTTGAAAAAATAAGATTTTAAGAAATGTCAAATGATGAAACGTAGCTGCAGGAATTCTCACTTACCCAGATTTTGACTCATGAAAAGATTAATGCTGACAGTCATAGAAACTGAATAGCTTTGTTGGAAGTGGAACTGTGGAACCCAAAACAGGGTGGTACACTGCAATGAGCAATCTGAAGACTGAAATCTTTGTGTGTGCTAACCATCTCACTTAAAAATAAAATCACTTGACACTTAGTAGTAGAAAGTTCTTTTTTTTAAATTCAAACATTAAAGTGAATGAAATGTCTACGTGTTTCAAATTCTAAACTGTTGATCTTTATAAATCTAATGGTTATAGGATGATTCTGGAGGTTTAATTTTGCAATCCTATCACTTTATGCATTTCATTCTGAAATGAAACTATAACCATACATCAAATGTTCATTGAATGGTTGAAACTTGAGTAATTTATGATATAAACAATAAACATGTGTTTTAAAGTTGTTTTAAACTTTAGTGTGCTAGGATTGACATCAAGGCCAAGGGGTCGATAACTTAACGTTTCAAAGGAATTTTAAAAAATGAATAATGATATCGAGAACTGGGGGAGAATGTCAATGAAAAATTAGAAATAAATAATATTTTGGTAAATCCTAACAAGAGTAACAACTTTTAGTGTTTATAATATTTGATGGCAACTTTCTTTTTTCATCTGTATTGCTTTATGTTTTACTTTTAAATCTACATGCAATTATTTCATAAATAGATAATACTTAATTTCTTAAAGGAAAATTTTTTGATTTAAATAGATTCATAGACACTGAACTCAGAAAATAACTCTTTACTATAAGTGTAAATGAATAACGAAGAATAACACAACACAACCATTTATTTTATTACAACTGAATTACAATGTCACATTATTACATATATTTTTAAAGATGAGGAGTTGTAGAGTAGGCAAGCTCCTATTTTGTATAAATAACATATGTCACTTTACATAGACACAATTTATTCCAAGTTGTTGCTCGTGATAATCGATTACAAATTGATTCCAATTTCTAAGATTCTACTGGTGACAACGTAATACAAATGTGACTCTAAAAATAAGTGCATGATTCCAAGCTTTTGTTGGTGACATTGTAATAAAAATATGGCTCTAAAAATAAATGCAAGGGATTTTCCTGGCCAACCATGTTGGGGAAAAGGGATTTGTGAAGATACAAAATGTACTTATCCCCTTTGAGAACCATCGTCATGCAGAATATGAGGGGTAGTAAAATTGCTCCCATCTTCTACCTACAGCCTTCATGCATTGGGATAGCACTTATCTGTTAGAGTAATAAGTTATATACTTAATTAATTATATCATACTGGTTAATTAATTAAGTCACTTATTCCTTTAGTTGCTTAAGCTAAACTTAGGCACATTAATAATTGATTAATTATTAATTGTGCACACTAGGGTTTCATTTTAGGTCAACATTAGGGTTGCATACTTTGCTTTTATAAAGCAAATCATCTCATTGTAATATTAAATTCTTGAATATATCATTTTGCACATTTGCATGCAAAGCTCTACTTTTTTATGTTTTCTCTTTTGTGGAAGGTGTTTAGGTTTGCATGTTTGACCTAGGGTTTCTAACATGGTATTAGAGCCTTGACATGCAGCCCCTTCTCAAATTCTGGAGAAATTCATTGCAAAGTTCGTTCGGGGTTCCTCAAGGATTTCATGCCTTGAGCTCATCTATGCGGCATTTTGGATCAGATCGGGCTTCACCATTAGATTTAGAGCATTGGAAAAAGTCAGGTTTGGCTTTTATTTTGTAGGTTTTGGTCATCGTTTGCTAGATCTGTGAGGGTTTCAGTTTTGGTATTTTTTTGCAAGCTCTAGAGGTCACCATTTTTTTGGAGCATTTTGAGCCCAAACGGAGGTCACCATTGTGTTCACAGTGACCAAAAACCCTAAGATCGCCTTTCGTTTCATCAATTTCTGCGAAGTTGGTCCAGAAGGCAAAAAAAATTGCCAAGGAAGCTTTACGGCCTCCCTAACAAGCTTCCCAAGGCACGGATTTCGAAAAAAATTTAAAAAAATTCATTTTGGGGATCTGCGCCAATGCTCACAGTGCAGAGAGGCCCCGCCACCGGTCCACCGCCAGTCGGCCCAGCCCCCGCGGGCTCCAACATCCACAGCCAGGGTCACATGGGGGACCAGGCGCTATGCGCCCAGCCCCCGGCCAGCTTCTGCACATCCCGTGCGGTCACATGGACGACCAAGGGCTCCGCCCCAGCCCCCAGTCCGCCAGCCCCTAGTCGCGTATAGGACCAGGGGCTTATTTTTTTTAGCCCCCTAGGCTACTTGCAGGCCCTATTGGCCACTCTAGAGCACTTTCACTAAAATGGGCGTAACTTTCGCATACAGAGTCATTTTTTTGCAAACGAGATACCGTTGGAAAGCTGATTCTGACACCATTCTGTTGGTGTAGGTTATTTTTTCTTGATTATACTCCAAATTTATCTTGCAGGTCCTTGAACTCAGATGTTGTTGTTTTCACTCCGGAGGGCATATCTTTTGACTCGGTGATCCTTTTTTCGCCATTCTTGTGGCATTGGAAAGCTCATTCAGTCCTCTACACAGATCTGAGGTCTTTTTTATTTTTATGTTTATGAATGTTTAGGCATTCTCTTCTTTTGTAGTCATTGGGGATTGTAATACATGAACTGATATAAAATTCCATCGGGGGGGTTTCTTCAATAATAATCTTATTAGAGTGTGCATGCACTTTAATCTTCATCATTCAATAATCGACTGTTGCTTCATAGATTCTAGGGTTGTTCCCATTTGGAGTTTCCAAGTGTTCTGTGGCATCGGGTCTACTGTTGCATCATTATGATTCTGATATGGTTTCTTGTAAATAGAAGTATCTTTCCTTGCTTGCCAGATTGCGGTTCCAGTGTTACTCTACAGTGTTCTTCCAGTGCTTCTTTGCAGCATGTTATTTCATTGTAGGGGGGTTGTCCCACTGGGTTTTCCTTCTCTACCTTTTTCTTGCATTTGTAAATGGGTACCTGATCAGGCCTAGTTGTCGGGACCCATCTTTGCTTGCATGCATCTTCTTCTAGTGTTTTAGATTCTTCCAAATTCATCTTAAGGGGGGGTGTTAGAGTAATAAGTTATATACTTAATTAATTATATCATACTGGTTAATTAATTAAGTCACTTATTCCTTTAGTTGCTTAAGCTAAACTTAGGCACATTAATAATTGATTAATTATTAATTGTGCACACTAGGGTTTCATTTTAGGTCAACATTATGGTTGCATACTTTTCTTTTATAAATCAAATCATCTCATTGTAATATTAAATTCCTGAATATATCATTTTGCACATTTGCATGCAAAGCTCTACTTTTTTATGTTTTCTCTTCTGTGGAAGGTGTTTAGGTTTGCATGTCTGATCTAGGGTTTCTAACATTATCTCCATTAGAGATCCTCATCCCAGTTCAAAACTTGTCTAAGAAGTTAGGTCAACCAAATCAACTTCTTTCCAATTCCACCCATTTTCTAAACTTGAAGGAAATTGGTCTTTTACTCTGTAACTACATAACTCGAGGTAGGATAATTTAGAGTATCCCCAATAATACCACTATTATCATTGGGATTTGCACCTGTATGCAAGTTTGCAATTCTCTACAATCTCGTGTAACATTGGAGTACTTCCAGGTTGTGGGTACCCTAATTGAAAGTAAACCTCTAGATTATAGGTCGGCTTCCTTTTTATTTTCTAATAATTTAATGAAACTGGTTGGGAAAAGGGAAGAAATCTTATAATGAATGCATAACTAAACTTAAATTTGTGTGATGCACCTAATAAATACTCGATGAATAGATTGATTCACAAGTGATTATTACGAGATCTAATCACATAAGTGTTTCATCAGAAGGCCTGACAATCCATTCTTTATGAAGGAAAATGATGTTTCACAACCTAAAGGAGAGGATAAATTAATACCACAACTTATTTCCTATAAATATTTCTTTTTCCGTGTACATGAATTCATGAATGTGATGGGAATTTAAAGGTTTTGAAATTAAACACATTAAATTTGCATCTAAAACATTCAATAAATACAAAAATCCTGAATCTGAGAAGGCTAATATTGAAATGCAATAATGAAAGAAGTAAACTCCTCAAGTGACAAACTATATGAACCTATAAAAGTTGTTTTCTATATTAATCAAAAATGAAAGTTGAGTTACAAGATATTTCTCTTTGCAAAATGCAAAGGCTAAAAAACAAGAACTGGGGGAAAAAGAAAGACTTTTCCCAATAAATACAATGTATGGCCTCCATTGTGCTCGAAGAGGTGGCACTAAAACATAATTGAGAGTGAGAAAAAATTTGCATGCTTGCTCACAAGAAAAGGCAAAAACCCTAGAAAAAAGGGGTCAAAATTGAAGTAATTAACATTGAAATGGCTCCAAACTCATCCTCATGACCCACTTGACTCAAGTGAACTCAAAAATATCAAGTTTGACTAAAATTCAAAGAGAGCATCTCCAAATAATAAGGTGCATGAATTACTCCAGTTTTACTCCATCAACTGAAAAAGACTCACAACTATAGTCGAACTCAACTCCTGATTTTGCATGATTTGGAGTGAAGTTGACTGATTCGTTATCTCCAGTTTTACATGTTTTGATAAATATTAAGGTAACTAATAAAATATTACCAATAATATTTAATTGCATTGCTTATTTTATTAAAAACGTGCAAACATATAAGTGAAGTCTCCTTCACTTTAATTTTTTTAATAATTTAGATATTTTGACCTCATAACTCACGGGCCCAAAGGGAGAAAGATTAGGTCTATTGACTTGGAAGTCAAGACCACAACATAATAATGTGAAATGATTTTATTAAAACATATGTCAAAAATAACCAAAAATATTAGGGCATCGAAACAAAATAAGTGAGCCCTAATTATTCTTCACTATTCACCATGCATTTCACTTTTCCTTGGAGCTGAGTTGCCATGCTACTATTAGGAGTTGAACTAGGCTTTTGGAGCTTCTCGAGGACAAAGTGTTGTCAAGAAACTTCAAATATTTTCATTCACAAGTGATTTTCTCCTTATTGGCTTTCTGCACATAGACTTTTCTCCTTAAACTTTTCTTTGGTCAGGTTCTAGATGGGTTAACCTATGATCTTCATTATTCTTATGTGGTTTTGAGTGGCATAATCTTGTGACTTCTCATTTTACTGTGCATATACGTTGTTCTTTGGTGAAAATGCTTCTATTTTTTGTGGTCACCATGAAAGACTTAGAAGTTTTTCATTATGGATGCAAGCATTTATCTAGGATTTCAAAAGTTTTTCTTCATTCGTAGGTTGTCGTTGAAAGCTTGCAACATAATCTCAACATTCTCTTTTCCTGAAGAAAAACCTCATTTCTTACTTGGTGTCCATGTATGTTTTAAGGGATTTGATAAAAACTTGTGGCCTTCTAACTCCAAGCTCTTTCTCTTTGTAGACAATGGGCTCTAAACCTTTTGGTGAAACCCAGCTAGGGTTCAAAACCCACGACCTTCTCATGTTGTTTCATAATGAAGAACCCTAATGTTGTTAATAATTCAATGGGTTCTTTCTTCTTGCTCCTCTTCAAAAGAGAATTTGTTGTTTTAAGAGAATTTCAGGCTATACTAGGGTCTGCTAATAATAATAATTCACCGATCTTGATAAATGCACAGGCATTATGTGAACTTATGCAAACTTGCCTTCTAAAAAATTTATAAACCCTTCTCTGCCTATCCTTACTGAGCATATACAAAATATTTGAGTATCTTTGTGCATACCATTGTGCTGTGGATCTTCTTGGCTACCAATGCCAGTATCTTTCAAGTCTCTATACAGGTTTAGCATTTTCAAAATGTATATATATATTCAACCATGATCTTATAGAACAAGAAGCTTTTCTTCTAGTTCGATTCAGCATATCACAAACTAATATTACAGATTTTCCTTGAATAGATTCTCCTAAAATATTCATGCCATCACTTGCTATGTTAAGACAAAGGAAAGAACAACTTTTCATGTATGCTATTTTGATGGGGAATTTGTATGTTTGTGCTATTGGGTGACAATATTTTCCATCATTATTCACTTGACTTCTATGATTGTCTCAATTTATCATGAATATTGTTGTTGTCCTTCCCATCCACTATGGCACTGTCTTCTTTAGCATTGAAATCTCTGCTCTCTAGACCTGTAAGTCTGCATTTTCTTATTTGATTCCAATGTTGATATTGTATGTAGATTGTTTTTCTCTCTGGCCTTCATTCATGACATTGAATGTGTTCTCATAATGGCATTGTTTGCTCATGAATTTTTTATTTTGTATTGAATTCATTCGACAGTCCACCCTTATTACTCTTATTTTTTGCTTTAGGTGACTGCATTAATTTTATGAAATGTTGTCTTATCAACATCAATGGCTCCAAAAATATGTCTAATGAGACTTTTATTGATGAGAATCATCTTAATCCCTCTCAAGAACTAAGAGGGTAGTATGTTGGGCTCAACCCTTTTGGGAGCCCATTTTCCTCCACATACTGTTATGTTAAACAAGATGAACATGAAATGAGAGATGAACCTGTACCTGCATAGTGAACAAACAAGTTAGTTAAAATAATGAAGTTCAATTTTCTCTTGATGATGAACTGACCTCTCTTTATTCTTATTTCCATGATTCTGGATTGCTAAACTGAGATGTTTTACTTTTTTGTATTGATGCCAGTAGGAAATAGATTTGAGTATCTATTAGTTAGGCATGTAAGAGTTTTGGAATCCTGAGCTCTAACAAAACCTCTTCTTGACCCTCACAAACATCTATTACTGACATCAACGAAGTTGTAGAGCAGGATGAAGATATAACTGACAAGTTGTGGGGTTCATCATTCAGGTAATGACGGATCCCTCTTCTCCTATATGCTTTCTTTTCAGTTATTTAATTTGTTTCTTATTTCATCCAATTTAGTCATTCCCATAGCTTGTGTGGGAATTTTGAACATTTTTACATTATGAATAAAATAAAACCATGCAATTTCATGATATTCTTTTGAAATGTTCTTGCATAATAAAACTAAAATTCACATTGTAATCAATCATTGCACAATAATGAATACTTAGCAGAAAATTTTGAATATATTGTGTACCTCTTGGCTTGAATTTGTAATTCAGCTCTACCTATTTTGAGTTGTAGCTAAAAATAGGTAACAACCACATCATCTTCTTCAATAAATTTATCAACCCTACAAAATGAAAACCCTTATGAAACTATCCATTATCATTATCTCTATTTATGGATCATCAGTGCCACTACCAACCTAATCCCTATTTACTTGTGACTCGTGCATGGGAGGTTGAGTATAATGATAATCATGATTCGCACAAACCAAAAAACTAACTTAATCGATTCGTGTAACTTAAGTCTTGCATTTAAAATTAAAATGTTTAATTTGATTGACATTTGGCTACATGTAAACTATACCTCAAGCTGACAAGCTGTCAAAATTGCCAATGCCACTCAAAAAATATGAAATCATTCCAAATCTTATTTCATTAAAGATAAGTTGTCCAATCATTCACTTCGGATGTTCATATGGCATTAATCACCGCCCACAGTACAGCTACCACACTTTCTTTAAAAAGATTGATAATTTTAATTAAATGAAATGTAGTACATCGAGGCATTGAAAAGAGAGAATTAGCGATGAGCGATGAGCCTTGATCTCACCACATGTCCACATCTAATGGTTCTAGTGTTATTTTGAAGGTTTTAATTCACAAGTCTAGTGCTTCAAAGATTTACTTCCAGAATGCAACTACAGTCGTCCATCAAAAATTTATCGAACAACCATGGTTATATTGATTTGTGTTGAAGCTACAAATATGGAATATCCTTTGCACTATTATAAATTATTTTATAAGTTTGATAATTCAGCCTTGTTTGGCCTTACATTCTTTTGTGTAAAATATTCTTAAGTTTGTAAGCCCTGGTCCTATGTTCTTCCTAGGTCGTCCCTCTTTTAAAACAAGCTTTATGCATGTGCCTATTTTAGTTTCTGCCACTTAAGTTCTTGTATCACTCATTGCCAAAATCCTTTAACCCATCGGTTTCATTACCGTGATGAGCAATGAGCCTTGATCCCACTACATGTCTACATCTAACGGTTCTAGTGTTATTCTGGAGTTTTCAATTCGCAAGTCTAGTGCTTTAGAGATTTACTTCTGGAATGCAACTACAGTCGTCCATCAAAAATTCATCGAACGGTCGTGGTTATATTGATTTGCACTGACATTTTTCCACTAAATTTTTTTCATTAGTTTGAGATTATGTTTAATTCACCAATGTTTTTTCTTATTCATTTCAAAATAGGTTTAATTCACTAATGATTTTTTTTTTGGTTTGAAAAAAGTTTTAATCGCCAACAAAATTGTTTTTTCTATTTTGAAATCGGGTTTAATTCGCCAATGCAAATATTTTCTAGGTTTGAAAATATATTTTAATTGCCAATGAAAATATTTTATTGGTTTAAAAAAATTGCAATTCACTAGGATTTTCCACAAACTTCTAGCGATTAGAAAAAATTCGCCAATTGAGATTTTTTTTTCCTGAAACATAAAAAAAATTGCCACTAAATTAATATTTTTTTGGGGAATTATACAAGATTCACCGAGATTTTACACCTTTTCCAAGGGGGGGTTTCTTAAAGTTATCCCTGAGTGTGAAAGTGTGTTGCAAGACTTCACAACACTTTTGCAAGACACCATTAAAATCCATTAGTTCACAAGAGCCCAAGACCTAATGTGAATGTGTTATCCACATTAGAACATCAAATCAAGGCAAAATTAAGCAAAAATCACAAGAAGGGCCCGAACAAGTCAGAAAAATTAGAAGGGTTACTGTTTTAGTGACTCAAAAAGCCTCAAAATTCTTAATCAAATTCCATATTTCGTGTCTATATGACTTCATTCTTATATTTTTGGTAGCCACTTGCCCACAGATTTAGCTCACAACCAACTCTAAATCTTTGAATGCCTATATTCTCTTTACACCCATTTGTTCTCCACAGAAAAAATCATCGACCAAGGCTTCATATTCTGCATCATTATTTGAGCATGGAAATTGGAAATGAAAATCCTTGAGGGTTTTTTACCCTGTCAGGGATACTAGTCGAACACCTGCTCCAAAATTGGCCTTGCATTTGGCACCGTCAAAATATAATTTCCAGAGACTATTGTCGCCCTTAGGATTATGCTCTTCTTGTTCTTTTATCAACTTGGGGAAAACTCAATCATCGTCGAAGATCACATAGGTGCCTAACCCGGTACCATGAAATTTTATGTATGGATTAGAATCAATGAATTGGTTGAGGAGGACCTGCTCTTTGGGGGTTTGATCACTCGTATCTTCCTTATCTTCCAAAATTTCTACACATTACTTCTCCCTTTGTGATAATGATGTATGCACTACTTCAAAGTACAAGAAAGCATTATCCACTGTGTTCTGGATTCAAACATTCAGATAGGATCTTCATCTTTACCCCATGCTTGGTTCATAATATTAGGTGAGACCATGGTTCATAATATTAGGTGAGACCAATCAAGTGCTAAATATCAACCAAGTTTTACTATGAAATCCCTTGAGAGGCACATCCCAAATACTGGGGATGTAGACGCATAAAATTGACCTAGGCTTGCGAACTCAACTTTCTCATAAATTCCTACAAACATAATTTGATTATGTCTCTTTGACCAAGTTCAACTATTAATTAAATAATGATTAATTATTTAATTAGCTCATCTCTTTTATTCTTCTTGACTATTTAAATAAATCACATTTATTTAAATACACCACTAATGTCTAAAGTCCTCTTTAAATTAAATAACTTTTTAAATTTATTTAATCCATTATTTCCTCTTGATTATTTAAATAAATTAATTTTATTTAAATATGTCTCTAATATTAAAGTCTTCTCATAATTAAATAAATCCCCCACAATTTATTTAATTATTAACCCACTTCCTCCACAATTAAATAATTTAAAAATTAATTATTTAATTGTCCCTCACAATTCATTTCTAAATTTAAATAAAAATCACTTATTTAAATTTCTCTCTCTTCAAGTAAACAATTTAATTATTATTTATTGTCACATGACTTCACAATTTTGAATTAAATTAAAATATTAAATTCAAAATAACATTTCCCTCCACAAATTAAGTAATTTCTAAAATGACTTGATTTTCTAACTCATTCTTTTTCTACTTGCTAATTCTCATCTCACTATCACGCATATTCTCATTCCTTGATTTAATTTCTTAAATTAAATCTTGTCCACTCAATTTGAATTTCACCCTAAAGTTTCCCTAACCCTAATTAAGGGGTTGTTATTTTGAATCTTGACCATAGATTCTAAGGAACTTCTCAATATTTAGTCTCATTCGTCCATCCAAAATTGCATTTTCTATAAAATGTCAATTTTGTCCTCATTTTGTCATCTCATATATCTCTTATATTTCTTAATATCTTCAAAGCATCTTGCATTTTTATGAGTTTAGCATTTTCTTGTCATTTAGCCATTTGGTTTTGTATGTTGTATTTTGATATTCTCTTGCATAGTCATCTTGAATCCTTCAACACTTGCTTAGGACTAGTCACAATAGTAGATTTCTCATCATAATCTGAGGGCAACCTCACATATTTCAGCAAGCTAGAAGGTGTACTGGAGATCAATCATGGAGGATGAAGAACTAGAGTGAGATCATTCCTTTTTTATCTTCATTAATTTCCTTTATACTCTATTACTTATTGTGGGTTTTATATGTTTGCATTTAATCTGCTAAAAATAATTCTAATAAAATTACCCTCAGTTACTTTGGTGAACTCGACTCCTTTCAAACACATTTTTTGTAGGTTTTCGTACAACCCTTTTGTTGTTTTTTGCAGGTACAGGCATACGGAATGACACATTTGCTAGTTCCTATGACGTAAGTGCTCTGTTACACCGCATATGCCTTCACAAATGATGCAAGTGCTCTATCATGACACATTTGACTTCCTGAGCAACGCAACTAACATACTAAGCCGTATTTGACAGAAACTAAGCCGTATTCGACCTATCGAGTTGCATCTGCCAGACAGAACAACGTATTTTTGATATCAAGATGCATTCGCTTTGTTGAGACGCAATCGACTTGTAACAAAGTGTCTCTGTTTTTTTCAAATTTCTTATGTTTTTCAGCCTTTAGATTAAATATTTTTGGGCTACTAATCTATGTGTGACAGCGTGTTTCAAGCTAGAGTCTAACCCTCCTTTTTGAGTTGTTTTTTTTCTAAAATTTAATCAATCAAACAAACATTCATGCATTTCACTCATGGATTAAAATGAACACTCACACATTCTCATTGGGCTAAAAAGAACACAACATGCATGATCGTTCATTGGTTTAAAAAGATCAATCACACAATTTCATTGGTTTAAAATGAACTTTTGATTATCTCATACTACAAACGGTTAAAATGAACCCTTGTTTGACAACACTACAAATGGTTAAAATGAGCGTGTGCATGATGTGTTTTGTGATTTAGTAACAACCTCAACAGTGTGTATAAAACTCTCTTGCACCTTGTACGATTTGGAGAACCAAAAAACACTAAAGAGTTGGTTACTAAATCACCCATTCATATTCTCAATTTGGGTTAAAATGAACAATCTGGCTAGTGTGAGATTAGTACATGGCATGTGCTCTTTCTTTGTTTATGCAAAAAAATATTGATAACACTACGGGTGTACTACCTCGCTTTTGTTTATCTTAGAGGGCTTGCCTATGTGGGAAAAAGTAATCACCCTAGGGAACGACCCAACTAGTAACACTCTAGATGCCAAGCAACTTCCAGACAGTATATAAGTGTGGATTCTTTGTCACAATGTGATAAACTGCATTATGAGAAAGAGGGGAAAATAGAGACACATAAAATTGACCTAGGCCTATGAACTCAATTTTCTCATCAATTCCTCTAAACATAATTTGATTATGTCTCTCTAACCAAGTTCAACTATTAATTAAATAATGATTAATTATTTAATTGATTCATCTCTTTTATTCTTCTTGACTATTTAAATAAATCACATTTATTTAAATACGCCACTAATGTCTAAAGTCGTCTTTAAATTAAATAACTTTTTAAATTTATTTAATCCACTATTTCCTCTTGATTATTTAAATAAATTAATTTTATTTAAATATGTCTCTAATATTAAAGTCTTCTCATAATTAAATAAATCCCCCACAATTTATTTAATTATTAACCCACTTCCTCCACAATTAAATAATTTAAAAATTAATTATTTAATTGTCTCTCACAATTCATTTCTAAATTTAAATAAAAATCACTTATTTAAATTTCTCTCTCTTCAAGTAAATAATTTAATTATTATTTATTGTCACATGACTTCACCATTTTGAATTAAATTAAAATATTAAATTCAAAATAACATTTCCCTCCACAAATTAAGTAATTTCTAAAATGACTTGATTTTCTAACTCATTCTTTTTCTACTTGCTAATTCTCATCTCACTATCACACATATTCTCATTCCTTGATTTACTTTCTTAAATTAAATCTTGTCCACTCAATTTGAATTTCACCCTAAAGTTTCCCTAACCCTAATTAAGGGGTTGTTATTTTGAATCTTGACCATAGATTCTAGGGCACTTCTCAATCTTGAATCTCATCCATCCATCCAAAATTGCATTTTCTATAAAATGTCAATTTTGTCCTCATTTTCTTATCTCATATATCTCTTATATTTCTTAATATCTTGAAAGCTTCTTGCATTTTCATGAGTTCAGCATTTTCTTGTCATTTAGCCATTTAGTTTTGCATGTAGTATTTTGATATTCTCTTGCATAGTCATCTTGAATCCTTCAACACTTGCTTAGGACTAGTCACAATATTAGATTTCTCATCATAATCTGAGGGCAACCTCACATATTTCAGAAAGCTAGAAGGTGTAATGGAGATCAGTCATGGAGGACGAAGAACTGGGGTGAGATCATTCCTTTTGTTTCTTCCTTGATTTCCTTTGCACTCTATTACTTATTGTGGATTTTATATGTTTGCATTTAATCTGCTAACAACAATTCTAATAAAAATTACAATCAGTGACAGGGGGAATGTCTATCACAACTACCTATTGTGTGACTATTTGTCTTTGACATGAGAAGAGAGTCAAAGATAGATCCTTGATGTGACGGATGGTCAGAACCTTCTTCCTATCTAATTGCATGATTCCTTTCTCAAGAGGCTCATATTCAATTTTCAGGGCATCGGCCACTTGTTAAGGCATGATTTGTGTACTAGCTCCCAAATCGATCATATTGTTATGCAAAAGTTTATCTCACACAATAAGTGTTAAAAAGAAAGGTGTGGGCTTTGGATTTCTTACCTTTTTCTCTTTTGAATTGTCTATGACATTCATATAAGCTACAATTTTTGAAAGTTGGGGTCCCGATACGATCCCTTTGTCTTTATTTTGATCATGTGGCGGAGTCATCTCTATCTGCAATATTTTTTCTTCCTTTTTTAATGCTTCCTAGAGAACATATTTTTTTCCAAAATGGATATTACATCCCACAGGGACACATTGGCAAGTGCCTTTATTTTTTCAACTATTTTGAGAATTCTAAGGGGCGGGGTCTTTGGTTTGAATGGTGGTATCTCCCTTGTCTTCTGGAGGAGATGATTTGATGCAAGAAGACTCAGTCTATTGTCCATCTCCTTCTCTGGACACGGTAGAGTTTACGACTACGGAGTAGGTCAGGTGATGGCTTATGGAGCTTGCTTTTATTGTAGTTGTGTTTGGCGTATTTACGAACGTGGTAGAGCTTGTTTTGTATAATCTCCAGTGAGCCTTCTTTTAGACCTCGTGTTGTAGTCTGACTATACTTGTGGGGCACTGGTCTTTGGAGTGTCATTCGCAAATACTACATCCTCTTCCTCCATCCATGAGAAAATTGCTTGGTATAGTGTGATATCCATCTCTTTCTCTAAAGACATTGCTAGTGTTTGTGCTCGGAAGCGAGCATTCTCCATTTCTATAAATTGATATTCTTTTGTACTTGGGAAAATGCCTTGGCTCCTTTGATCTACTATTTTCTATTGTAGGTTTCCCCTTGGGAAATTTCAGGGCATATGACTATAGTTACATGGGAAACACCATGTGTTTTCATCCTTTGCCAAGTTATTGTGACCTGGGACTAAATCCTTTCTTGAACTACTCTTGATAGATTCAAGTGACATGGTGACCGAGACTATCAGGTTTACGGATGTTATTTGCTGAACTCCCCCCTTCAAGGCTCCTTGGTAGGCATTCTTCTAGTAAGATTGCCTTCCTCCTTGATAGGTCTATGTGGTTTTCTTCAGGGTGCTTCATTTTGTCATTGGATGAGGATTGGCTCATTAGAAAATGACTGCATGAGACTCGTCATATCATTTACATCCATTTCTAGTGAAGAGGAACCTGATATGCTTGGTTGTGTAGTGGTGTATATTTACATAGATGGTGGTGCAGCTAATGTGGTTGCTTGTGGAGCAGATGTTCTTCGAGTAATTTCTTCTTGGGGACCATCGAAGATTTCCACAAACACTAGCATTGGCGAGTGTGGTAGAAGCTTCCTAGCATCAATCAAACTATTCTCTACATGCATAGACAAATTATATGCATCGAGAAGAGTATCTCCTCCCATAGAGGTTATCATGACTGTGATGTCTGAATTGAAATACTTTAGGTAAAACATAAACACCATCACCATTGGAGGTTGGGTAGTCACAAGAATTCTTTTCTAGGTTTTGTGGAACCTAGTGTTGAAGTTGTTCATGGCTTCCTACGGGGCCCTTTTGATGGTGATTAATTGATGCAGTAGTGAGGAGTGATCTCTTTTTTTGAGAAGTGTTCAAACAACCTCTCTCTAAGTTGATCCCAAGAGTGGATAGAACTAGAAACCAGAGACCTATACCAATCTTGAGTCTTGTCCTTGAAATACATGGCCAACAACCTAAGAGCAATATTTTCCTCCACTATGTTATGTACTCCACATACCTTCACTATATCTTGGAGATGTTTAGAAAGGGTTTTAAAATCTTCCCTAAAAAACTTTGGAATGGATTTGAGGGCATTGGAAGGTATGGCAAGCCATACATATGGGGCATAGGTTGTTGTAGCAGACTTCTGCTATCCTAGGTTATAAAATTTCTTTAAGCGGGGGCAATTATATGGGCCATTGCAAATAGACTCCTATGAATCAAGTATATGGGTATTCTAATTTTAAAATCTTGGCCTCTAGGTGGGGTAGATAAAGCTTTGGATCTTCGGCTCTTGCTTCTTTCCCTATTGCTCCTTATAGGTGATATGGAACTTTTAAGTCTTCTTCTCCTTGGTACCGAGGAAGGTAACTAGGAGTATTGGAAATGGCCTTTTGAGGATGCCCTTGTTTGGATTCTAGGCATGAAAGCTTCCAGCCTCTTTACTTGGCTTGATTTTAGAAATATTTATGACTTTTAATCAAACATTTGAAAAGTAGGTCCCACCGATCGTGCTAGAAAAATAATTATTGATCATAAAATCTTGTGCCTCTCCAACAGTCTTATGGGAAATTCAGTGAGTGGGGGACTAATTTGCGCCTCATTGAATAGCTCCAAGATTTTTATAGAAAGCTAGCTCTTCTTTATGTTGGGAGAAAAAGGTAGAAGGAAATGTAAACAAACATGAAAATGGTGATGCACCAAAGCTTTTACAATATTTCAAACCTCAAATTACTTTCTATGAATGATATAATAGACACATAATACCACAAACCATTCATTGTTGGGAAGATAATGAACAAAAAAGGCTAAGTAAAAGCATAGTGTAGTCTCTCAAATCTCCCCATGGATGTTGTGGGAAGCATCCATTAAGGTCCGATCAAACATAAGAGAGTTTCAAAAGTTAACAGAAATACCCAAAAATTGAATAAAAACTCTCTCTTTTTATGGCATAGTATGCAAAATAACAACTCCTAAAGAAAGAAAAAAAATTTAACAGACATAATCCAGTTCCCAAAAGCTATCATTCAACATAGAAGTTTACAGCATGAAAATTAGCTACCTGAACTATCAAAGCAAGCTTGACATAATGTTTTTAACATGAATGAAACCATAAAGAAGGAACTTGATAAAGGCCATAAAATGCACAATTTCAAATATTTCTTCTAAATAGATTGAACTTAAATATTAAATGAACTAAAAAACAAAGGTTAGATGTCAATTTGATGATATTTTGAGTTAAAAATATATAACATGCTATAAAATAGTAGTCTTCTATCAACTTTCAATTTCTGAAAAATATATCTAAAATCTAAGGAAAGTTAAATAATTTTCATAACTAACTTCTATAAAACTAAAACTCCAAAAAAACTTGATTTACATATGTTGTTGACCCCTATATATAGCTAGAAAAGACCACCATCAACATTCTGGAAACAGAAACTGTCAGATGCCCACACCTAATAGCCCAAGATCTGATCTTAGATTTTTATTAGATAGCAATAATCTTTTCTCATTAAGTCTCAACTGCTTCATTAATGACTTAGATATTTTAGCAAAGATTGCAAACTAAAAACAATTCAATCTAACATAGGCTAAAAAAAATTTGATCAATCAACCATACAGATTGATGGTCATGACTCAAAGGTTTCGCCCTGAAGACAATCTACATTTATTGCCTTCTGAAAAACTCCACCCGAAGAGACCCTTCTACAAAAATAAAAAACTACTTGGATGAATAGATGACATTTTGAGTGGGTGGGAAATCTCAAAATTAAGAGAAAGGATTTGACAAAAACCTTGCCACGATGACATATGTTTCATCTCGCATCCAAAGAGAAAATCAATATATAAAATTTGCATAGCCAACACATAGCATATTGTGTGCTTTTCCTAGTAGTCTTCTTTTCATTGAGTGTAGATTGAGGCTGAAAAGGTAAAATCCAAAAACCCAAAAGATTTAAAACAACATAAAATTTTCTTTACAAATCCTTTAGACATCCTCCAATGTCATCATCATCTCCCTTGTGGGGAGGTGGAAGGTGCTAGTCTTCAAACTCCATCGTTCCAACAACGCTTTCAATAGTGGTCTATGTACTCGAATGTTGGGATATCCCAACATGTGTAGTAGACATGCCTACTCTAGTTTCGTGTGATCCTTAAGCGTCATCACCTCTTGAGTAGCCTCTGAGATGGTCGAGAGTCTCTTGGGTCCTCAAGGACTTCATGCTCTACATCCATATCAACCATTGTATCAGTCCTTTCTAGCATTTATCTTTTACCATTTCTTTTCATCCATGCCCTGGTTTGGCAAATTCACCTCTGTGTAAGGTGAATTTTCCTATTCCCCTTTTCTTGTGCATTTGTCTAAATGCATCATGCATTCACCCCTGTGCTAACCCATTGGCAAGATTTCCTATTTTTTTGATAGACCCACCTCTTTCTTGTTCCAGGCGTATTTTTTCCAGTCTATCCTAGAGGAAAACTCACATTCACCCCTTTACCTTATAGGCGAAGATGTACTCACCCCTATAACCCTCTTTTCTAGACTGGTGAATTTGCATTCACCTTTCTATCCTATGGGAAAATTTGCATTCTCCCATCCCTATTTTGGGTGATCTTGTGCTCGCCCTTTCCCTTGAGGGGAGGTTTCACCATCGCCCCTTTGTCGTGCATCCACCCCTATAGGGTGATGTGCCTGCCTTTTCCCGTTTGAGATGATTTCTAAATTACCTATTTTCTTTTCCATTCTCCCTTACATAAGAAGGTTTGCCCATCCCTAAGAGAGGAAATTTCACAATCACCCCTCTCTTAGCACGTCTACCCCTGTGGAAGCATCCCTACTCGTTCCCTCGCCCATTCGTCGAAAAGTTGAATGTGTTTCAAGGAAAGGGTGAATCTACCCTCCAGTGGCGATCTTGATTGGTCCTAGTCTACCCCTTTTGAAATCACAAACATGTGTGGAAATTCAAATTAAATCACAAGATGGGTTTTAGATCCTACCTGTCAGGATGGGGCTCATAGGTGGTAGAAATTTCAGACCTTGTCCACTCCATGAATCATCTCTTTGTCATTCATCATCTCCATCACCTCTTCACCTCTCACCTCATCAGGTCTCAATCTCTCTCATCCAATCTCTCGATGACACATGTACAAATGAACTTTGGGTGAATAGTAATTTTTCTAATTTACTATTTATACCTTTTCTTTTTTTCCTCTAATTAGCCTTACTAATTTTGGGTAATTTTTACCCTTTATTAATCCTTTTGCCTCCTTTCTTTAATGGGCCGCCATTTGCACCCCGTGCATCTATTTACCTCCATTCAAAATTCATTCTTCATGGTTTTTGACCTCTATCATGTGGTACCCTTCATTTCTACATATTGAGAAGTTTCCTAGGGCCCCTTTTCTTCCCCATTCGCCCTCTCAAGGGGGCATACCCTACCATACTTATACATCTCTCTTTCTTATCCATTTCCTTGTGATATCGGGGCACCTTTTGTAGTCATTTTATTCTATCAAGTCATTTGCACATTATTTTCTTCAAAACAAATTTATTCTAACAATATTTCAAAGAGGGGAAAAATGTAGACTCCTGAATTTGACCACCCCCATATGGTCAAATTCACCCTTATATTCTTGTATTCTGCATCCCTAAACCATATTAATCAAATAATTCATCATTTAGTTAATATTCATCCTAGTCCTAATGTCTCCTGAGGTGTTTGATAAATTAATTAAATACCTTACCTTATTCTTCTCTAAATTAAATAAAAAGTCCAATTTATTTAATTAAGTCACTTTTCCCAAATGAATTAAAATCAATTTTTAAATTCATTATTTCTCTCTCCTTGTCCCATCCTCCATAACCCTCTCTTAATCTAGATTAGTCAGATTAACCTATGATTATGATGTGCACATCCCTAATCATAATTAGGGTCACATCCTTTGTATCTTGCAACTTGTTCCTAATCCATCATTATCCCTCCTAATCATTTTCACAACCTTAAATCATGCCTAATTATCCCTTAACCTCACCTAATTCCATTTATGGCATGTACCCTAGTCAAGTCCATCATTATAGCTTTCTCCTTTTGGAGAAGCTATCTCTGCCCCCAATGAATTTAAAATTTCTTTTTATTTCCCCCATGCATCCTAGGTCAAATTTTTAATTCCAGTTTATTTCTCCAACACATTTGGAGGAATAAAGGATTAATTTAAAATTCCTTCCCCCAATCCCAAGGTCAAATCTCCAAAACCAATGGATATTTTAGAAGAATTTAAAATTACTCTATTGTCACATCATCCCATAATGTGGGTATATGAGACAAGACTTACCTTTTCCATCTCATCTCCACATCACCCTTCCTTGTCCACTTCACCTGTCACATGTCTTCATGTGATGGCTTATGAGATATCAAGCCATTCTAGCCTTTTATCTTCTAAACTAGGATCAATCCTAGTCATCCATTAATTTAGAGGCCATTTCCCTAAATATGGTGATTTTTCCTCATTTTGATCATCCACACACTTAGCAAACTTTGAGCTTTCATACTACCAAGCATTCAACCACCATTGTTGCATCACTTTGAGCACCCATATTGTATCCAATCCATTATCCAACCACACCATTGCATCCATGTAGCATCACCATATTTTGAGCTAGGTTTCATGTCATTTTTTCAGCAAAGGAGCATACAAAATTGACATCAAAGGGCCAACCAAAGGAGACAATTCAAGAAAGGTAAAGAGGTGATATTTCTTGTGTATTTTGTTTGAATTAAGCTAGGCCAATCTTGAGTTTTTTGTTAGTGCTTTCTTTCCTTGCATTTCATTTAGTTGTTTTACAATTTTAGGGTTAGAAAACTTGCACACATGTCCCATCTAGGTGGGACTTGTATGCCCAAGGTGATGTATGGGTCCCACCAGGCCTTTTTGGATAGAGGAAATATTGGGGATTTGAGATATTGAGTATATTTGTTGATTATGTTGGGATCTCAGTTGAAATAATCCTTGGGATGCATAATAATGGGTTTTAGGGGCCTATTAATGATTATATGAAGGTCGTAAATGTAAAAGGTCCCAAAACTTAATGTGAAGGTGTAAATAAATACACTTTACAACACTAAATTAAGGTAAAATTAGGTCCATTTAGCTTAAAAGGTCCCTAAATCTAATTTAGATGTGTAAAACACATTACAACACTAGATCAAGGCAACATTAGGTTCATTTTAATGTTAATCATTCCCAAATTAAGTGTGAAATTGTACCATCTCCAAGAGCGTACAATTTTCTACACTACAGCTCAAAATAAAATATTAATATTTCGGCCAAAATAGGGAAGTCGAGGGAAAGGGAACCCTTGAAAAAACCTATTTTCAATTTTTGATGCTTTTTTAATAAATAACTAAGTATAATTCCTAAAATTAATTTGATTTTCCAAAGATGGCAATAAAATGGGTAAATAATAAGAATAATTAGGCCCAAGCACTTAAAAAGTAGCTAAATATAATGTGAGATTGTTAGGGGTAACAATTTATGATGCCAAATTTATACCCCACTTTAGTGAGAGCATGAAATTATTCTTATACTCACAATAAAGTAAGAAAAATCTATGAAGGGTTATCTCACCAAAACATTGTAGAAGTAAGATGACATTGAATCTAGGGGATATGCTAGCCCCCATGCTCAAGATCCTACTAAGCAAGAATGTCAAGATAAAGGAACACACACATATGTAAGAAAAAATGTAGATAATTAAACATGAATAATACACAATGAAGAAATAAAGAAAACAAAAGAAAAACATGATGCAAATACTAAGCAAACATAGTGAAAACACAATGAAAGTATATCTAGAACTAACTAGTAGATAAACCTAAAATTCCTACTATCTTATCCAATTTCTAAACTAGATATCCTATTCTCTTATCCCATTCTTAGGTGAAACCTTGATACCTCCCTTTCTAAATTTCTTGCCTATGTTAAACATCTATATTAACTATTATTTAAAAACCACTCTGTTAACATTCCTAATTTTCTATTACTGGTCTAATTTGACTCTAAAAAAACTCTAGAAGGATTTTATTTCTTAAGAAGTCATGTTTATCATCAAGGACATAATTTCTAAAAAAATCAATGGTAGATGATGATGGTGACCATGATTCCATGAACATAGTGGTGGAAGTCCTTGATGTTGATAATCTTCATGTATGCTGGTGATTTTTCCAACAGAACCTAACAATTCTCTAAAAAGTTGCCAACTCTTATAATGAAGAAATTGTAAGGTTAGTGGCCAACACAACAAGCCTAGGATTTTATGATCCTTACTCCTTCACTTTTTGCTTTGTTAAACCAGGGAGGGTAATCCCAAATAAATCTTCATAAAATATATCAAATTAATAACAAATTGATTCCTAGTTAAATGCAAATAAATCCCATCCCACTGAAGATTTTTGCATATCTTATAAGTAAGTGACTACTAATTTGCTATGAATAAAAAATACTTCCATCCCACACGCAATTCATTGAAAAGGGATTTTAAATGAATATTGTTCTTATTTTAAGTTCAAGGCTAGGTGTGCTACTTTCTCACTCTTCATGCTAGATTTTCTGATAAACCGGCCAATGTCTCATCAATTGGAGCAACAGAGTCAAATATGTATAGATCTGTAATATATGAACTACTCACTTCTAGAAGTAGATGAACTAACCTTATACTGCTTTGCAGATTATGAAAACTCAAAATTCCTAAAAGAAACACTCACTACTTATCAATCCTAAGCAATTTCTTACAAATTTTATACCATCTTCAAACATTTTAATCAACTCTTTGAATTAAAGTTGAGAAAAAAATAGTACATTCAAATAGAACCATTTGAATATAAATGATAACACCATTATCATTTTCATTCATAACTTGTAAGAAGTATACATAGGAGAGTATTTCTTTCCAAACAAAGATTCATTTCTATATCAATAGTTTATATAAAACTAATTTAAGAATGTTTTTTTTTAAGCAAGAGTGGTGGTCCACTATAGCAATATTGGTATAATAATTAGATAATACAAAATCCTAGCTCTGAAGGGCATACCAATAGGAAAGAGCTAGCGAGAAAACCTCTTATTATAGCCCCAAAAGGTAAATTTCGTACTAAATATCGATCATAATAGTTTGGCCTATGATCCCAAAAAAAATTGATCAAAAGCCCGACTTCCTAGGACAATTTAAACTATATATGACCTAACTAAATTCTAAAAATTTACAATAACATACATTGCAATACTATTGCCCAAAATTCGGTCATACAAGACCCATTCTACAAGACAAAAAATAACCCCGTGCAGATTATGACATCATCAACGAGCCATGACCTCAAACACTTGTATTATGATCATAGGTCCAAACAAAAATCTCCCTAATGACACTGTTGCTCATTCCTCCATCTGATCTGATGCTCATTCTTCCATTTGGTCACCACCCTAAATAGAATTTTCATCCTACCCCTCCACAATACCCTGCAAGCCCATATAATTTGCAAAAAATTTGAAACCCACCACTAGTTCTTTTACTTCTATCACCTCAAGCTGTAGTTGAGCCTTGGTAGAGTGTCTATTATGACCCCCAATGCCATAATTTGTAGAAAACTCTTCCATTTCATGTCTTTTACCTTCGGCTATTGTCATCTACGCAATTTCAGAATGCAATACTAGCACTGGCGGGATTGTGGGCAAGTGAGGAGCATGCTCGCATAGAAAAGAAAGTGAGTAATACTTCTCCTTAATGTCAAAGGACAAAGTTGCGTCAATCATGTTCATATTTTTATTTAATGCTTTGACTACAATATTATCATTCTTCAATTGCAAGCCTAACCTTACTGCTTCGAATATTTCATCATAACCCTAATGGTGCTCTATATGTTCCCTTGGAAATAAACCCCCAACAAACCCATCCCTTGTGAAAAAATTATAGCCTTGCACTACATGCAATAGTGCATCATTATCCAAAACCTGGGGCTTTACACATTTGTTGACAATCACTTCTAAATTGATAAGGGATTAAACTAGGTCCATTGTATTTGACAGAAAATTGACAATACCTAAGAAGGGAACAGTAGACGGTGGGCTCTAAGACTTGTAACTTCTGCCCCTAATACTGCTTTGATTGCATCCTCCACTCTAGGGAAATTGACCCTGAAAATTTGTGCAAGATCCCCATTCAAAAGATGGCCTTCAAACGATCTTTCCCTTTGTACAATTGAGCAATTCACCCTCAAATTCCATGGACGATTCATCATCTTGGCTACACTGAACACCTCTAGCCACAATCTATAGACATTGTCTGATAACTCTCTCTAGTTGCACTCTTCGGATGCTAAATGGTGCTTCAAATGTGTTGGTGAGCTATTTCACTTGAAATCTTTTTAATACTACAAATACCTTGAAACCAATGCTACCACTGGGAATTGACAAGACTTTCACCACTACTTCGCTTATGTAAAATCCTGATTTTGCTGAAGGAATTAATTTCTCATTACTTTCATGTATACATACCTCCAAACATGGCTTTTAACTAACCTTCTTTCCATCCAATACTTTATTCTTTGCACACAACATTAATTTAAGATTGATACATATAGAACTTCATTCCCAAAATCGTCTACTAGCCTATTTACCCATATCCTATTCAAAATTCCTTTTATGAGTTAAGAATTCACCCAAAACCCTATTGAGACTTAAAATTCCAACCACTGTAATGAGCCCATAAATCCCTTTTATAGAATAAAGGAGAAACAAGTATCAGGATCAATTACATCTACATTTCATTTCATTTTGAGATCATTTGCACCAGAATTTGAGATGTCTAAAGCATGTTACATGCAATCATTGAGGAAAATGGAAGATTAAAAGAAAACATTCCACATCCCCTACATGGATACCCGCCAGCTCCTCAAAAGGTAGATTTGGTTGTAGCAACAGCATCCTTGTCCTTGCCAACCAAAGAAGATTCTCCACTTACAGTCTCAGCAAAAACTTGCATAGCACCAAACAATAGGAAGTCTGACACCTCTAATATACACCAACCGGAAAAGTTTCCATATCAATGCTAGAAACAAGAAGTCACATGAATGTTGAATAGGACAATCCCGATAATAGGGCCATGGTGTCATCAAAAACAAAAATGGGGCATAATCATCACTTTGAGTCATTAGCCTCAGAAGATACTAGCCCACACCTCACTCATGGTGGAACTAGAGGAACCGTCACCCACCACGTCATCTGAATCATCAAATGGTACCAAGGAGAGGGAATAATAATCACCCTTTGAATTAGTGTCACCCTCATTGTCTGAAGGGTTTTTAGAGAACTCACCAGAAGAATTAAATCCTCTCGAACAAGCCTTACAATACTTGCACCCTTTCTTTGTCTTCTTTTCATATTTCACCAACTCCTTGCCTTTCAACTTGACTAATTCTTCTGAAACAGTTCAGTTCCTCAGGTGGTAGTTACTCCTAACACCATACTTCTTAAATTTTATGCATCCCATTCTATTCTTTGGTGTATCAGGAGATCCTTTTGTATCAACTTCATCCTCTGGGACACTCTTCTGAGGGCCCAACAAACTCAATCTCCTAGACCTCTGAACTGTCTTAACAAACTCTCCTGACTTACTCATCCTTCAAGCAATGAGAACCAAAAGACACCTCTAAACTCAATGCAAAATCTGAATGAGAAGTATAGCAATCATTCCTTCTTATAATGAGTCATGCAAGTGTGCCAACCATTAATTCTTCAAAGAAAGCTTGTGTGCGCAAGCTGACAATAGTTTGCCTTGATCCTTTTGATCTTAATTGTTGATCATGTTTTAAAATATAAATCAATATGTAGATTACAATGTAGCCACTTACATTTAAGTTTTAATTGTGCTTTAAATGCTCCTTTAAATCAAAAAATATCTGAGTAGATAAACATCTACTCTATACATAGCACCAATTAAAACTTTCTTGCCATAATTACTTGCTCACCTGTAGGAATTATTTCACTTATATTTCTTCTTATTAAAATAGTGGGAATTGATCCTGACTCGATCTCAAAATATCAATTTGTACACTACCATGCCTCGTTTTCACCTTGTCCACACGTATCATTTGTTGTCAGAACTAACGGCCAAAAATTCAAGCATGTTCCTTAAAGAAAAAGATTGAAAATAGAAAATTTCAGAAATAGTTTCTTCTTAGCCAAATTTGGAAGTATTCCAACCTTATTTAGATTCCATTAGAGCCTTTTAGAAAGTCCACATGGCACTTTCCCACTAGTCTGTCAAAAGATATAGGACATTGGCAGGGCCCACATGGGATGGTCGGGAGTGGCCAGGATTGAGCCACATCACCAGCCATCAACCATAAAATTCATCCTTTCACAAAATAATCCCTTGTCCTCAAAACCCAGAGGGTCCCACCATATGACAGGTGTCACACCACCCGCTAGCCCGTGTAACTATCCCATTTTAACACTACAGATGAACAGGAGTGTGGGGAAAAAGCCCAGATGAGAAAATGTGTTGTGATGTACACCATTGATTAATCCTTGAACAACACCCACTACCCTGTGAAGTATCAAGTCCCACTATTAAACATTACCATGTGGCCATCGCCCGCTAGCCCGTCTCTTTAAAATAATATGAAATAAAACAAGACGCACACACGAGGAGCAATACAGATAGGGACACGTCTTCAATCAATCAGTCATAGATCCTCTTTGAAAAGTGCTAGTCATCTTCACCAAGGAGACTGGGTCCACTAATATACTAGACACGTGGTCAAAGCCCACTAACCCATATGAATAAAATAGGAGAAAATAAAACAACACGGGCATATGGGGAATGACTATGATTGATTTCCACAATCAAATGGCTAACATAAAACACTATTCCTACACATGCCACAAAATTTAATCATAAAAAGGGTGTCATCTCTAGGCAACAAAACAGTGACCCTTTACAATGAAGGCTAAGGATATAAATCTTTTAAGATTAAGCCTTTAATCATAGGGAATTAAGACCAAGAAGAACCAAGGTGACCGACAAACTTAAGGTTAGGGGCTAGTAAGACAACAAGTGTGATGGCATAAGTGACAAATTAAGTGACCAGGAATGGGGGGAGAAAGTTAGTGCAATTTTGAAATGAATAAGTGTTTTTCATTTATAGGCCAATTTTGGGAATTTTCATGAAGATAAAACCTTATCACAGTGATGATAATATGACCTAAAACTAGGCATCAAGGGACCAAGCCAGATTTTGCATAAATTTTAGGGTGGAATAAAGAAAAATTTTAGGGGTTCCATTAGTGGCTCCTATTGGGGACACTTGCCTCTCACAGGCATGGTGAGATCCTAGAATCATTGGGTGAAGCAGACTAGGCAAAAAGGGAAAAATAGAACGAACAGAAACTGTTGATGGTCAAAATGACACAAACAACTTAAAATAGAATATTTCTACTCTATTTCTCCTTAAAAAGAAAAAAAACATAGTAGCCTAGCTTCCAAGGTCCTGGTAGTTAGTTCTCAACTATCTGATGTCACTCAATTGGCCAATGCAACTGTAATATTCAAGGGGCCTTTTTTGGTGATAAGGAATACAAACTGTATCAGGTTCATCAATCTATGTTTAATGGGGGGTTTAAATAAATAGAAAAAGGATAGATCAAGGCATAGATCAGTAAAGCATGAACAAAATTCTTTAACATCTAGATATATATTCTTAATAATGAGTGTTTCTTAATAGATAAAAACCATAACATGACGTAATTCATAGAACAATCCATACCATTGCATACATTCATAGTGCTTAATTTAATCATCACAATCATTCATCAAAATACCACAAGATTCAAAACAAACTCCTCATTCGTTGCCAATAATATATATCAATAGACATAGAACAATTCCATTCATAAACAATTTAATGAAATAATATTTAAAATCCGGTTTCCCCTATTGATTCACATCAAATAAGAAACATTCATGCACAAAAACTCACTGGCATATAGACCAATTATGGTTCATTAACCTCATCCGAGAAGTTCATTTCCAACATAAAATTGTATAAAAAGTGTATCTAAATTCAACATGAACTTAAAAATTATCTTTTCTCAAAGCTATAAAAATTCTATCTGCTATCATCAAGTGGCTAATTCTAATTTCATTAGCCGAACTTTACAACATGGAGCTCAAAAGCATATATAGACATGCTACACATAAATCCCTCTCAATCAAAAATTGAGATCCACTAATCAAGGAACCAGAACTGCATCAAGAAACTAGACTAGCTAATCTTCAATTCAAAGGTTGATTGCCTTGTGTAAAATCTGATGCCCAAGAAAAGAGACAAGACTGGCTGATGAAAAAAATCAGTTCAAAGGTTGATTGCCCTATTAAGTAGGAGAGAAAAGGGGAAGTCATGTGCTCAAAATAGAATATTTTGCTACCAACTGAATCCTGTGTTGTTTGCTCAAGAAGATATTCATCATGGCTAGAGAACACTTGTTGAAGAATGTCCACATCAAGCCCATCGACCCAGTTGTCTTCAAAAATGATTCTTTTCAACTCTGCTGAGGTAAATTCTTGTATATCTTTCAATTTGGTCAACTCCCTCCTAGAAGCTTTCACCTCCTCTTTAATATCCATCAGTCTATCCAACAATAAATCCTCTCCATCATCTTCTTTCTGCATGACCTCCTGGAATCTGTTGTTCCATTTCTTCTTCAATTGACCCAAAGGCATGCATTTTTTAACCATATGTCTACCTTGACTAAAATAGCTACTATAGCTTCTAGTTCATCAAGCTGCTCATTCAAGTCCTTACTAGCATCTTGAATTTCATTCCTATGTCTATATATGAAATCAGACCTAAATTGGATTATGCTTGAGGCCTTTTCCAATAAATCTACATTATCTTCTTCGAGGATTGATTGCTCTAGAAGAGTTTGTTAGAGTAATAAGTTATATACTTAATTAATTATATCATACTGGTTAATTAATTAAGTCACTTATTCCTCTAGTTGCTTAAGCTAAACTTAGGCACATTAATAATTGATTAATTATTAATTGTGCACACTAGGGTTTCATTTTAGGTCAACATTAGGGTTGCATAGTTTGCTTTTATAAAGAAAATCATCTCATTGTAATATTGATTTCCTGAATAATATTCATTTGCACATTTACATGCAAAGCTCTGCTTTTTCTATTTTTCTCTTCTGTGGAAGGTGTTTAGGTTTGTATGTCTGATCTAGGGTTTCTAACATGGTATTAGAGCCTTCACATGTAGCCCCTTCTCAAATTCTAGAGAAATTTATTGCAGAGTTCGTTCGGGGTTCCTCGAGGATTTTATGGCTTGAGTTCATTTATGCATCATCTTGGATCAAATCGTGCCTCACCATTGGTTTCAAAGTGCTAGAAAAAGTCAAGTTTGGCTTTTATTTTGTAGGTTTTGGTCATCGTTTGCCAGATCTATGAGGGTTTAAGTTTTGGTATTTTTTTGCAAGCTCTAGAGGTTGCTGTTATTTTGGAGCATTTTGAGCCCAAACAGAGGTCACCATTGCGTTCGCAGCAGCCAAAAACCCTAAGATTGCCTTTCGTTTCATCGATTTTGATGAAGTTGGTTCAACGGGCAAACAATTTTTGCCAAAGAGGCCATACGGCCTCCCCAGCACGAATTCCGAGGTGGTTTTCTTCATGAAAATCGAGAAAAAAAATAAAAATGCATTGAAAGTTGCACCACCCGCATAGAAGCTCACACCACCAGCTCTGCCACCGGGCGGCCACCAGCCCGCCGCCGCCGTCGGTGGCTCCACCTTCAACCGCCGCTCCCCTCACCTTAGCCCCCACGGACTCCATGCACTCAGGCCAGGGTCTTATGGATGACCAGTTGCTAAGTGCCCAGCCCCCAGCCAGAGTTCTAGCACTCGCAACCGGTCATATGGGGGACCAGGCCCCTCACGCCCAGCCCCTAGCCCCCTCCAGCCCCCCTATGACTTGCCCACGGTCATATGGCAACCAGGGGCCAAAAATTTTTTCTACAGGGGAGGTGTTTTTTTGCGGCGACAGCCTCCAGGCCATCAAATTTATGCTCATGCACCGCTGATGTCAGCGTCCGTATGGAAGTTTGTCCCCTCCTAACCCTAATTTGCCCTAAAAGAGCAGTTTTTTTGTTTTTGGCATAACTTGGGCATACGGTATCGAAATCGGGAAAATGAGATATCACCAGAAAGCTGGTTCTGAGCACTATCCTTTGGTGTAGTTTATTTTATAGTAATTTCCTGTTTTACTGCATTTATTACTGTTTGAAGTCAGATTTACTTTTTATGCTTCCGAGCTCATAAACTTTTGCCACGATCTCTGATTTTCGCTATCTTTGCGGTGTTGGAAAGGTATTGAGGAGCTTTATGTTGTTGTCCATGCACTTTTTTTTGTATTTTTCCCAAATTTTTCATTAATCCAGATTTGGCCCGATGGGTGTTTTGGAGATTACTTGGATATTTTGGCAGTTGGGAGAGTGTCTCTTGCATCTTTGCACATCATTTTTAGTGATTCATCATTCAATAATTGACTGCTGCTTCATAGATTCCAGCATTGTTCCCTTTAGGAGTTTTCAAGTGTTCTGTGGCATTGGGTCTGTTGTTGCATCATTATGATTCCAATATGGTTTCTTGTAGAAAAAAGTATCTTTCCTTGCTTACCAGATTGCGGTTCCAGTGTTCTTCCAGTGCTTCTTTGCAGCATGTCATATCATTGTAGGGGGGTTTTGTCCCACTAGGTTTTCCTCCTCTACCTCTTTCTTGCATTTGTAAATGGGTACCTGATCAGGCCTAGTTGTCGGGACCCATCTTTGCTTGCATGCATCTTCTTCTAGTGTTTTAGCTTCTTCCTAAGTTCATCTTAAAGGGGGTGTTAGAGTAATAAGTTATATACTTAATTAATTATATCATACTGGTTAATTAATTAAGTCACTTATTCCTCTAGTTGCTTAAGCTAAACTTAGGCACATTAATAATTGATTAATTATTAATTGTGCACACTAGGGTTTCATTTTAGGTCAACATTAGGGTTGCATAGTTTGCTTTTATAAAGCAAATCATCTCATTGTAATATTGATTTCCTGAATAATATTCATTTGCACATTGACATGCAAAGCTCTGGTTTTTTTGTTTTTCTCTTCTATGGAAGGTGTTTAGGTTTGCATGTCTGATCTAGGGTTTCTAACGTTCCTCTAGTTGCTTAAGCTAAACTTAGGCACATTAATAATTGATTAATTATTAATTGTGCACACTGGGGTTTCATTTTAGGTCAACATTAGGGTTGCATACTTTGCTTTTATAAAGCAAATCATCTCATTGTAATATTGATTTCCTGAATAATATTCATTTGCACATTGACATGCAAAGCTCTGCTTTTTTATGTTTTCTCTTCTGTAGAAGGTGTTTAGGTTTGCATGTCTGATCTAGGGTTTCTAAACAGAGTTATTTTGGAAACTTACTGATATCTTTCAATTTATGGACATACCCCCTATATTCTTCCTCTTGTTCTGCTAGAGTTTCATTATGATGACCCATTTCTTTTATCAACTCAAGTGTTGTTTTATGGATTTCAAAACGGTTTACCAGAAATTCACCCACTTCCTGATTAAGCTTGTCAATCCATCTATCCAGCATTCCAGACTTACTCCTCATTTGTACTAAATCGTCAACTTCTCTTTTGCTGATTAAGACTGGAGTTTCCAAGGCAGCATCTTGTTGGGACCTGAGAGTGGAAACATCTCTTAATAAACTATGTAATTGATCCAATTGAGCCTTAAGCTCGTCCTTTCTTTTTATATCTTTGATCATCCTAGACTTTGTGGAGGAGGCTACAACATCAATAAGATTCATTTTTGGATTCCTTGTAGGCCTCCCTAAGTTGACTATGCCTAATTGATAATCAGTCACTCGCATATCTTACCTATCCTTGTCCACCATCAGAATTGCACATTCAGCAATGATCTCTCCTACCTCTGTGAGCCTTATGGAATGAAGAACCCTAGCCTTTTTCTTATGTCTTTCCTTTTCTATCTCCATCATTTATTCCCAATTAAGAGGTTGTGGTGGAGCTGTTTGCTTCTTCTCAAGATCCATCTTTAACCATGTAGGAGCACTGGGAGTGGTAGCCATCATTGTAGAGGAAGAGGCAGCAGTGGTAGAAGATAGTGGCTACAATAAAGTAGCTTTAGGTTGAGAATCAACCTCCTGCACATTTTTCTATTCCTTTTCTGCATTCTCTTGTGCAACCCTCTCGGCCTCTTCCTTATCTTTATGCTCCTATAGCCTTTTATCTTCTCGTTCCTTTTTCAAACGTTCTTCCTCTAGCCACTTTTCTTCAAGAAATTTATCCCTCTCTCTCTCTAAGTCTTTGAGCTTGTCCCATGCTTCTTTTTCCTTTTATTGTTGCTTAGCAAGCTCCCCAATATCCTTTTCCTTTTGCAAGCATTCTTCTTCCTACCTTTTCTTATAGTCCTCTTCAACAATTTTAAATTTAGCCTCAAGGGCTTCCCTTTCTCTTCTTTGTTTAGCCTTCTCTTCTTCAATATTATGGATCTTTTGCAGCATTTCTAACTTGTCATTCTCCTCCTTTACTCTGAGCTCCTTCTCCTTTTGTTTTTTTCCTTGGCCAACTCATCAGCTTTCTATTTGGCCTCTAATTGTTGTTGTTGGAGTAATGCATCAGCTTGTTCCTTTGCATCCATTTCCTGTTGTTTTTCCAATGCTTCAACTTGTGCTTTGGCATCTAACTCTTGTTATTTCTGTAATGCTTTAGCTTGTTCCTTTGCATCTGATGCTCTCTTAGATTCTTCAAATAGCATCCATTTGTCCTCCTTTGTCAAAACATGCTCAATTCCTACATCCTCAATTTCATCAAGAGGTGTCTACTCTAGTGTCTCCTTATCCAACAAATTACCCTCAGAGTTTGTCTCTACTTCATGTATTTCAACCTCAAGACCCTTTCCCTTTAGAGTTTCAGCTTCCTTATGAAGGGTTCCCCTAGGAATTTCTCCACTTGGCCACTCTGTACGAGGGGGTTGAGTAGATGACTCACCTACAACTGATGTTGAGGCCCTAGGTCCTATTGGGACTTCTTCTTCATGTGCTTTAGGTAGATCTTGAGCTGGAACTTCAAGTTCAAATTCCTCTATATCAGGTGGGAAGAATTCCAAGGGTTCCTTAGGAGGCATTCTTCTTTTCATCCTCTTATACCCTTGAGTGGTAGTTGTACCTTCCCTTTTCTTGGAAGTTTGACCCCCAGGCTCCTTGGTTCTTAGCACGACCCATTGGATGCTTCTATCCAACACTGGCCTTGCTATCTATTTAATATCTATAGTCTCCTCTGCACCCCAATCTACAAGATCCAAGTTCTTGGTACCTATATTATGTCCCTCATATAGGGGATTCAAAACCACCCCATCATCTGATAATGCTTTAGGAATGTCCACCTTGACCCCATACTCCACCATGAGTGGGATAGGAAACCTTTCATAATTTCTTTTCCTTAATTCATACTCATCCTGAAGATCACTCCAAAAGTCTTCCAATAGATTGAAGTGCTTATCAAAAATAGAAGCAAGCAAAGCGTTCATCTTCTTCTTTGGATCAAAGTGCTTCCTAGCCATGTACAAGCCCAACTTCAAATGCATCAATTCATTGCAAACAACCTTAGCTCCCACAAGGTGTGGATAGCTATATTCACCCAACTTCATGGGGAACTTATGACAACCAGTCTTATGCTTGATACCAAATTTAGAATTAACCCCCAAAGCTTAATAAATGAACTCCATTAAAAAAATCCTATTGCTACAACATCTAGGGAGTAGGTGAGGGTGACCATCAAATCCAACCAACCTTAAATAAGTAAACTTGGAGTATCGGATAAACCAATATCCCCACTCTGTGATGAATGCCATGGCCTCCTGGATCAATCTATATCCTGGATCTCCCATAAGCTAGTTAATAATGACATAAAAATGTGGCATTAACCCTTCTGTAATGCAGTTCAGAAGTCTACAAGGTGAGCTGATCATATTGATTCCACACCTTATTTTTTCCATCAGCTTCTCCCAAAATCCCCACTTTGTTTAAACCTGGAAAAATACCTCTCCTTGCTTTTGCATAAATGACATAAGAGGTCATGAATAAACTCTTGGTTTCTCTCACTCCAATCATTTCGTTGTGTATGCTTTCAGACACAATCATGGGCCAATCAAATTTTTTTTTCCATCTAGGATTGTCTAGATGAATGGAAACATCCATTCTTTAAATTGAAGAGCATCCCTTTTCCCAAACACTCTGGATACATTATAATGTCCCCAATCTCCTTGTAGAACTCTTCCCTTTTAGGCTGATCTGGAAGCTTAACTAGATACCTTTTCTTCATTCTCATCCATTTCTTATTCAAATGAGTTTTGTTGGCCACCTTATGATTACTATATATTTTCAAAGCCTCTGCCTCATTGATTTTCTTAGGATTCTTTGGATTGGGCACATTGAACATAAACTGAAATATTTGAGGAGTTAAATAAATGATGACATTGCCCTATGAATCTGCACACTGTCTAGTAGCAGGATTATAGGCTCCAGCTAATGTCATTATTAATTATGGACATTGGATTGATAGAGGAAATATAGTGATATGAGCCAAGCCAGATTTAACTATTCTTTGGGTCCTCCCTATTACCTCTTTAGCAAACATTTCAGAGTACAATTCTTCACAATGGAATAGACCCAGGTTGGTATCAGTTATGTCTACCCAATCAGAATGCACTTTACTAGTAGTGATGGAAAGACCCCGATGATTATACCTCAAGGTATAAGGGAGTTGTATTGGCTTAACCTTTTTAGGCTTTGAACCTAGTTTTGAAGTCTTTGCAGGTTGACTCCTTTGAGAAGCCTCACCCGATGCTCCTGACATCTTGATTTCTACAACAAAACCTCATATTAGATCCACAAGAAGTATGAAAAACTAGGTAAGAGATCTCACCTTTCATATACACCTAAGTCGGGACCAGGTAGAAGACATCCTTAGAAAGATTTTAAAACATCACCGGGGTCGGGACCAAAATGTACATTGAACTCACAACAAACCATATAGCAAGATCGGAGACAGAGTCAAATTGGTAATCGAGACCGGGATCGGAATGGAAATCATACTTGGTACAATGAAGAAGTTTCAAATTTATATCTCATTCCACTTTTGCTTCCAACAAAGTGAAAGATATTTTGATAATTTATAATTCATCGAAAGCGGGCTCGAAGATGGTTCCAACATCCATTGCAAACAAAGGTTTGAGAATAGAATTAATCCTGGATCCGACTTTGGTTAAAACAAACATGACATCATTAGAAATTTTGACAATAGAATGAATGACATCATGGCCAAAAAGTGAGGTCACTTGACAAGCCAAGGAGGCTTAAAATAATAGTACAAAACCATCCCCCATACAACTAAGGGGAAACACAGCAACTAGGGAATAATTTCAAAACTAATAGAGATATGCAAAACCCTAGTTTATTAAAAAACCTTCGACTTAAACAATTAGGGAACAACTTAACCCTACTCGAAATTAACGAGTTGACATGAAAAAGGACCAGCAGGTAAAGTAACGGATCAAAGAACACCATAAAACCATGTAGTAGATGATTGACACCCTAAAAACCCAGGGCAACATGGTACAGGCATGAAGAAAACATGAAAATGACCGTGGTAAAGTAAAAACAAACGAGAAAATGATAGATAGTTAAATAAAACAAAAACAAAGAAAGAATCGAAGACAAAGGAAAAAAAACAAAACAAAAGTAAAGAAAACAAGAAAGGATTCAAATGAAAATAGTTACGAACCCCACGAAGAACAGTAGACCAAACAAGCACAATGAACAGCAACAAAGAAAACAAAGAATAGAAACCCTACCTCAAAAAGAAATCTAATAGGCTGGCCTTTGATGCAAATCCACATGCAAAATTCTTGACCTCTAATTGAATCGTGCTCTGAAATGCTCTACCTCAACTTTGGTTTGATATTACTTATTAAACAATAATAATAACCAACGCGTTAACCTTAATTAAGGTTTAAAATCCAATTTCATACATGGGAGGTACCTGTAATTAATTCCATTAATGTGGTTGTTCGAACATAGAATAACAGTGGGAATAGGCACAAAACTATTGTGCAACTGAAGTAAAGTCAAACAACAACAAGAAAGGCGAGAGCGGAAATAGAATGAGAACCAAGTTTGGAAACTTTGTCCAAGTTCCAAGTTTGGTTCTGGTTCCTGTTCCGGTTCCGACTCCACCAACAATGAAGAAAAGGAAAGAAATAACCAAAAAGAAGACATTGAGATCGAAACAAGGTAATCAGCATAGATCCCAAGTCCAAAAAAACAAACAAGAAAGGAAAAGATGGAGGTGGGATGGAAACAAGTTTGGAACTTTGTCCAAATCCCAAACTTAATATCCATTCTGGTTTCGGTTTCGCAAAAGGAAAACAAGACAGACCAAAGAGACCAACAAAGAGATGAGTAGGTTCAGAATGAGAAGGATTTAGGGAATGAAACTCAAAACAAGTTTGAAATCCAGATTCCATTATGGTTCTGGTTCTGACAGAACAAAAGAAAACAATATGTTGGAAGAAAGAACAACTCCAAACTTTGTTTAAAAATAACCAAGGACAGAAAACAAAAGAGGGGGGCCCATTTTTACCAAGGCAAAAGATGGGGTGGTTATGCAAGGCATAACAAATGGCGACTCGAATGGGAAAATGGTTTCCCCATTTTCAAGACATTGAAGAATTCAGTCACCCAAAAACCATATGGCTTATGAATCATGTTAACTTGAATAAGATCAGATATATAGAATAAGGTTGAGCTGGAATCTCAAATGTATGTGCTCATGAACTATTTTGAATTTGAGTGTTTGTTAGTGCATCCTTCTTCATAGACACTTTCTCCACTCCTAAACAGCCACACCTAAGATTCAAGCTACATAGGTTGAGTCCTTCAACTGTCATGCAATGAAATCCTAGGCATTGCTCTGCTATGAGACAAGTGTCCATAGTCCCGACGGAGATACCTCTAGTTCTCTCAAATCACTGCTCTACTTCTAGATAGGCATCCATAGCCCCGATAGAGATACTTGATTCACCCATTTGATATTGAGTTTTCCTTTTCTCTCTTTCTCTTTTTTTTTTTTACTTAGGCTCTACTTGTGGGAACTCTTTATGAAATTTTCTCAATACTCAGGTGCAATTGATTTGAAATGTGGGTTGAGAACTAGAATGAATTTCATGATAGTCTTGGAATCAGATTTTTCACTTGAATCAGAGATACAGCCACCCTGAAATAAATAGGCATTTTACTTAGGAAGATATTTATCTATTTTTGTGGCAGACTTTGATCATAATTCATGAGATATTCACAATATACCTTTTTCCTTAATAAATTTTCAAACCAATATTAAAATGGTCATAATACATGAGTTTAGAACGAAATCTTTCAAAAAAGCTCCTTGAAAATACCTAAATCAATTTCTCTCCTAGTTCCTGTAGCATACTTTGAATAACAACCCCCTTTCTTGGAATAGATAAAAATGAAGGTCCCCAATGAGCAAGACAAACAAAAAACAATAGAAAACAAAGAAAAAAAAAGGAAAAAAAAAAGACAAAACAAAAAAAAAAAAAACTAATTACATATGATACAATATAGTACATTTATTCATAAAATGAGACCTTTATGAGCCAAAGTAATGTTTAAGAAACTGACCATTAATTGGCAATAGAATAGCTTCTCCTATCAAGGCACTCAAATGGAAACCATTCTCGCCTAGTATCTGAGCTACTTGATATGGACCCAACTAGAGTCTATCAAAATTTTGGTAATCTCCCTTCTTCTCTTTAGCCTTGTCCCATAGTAGCACAAGATCTGATATCCTAAAGGCCTTTTATCTTGGCCCTCTTGTCAAACCAATATTTGGCGATAGCTTGATGTTTAGAGAACTGCTGCAAAGCAGCATCTCTTTGTTCTTCCATATTGAGCAAGTTGGTTAGTCTGACCTCGATCCTATCATCCTTTGTATAAAATTTTTGTATAAACTTGAGGACAGGTATTTTTAAATAGATTGGGAAGACTAGGTCTTGGTCGTAGACTAATTTAAATGGTGAATTTCCTATGGTAGCTTTGATTTGAGTTCGATCTGCCCATAAGGAAAATCTCAACTGGGCGTGTCAGTCCCTAGGATTGTTTTCTAACAATTTTTTTACTACCTTCAACAAATTTTTATTAGTGGACTCGGCCACTCCATTTCCCTTAGGGTAGTAATTAAATGAATATTTCAAAATAATATTATGCTCATAATCCCATTGAATAAATTCAGCTGAAGAAAAAGCAAGGCCATTATCACATACTAGGGCGAATGGTACTCCAAACCTGGTGGTGATGTTCTCAGTTAGAAACTTGATAACCACTTTTGTGGTGCTATTTTTGCAAGGTTGAGCCTTGGTCCAACGTGTGTAGTAGTCATTTGTAGTTAGGATGAATTTTTGACCTACAGAAGAGTTTGGATTAATAACACCTATAAAGTCTAGTGCCCATTGAGTGAATGGTCTTACCTCATATACTGGTTGTGAAGGCATTGCTGGATTTCTTTCCCTGGGTGCAAAGGTCTGGGATACATGACATGTCTAGACATGTTGATGTGCATCCCAAAACACATAAGGCTAGTAATAGTCTGATCTATGAATTTGATGGGCTAGAGCATCTCCAGATCCATGTCTCGTACCGTGTCTTCCATGAAACTCAGCAATGGCATGCTTAGCCTCTTGTTGATCCAAACAACGCAAGTAAATCCCTTGAAATTTCCTTCTATATATAGACCCCCCTTTGAGCATATAATGAGAACTCTTCATCCTCAATTCTCTCCTCTGAGTATCATTCATCCCCTCTGGGAATCTTTTGTTGAGGAGGAAGAAGATCAAATTTATGTACCAAGGATCCTTAGTGAATGACTGCACAGTGTATTGTTGACATGTGATATTCTTGTCAACATTCATCATTTCCTTTGATAAACCTTGCCCTCAGACGATTTTCATTGGATGAATTTCTAAGTCGAACTCTTGCAAAATATCCATCCACTTTCCTCTTCTTTCCCCCAATTCACTTTGCATTAGGAGGGATTTCACGGCTGGATCAAGAACTATGGCTATAACCCGTCTCTGAAGAATATAATGCCTAGATGTTTTTACGTCTCAAACCAATGCAAAGGCCTACTTCTCAAGAGGCAGGTACCTAACTTCTTCATTCTTAAATGGAGAGCTCATGAAGGTGATAGGTCTTTCCTCTCCCTCACCTCTTCATTGCGTTAAAACAATTGCACATGAATGGTCAGATGTGAAAGAATAGATATAGAAGGGCTTTAGATAATCTGGGTTGGTCAAGATAGGTGCCTCAAATATTGATTGTTTAATCTATGAGAAAGAATATTTGGTTGCATTGCTCCATTCTATTTTCACATCTTTTTTCATCATCTCATTAGGGGGTTTGACGATTTCCACAAACCCTGTTATAAATTTTCTGACAAAATTAATCCTTCTTAAGAAGGATCTCATTTCTTTCTTACTTCTTGGCCTTGTCAGCTTTAAGATGGCCTCTACTCTATCAAGCTTTATGAATATCCCCTCTTCTGATATGATGTGGCCTAAGAGTTTCCCTTTAGATACTCCAAACACGCACTTTTTTCGATTAAGGGAGACACCATAGCTTATACCCTTTTTGAGAACTTTTTCCACATCTACAGCATGCTCTTCCTGGTTCTTTGAGAAGATAGTTAAGTCATCCACATAAAATAATGATACACTTACCTATTAAATCCTTGAATGTTGCATCCATTGCATGTTGAAAGGTTGCTCCAGCATTGATAAGGTTGAATGGCATCCTTTGATAGGAAAATGTGCCCCACTTGGTGGTGAAGGCAGTTTTCATTCTGTCCTCATGGCTGACAAGCACCTAATTATACCCAGAATAGCCATCTAAAAATGACATCATCTGGGACCCATTGATTGTTTGTAATACTTCATCAAGAGAAAGCAGTGGGTAGTTGTCCTTCTTGGAAGCCTTATTTAGATTCCTGAAATCAACACATAGCCTAATTTCACCACTTTTCTTGTGCATAGGAACTAAATTTGCAAACCAAGTACAATCCTTTCAGGGCCTGAGTGAGTCAAATCAACAGATTCATACTTCCCTCCATCACTCTCTGTGGGCACCCTTTGACGAGCCCATGGGTCAGAGTCAAATATCCTTTCCAAAGCTAGCATCCCCTTTGGAATACTATTTCTTTTCAACTCTAGTATCACTTTTTCATCACCATTCTCATGATCCCAATCTCCCTGATATCTCTCATATTCATCATTATATGTCCTTTGAAGACATCTGAACTTTCCAAGAAGGCCAATATATGCTAGTCATCATTGAATACCTAAAACTTTTGGACTTTATCCAGGACAGGTGGGGCTAAGACTAATTCAACTGAAAATATTTTTAGATTAGAGTCATGCATAGGCTCCAAGGTGCTAGGAGTAATGGCGAGGGCATCCACAATCTAATTAGTTTCTCTAGGAATCAGAGTGATCCCAAAAGCTTCAAAGTCTTCAATTTGATTCCAAATTCTATTTATGTATGCATCCAATCTTTTGTTATGACAAGTATACTGGTTGCATACTTGCTTTACAATTACTTCAGAATCCCCCATTACCATGAGAGCGGTGACCTTTTCATGGGAAAACATAAGTTAGTGAGCAAGTGCTTCATATTCATCCACACTATTTGTGCAGCCAAACTGCAACTTGTAAGATGCAAAGTAATTCTTCCCTTTTGGGTTGGTTTGTTCAATCCCTACTCCACTTCCTGCTTTGGATTTAGAGCCATCAAATTTAAGACTCCATAATTGATCTTTAGTTGGGAGCTCTTTCTTTTTTGGGATAACAAGAGATGAATTTCTTGAGATGGGTGGTGGCTCGGACTATTGTTGGCCATCAAGAGTTGAAGGTGATTGGGGGAAAGCTTCACTAAAATATTCTTCTACATTTAAAGCTTGTTCAAGAATCACTCCCTGAAAAACTTCTTCAATCAAGTTGCAATCCGATTCATTTTTCATCAATGCCTTAGGCATTGGAAAAGTATCTAGGGCGAGTGTAATGGAGAAAGACTAAGATACCTCAATCTCCTCTTAAAACTCAGAGCATATAACCTAAGTCTATTCAAATCGTGAGGGATCTCCCTCTTAAGAAATACTAGCTCTAGTGAGGATGGTAGAGTCCTTGGCTTCAAATGGAAATTCATTGGTGGGTGCTTGTGGTTGATCTTGACAAATCGGTTGAGGCTAGTAGATATGGTTTAAGATATCTATGCAGGGTTGACATGTCAACTCAGAATTATTCTGATAATGTATCCTACACCAATTAGGAAGCAACAAACTACACAAATCAATCTCTTCTCCCAATACTAGCCTATCTTGTTGCAATTTTTTTATTAGAACTTGTTGGTTGACCGATATCATTGGGTCCTTCTATTCTAAAGGCAGTGTATCATTAGAATTGAATATTGAGAAGGTCGTGATCTCCTCCTGCTTGTAAACTCCTATATCAGTCTCAAAGTATGCTACTTCATTGGGAGAATCATATTCAGTAATCATGTGTTTGATCCTAGGCTCACTCTCAATTCGAATATGTGTCGCTATCCCTTTCTAGGGTAGCCACATGTGAGAGAAATCCAAAGATAAATATCCCCCAATACTCTTCATTAGCTCTCGACTCAAGAGCATACTGTATGTTTCTGGGATATCGACCACTTGGATATTTAGGTAAGTTTGGATCCTTGGATCCGATCCAACCTATACATGCATGCTCCAAAGTCTAGCAAATAGTTATGCAGATTCTTTCCAAAAATTATTAAACTCAAAAGGAAAGGTGGGGTACTGGTCTTACCTTTATAAATGGTCACATTCGTCTCCTTCGTTGGAGTCACTTTACCTTTTCCTTTTGAATGATCTACCTCCTTCAGGGCTTTCAACACAACTTCCCATTGAGTCAGCCACCACTTCATAATGTCAAAGAATGACAATGATGTCTTTTGTCTATGCAGCTCTGCAATAAAATCAAACTCTGAATCATTCCTAACTTGATACATAGGAAAAGAAGGTGGATTACCTTTGTTATGAGAGTTGAAAGGCCCCTTTGGTGGTGGTGGGTTATTATCTACATTCTGATTAGGTGGGACCATGTTGATGGGAGGTGTAGATGTAGTGAATGGGCCCTTATTCTGATTTCTTAGGAAGTGGCCACCTTTAGACTAGAAGGCTTGGGCATCATACACATCTTCTTCTGGTTCATTATCTCCCTACATGGGAAATTGATATTGTTCCTCCATGGTCTCATAAGTCATAGCAATACTTACTGATCCACCATCTTTATTGGAATTTCCTTGTGGAGGGTGGGAATCATCTTGCACATTCTTCACCATTTTTTCCATTTTTGGGAAATTAACCTCAAAATGTGTTGTAGTATCATGTATTCTACACCAATTAGTCATGAAATTGAGATCTGCAACATTAGCAGTGTGTGGTTTATCTTCACTAGACTAATAATTATGGGGAACTCCCTCATTGTTGGGTCCAGTGTTCCATTTCCTATTGTTGTTGTTGGACCTCTAATTGTATCCTTTGTTCCGATTTCGATAATTTTGGTTAGACGAGTTTTGGTTCTGGAAGTTCCTATTGGTGTTCTTATTTTTATTCTAATTAGAGTAACCACCCTAGTTGTTATAACCTGCCTAATTCTAGTAATTCTAATTTTGGTTCTGTGGGGGGTTATGTCTAAGTTATTCCATGTCATTGGACATTTTTGATAGAGTCTTTTTGATATTTTCTACCTTATTGGTTAGTTGAACAGTGTGTTCACTTTGTACAGTCTGTCCTACAAATGGAGAGTGAACAGGAGTTGACCCTCCCCCTTGCTGTTGGTAGTTTTGAGATTGTTGGGAATAATCCTGAACACCATGAGCAAAAAAGTGAATGGTAGGTGAGGCTTATAACTCAGAAATAAGTCCATATTGGGATTAAGACATCCCTAGGACCGTATTGAGCAAAGGTGGATTAGGAATCTGATAAGCCATAGGGGGAAGAGCTCCTTGTGAACTTCCTGATTGCAAACTTATTTGTTGTTACAATTTAATGGCTAGATGATAAAATTTATAAAAAGAGTCAATCTCATTGGCAACATAAGTTCTCTACAAGAATAGGCCAATCAAGGGATCAACGACTCTTAAATATGCCAAAATGGAAATATTTTCAGCCACTAAGTAAGGGTCTTGTAACCTGCGGAACATTATTTAGAATCTAGTGTTGAATAATGGCAATGGTTCATGATGTTCCTTTCTTATGGTAGTGAATTGATGATACAAGATGGTTGGGTCTACATAGACCCTAAACTAATTAATAAAGGAATTTTCTAAATTTTCCCATCTTAGAATAGACCCCTGGGGCAGATTTAGATACTAGTTGTATGCCATGTCTCCAAAACAATAAGGAAACAACCTACATACAACATCCTAGTGAGCCACCTGAGAATGGGTACAAGAATCCTTGAATGCTTTTATATGGTCCTCAATACTTCTTGATTCTCCATGCATATACTTGGGGAAAAACCTTTCTAGATTTTTTGGTATATCATATATACCATCAGGGATAGTCCCTAGTGGAGAGGGGTTATTTATGAAGTAATCCATGGGTGGTGGTGGGATTAGTTGAGAAGGTGGTAGTGACACTATTTGAACCGGTGGTAATATTGGTAGAACCGATGGTGGTGTGTGTGGATTAGGTTGTTGGGGTGGTAAAGATGGATTTGGTGTAAATCCAGCTAGAGTAAGTGGTGGTGACAATGGTGGGATCAAAACTCTATGAGCTTGGGGTCTGTATCTAACTGGGGTTTGAAGTTCTACTAATGGTTTAGGGTTGGTATAGGATATGAGAATCCTCCCATACTTTTTCGATGAGAATGACCCAATCTGAGCCAGCTTGTTCCTTTAGGCCCTCCTTCTATCGCCAAACAAGTAGAAGCAAACTATTTACAAAATCATACAGAGGCCCAAAAGGCTAAAAACAGGTGATCCAATCTCCATTCTTCCAAAAACCTTCTTGTGAGATGAAAATGTTATTATGCACCCTTCAATATAACCCGGGTTTCTTTTTCCTATGGGTGGCACCAAGCCACAAAAAACCTAGGGAAAATTCTTGCCCCTATCAAAAACCAACCTTCTGAAAGAATTGTTGTCCATTCATCTAGATTTTCCTCTATCATACCATTGCATCAAACATAGCTTTCCTCTTATAAGCAGAAAAATGTGGTGACAACTAAAAAGTACCTAATTACAAACACTGCCACTGACCATTTTGAGTAGACCATTATCAATGTAATCTTTATCATTCCTCTCTATATAATCAGGCGTAAACTAAAACCCTTCATCATCATATGACACATATATCTTGTATTCATCATATGATATTTTCCAATTGAAAATAACATTCCTTTCTCTTCATTTCATTGTCATGCTTCATCAAAATTTCTTCCATCTGAAATGGAAACTAAAGGTACTCATACTCCTCCAAATAGTTGGCATCATGATACTCAAACTCATTAGTAACATCTATATCAAATGTAAAATACTCATAGGCAATGCCCTCGTGGAGTTCATCAATGTGTTTCTTTGTTTGCTCTAGACTACACTCTAACCCTGTATCAAATGCATCATTAGAATCTTTAGCAAAAAGTGAATTATCTCTAACCCAATAAGGATCACCATGTTTATCATCTAATGAAAATAGAGGCTCATCAAATAAGGGGTTTTCCATTACATCCATTGTTGTCATAAAATCCTCATCCTCCCCAGCATGAAGGTCCAAATCCTTCAATTCATTATTGCACTCAAAATCATTGTAATTACTAGAAGAGCAGATAGACATATTTTCAACTTCATTCTTATCATCAGTGATTAGCATCTTTGACTCATATTTCAAAAACTCTTCATAGGGAGGAGATTGTTCCTTTTCAATCAAACATGTGTTTTCATCATTATCAACATATTCTATATTTACAACAAAATATTATATTTCAACTTCAAGAGGATGATCACAATCAACAAATAATTTGCCACACTTAATGCTATCATCATTATTACAGCAAGAGGATACATCAGTATTGTGACTATGTTCAGAATTTTTGAGTTGAATGCTCAATCTTATGTCTTCTAGAGGACAACAAGTGCTAGAATATTTGAAAGAATTGAAACCACACATTTCACTTGCTTTATTTAGGTGTCCATTTTCAATTGCTTCTCTACTCCCTTCTTCTTCAAGTGATATCTCACTATTTGACTCATATGGAACAATAGTCATTATCATTATAGTTTGAAAACATAATAGACATTTGATAGTCATCTCTAATATTTTCAAAAATAGAAAATAAGTTGCATACTTGGTCAAGCCTGGTTGGCTTCAATTCCTTTGGTAGAGCACTTAAACCTAGTTCATAAGACTCATAAAATAAATCAATGCATTCTGAATTTTTAGGTCTATGAAATTCAAGAATCTCTGTCAGAGTATCCATAAATCTTACATAGAGATTAGATGGAGATTCTCCCTTTTGTTTCCTTATGCAATAAAGGGCTTGAACAAGTACCATAGGATCACAAATGCATGCAGCTTCTTGACAATTTTTTTGGGACTCTATATGATCAACATTATGGAATGATATATAAGTTAAAACAATAGGGGTGTAAGTTTTTTGGCGTTCACTTTCAATTTTTGACTCACACATTTCATCAACATTTGGTGTCTCATGGTAACAAACACTTGTATTCAAATGACCAATGTGTATTCCATATTTTCAATTGTTTTCAATGTTCATGACTATCTCATAGGCCTGATGCAAATTTTTAGGATCCTTGTACCTTAGTAGATAGCTCATCTTATTATCAAAAGGTCCTAAGTAAATAATCAGACATACTGCATCACTTAATCTCATGAAATTATGAAAATCCCTCAATATTTTAGCAAATCTTGGGTTAAATCTTGGAACCAACTCATTCTCTTCTTTCTTAATGCTCATAAAATTATTTAACATTGAACTAGCACTGCTTCTTTCACTAAATTTCCTCATGAACACTTCCTTGAACTCATCCCAAGAAAAAACAGAACATGTTGGTAAATCAGAGAACCAATATCTTGTATCTCCCTTTAGGGATTAAAAAAATAGTCTCATAATTTTATCATCATGATCTATTTCATAATCATCCATTAAATTATTGAATTCTTGCAAATGCTTTCTTGCTGATTTACTCTTTGTACCACTGAACTTCGGTAACTTGTATCTGATGTCAGATGGAATAAAATTTGGGTACTCATTAATACCACTGAAATTCATGGCTCTATATCTTCCAGTGCTGAATTTTTTGTTATTACATGACAAGGGCTGATTACAAACCATGGTTGCACTAGGAACCATACAAGGATGCATATATTGATGCACATTTTCTTATACCCTTACAAACCTTTTCATATCAATATTGTAGTTATATAGGGTACTTCAAAAAAAATTCAACATGACCTTAAGCCAAGACAATGCATAATTTTATCTCAACTTTATTAAGACCTTCTAAATGAAGTTCTTCAAAATGTATTGCATACTTCTCTTCATCATAGAGGTTACAAGATAATAGCACAGAAGTATGTGAGCCAATTTCCACTATTCCTTTTCTTTAGTACTTATTTTCACTTAATATGGAATCAAAAAAATTTAAAACTTTCAAATATAGTTTTCATATATAGATTTATGCCTTTTTGAAAACAAAAATATGGAGAATATCTAGATATGTTGTAGATTCTGCAGATTCTTCTTCCTGGCTAGAAATCTTTGTATATTTGAAATGTGATTCACATATTCATCAAGTTCTTGAGAAATATTTGCCACCTCTCTTCACATAGGACTAAACTTCAAGCATTATGAAGCTCTTTTAAAAAGAATTTCTTTCTGGGTCTTTTCCCACAATAGAGTCACACGAATTCTTTGAACTTCTACTACAACAAACTTACCTCCAGGTCTAAAATTTTAATATTTGAAAAAAAAAAAAATAGATTCACCAAAATATTGACTTTATGATTCGCAGTCTACAATTGTAGATGTCAAAGTTGTTCCCCATTAGAGTCGCCATTTTTTATGGTGATTTTTTATGCAGAACCTAACAATTTTCTAAAAAGTTACTAGCTCTTATAATGAAGAAATTGTAAGGTTAGTGGCTAACACAATGAGCCTAGTATTTTATGATCCTTACTCCTTCACTTTTGGCTCTGTTAAACTAGGGAGGGTAATCCCAAATACATCTTCATAAAATAATTCAAATTAATAATAGATTGATTCCTAGATAAATGCAAATAAAGCCCATCCCACTGAAGATTTTGGAAAATCTTATAAGTAAGGGACTATTTATTTTCTATGAATCAAAAATACTTCCATCCCACATGCAATTCATTGAAAGGGGATTTTAAATGAATATTTTTCTTATTTTAATTTCAAGGCTAGGTGTGCTACTTTCTCACTCTTCATGCTAGATTTTCTAATAAATCGGCCAGTGTCTCATCAATTGGAGCAATGGAGTCAAATATGTATAAATCTATAATATATGAACTACTCACTTTTATAAGTAGATGAACTAACCTAATGCTACTTTGCAAATTATCAAAACTATAAATTCACAAAAGAAACACTCACTACTTATCAATCCTAAGGAATTTCTTACAAAGTTTATACCCTCTTCAAGAATTTTAATCAACTCTTTGAGTTAAAGCTGAGAAGAGAATAGTAAATTCAAATATAACCATTTGAAGATAAATGATAACACCATAGGAATTTTCATTCATAACTTGTAAGAAGTATACATAGGAGAGTATTTGTTTCTAGAGAAAGATCCGTTTCTATATCAGTAGTTTATATAAAACTAATTTAAGATTGTTACATACAGAACTTCATTCCCAAAACCGTCTATTAGCCTATTTACCCATATCCTATTCAAAATTCCTTTTTTGAGTTAAGAATTCACCCAAAACCCTATTGAGACTTAAAACTCCGACCACTATAATGAGCCCAGAAATCCCTTTTATAGAATAAGGGAGCAACAAGCATCAGGCTCAATTACAACTACATTTTATTTCATTTTGAGATCATTTGCACCAGAATTTGAGACGTCCAAAGCATGTTACATGAAATCATTAAGGAAAATGGAAGAGTAAAAGACAAAATTCCACATCCCCTACATGTAGACCCACTAGCTCCTCAAAAGGCAGAGCCGGTTGTAGCAGCAACATCCCCGTACTTGCCAACCAAAGAAGATTATCCACTTGTAGTCTCAGCAAAAACTTGCACACCACCCAACACTAGAAATTTTGGCACCTCTCCTATACACCAACTCAAAAAAATTCCACATCAATGCTAGAAACAAGAAATCACATGAATTTTGAATAGGAAAATCCTGACAATATGGCCATGGTGTCATCAAAAACAAAAATGAAGCATATTCATCACTCTGAGTCATTAGCCTTAGAAGATACTAGCCCATGCCTCACTCATGGAGGAATTGGAAGAACCATCACCACCACATCATCGAAATTATCAATGGTACTAGGGAGAGGGGATAATAATCACCCTCTAAATTAGTGTCATCCTCATTGTCTGAAGGGTTGTTAGAGAACTCACTAGAAGAATTAAATCCTCTCGAACAAGCCTCGTGATACTTGCACCCTTTCTTTGTCTTCTTTTCATATTTCACCAACTCTTTGCCTATGAACATGACTAATTCTTCTGAAACCATTCAGTTCCTTAGGTGGTAGTTACTCCTAACACCATACTTAAATTTCTTGCATCCCCTTCTATTCTTTGGTGTATCAGGAGCTCCCTGTGTATCAACTTCATCCTTTGGGGCCCACTCTTCTCAGATTCTAGCAAACTCAATCTCCTAGGCCTCTAAATTGGCCTAACAAACTCTCCTGACTTACTCATCCTTCCAATGACAAGAACCAGAAGACACCTCCAAACTCAATGAAAAATCTAAATGAGAAGTATAGCAATCATTCCTTCTTATAACGAGCCATGCAAGTGTGCCAACCATTAATTCTTCAAAGAAAGCTTGTGCGCACAAGTTGACAACAGTCTACCTTGATCCTTTTAATCTTAACCGTTGATCATGTTTTAAAATATAAATCAACAAGTATATTACAATGTAGTCACTTACAATTAAGTTTTAATTATGCTTTTAATGCTCCTTTAAATCAAAAAAGCTCTTAGTAGATAAACATCTACTCTATACATAGCACCAATTAAAACTTTCTTGCCATAATTACCTGCTCACCTGTAGGAATTATTTCACTTGTATTTCTTCTTCTTAAAATAGTAGGGATTGATCCTGATCCGAACTCAAAATATCGGTTTGTACACTACCATGCCTCGTTTTCACCTTTTCCACACGTATCATTTGTTGTCAAAACTGACGGAAAAAAATTCAAGCATGCACCTTAAAGAACAAGATTGAAAATAGCACATTTCAGAAATAGTATCTTCTCGGCCAAATTTGGAAGTATTTCAACCTTATTTAGAGTCCATCTGATCCTTTTAGAAAGTCCACATGGCACTTTCCCGCTAGCCCTTCAAAAGATACAGGAGACAGGTGAGGCCCACACAGGATGGCAGGGAGTGGTCAGGATTGAGCCACATCACCAACCATCAACCGTCGAATTCATCCTTTCACAAAATAATCCCTTATCCTTAAAACCCAGCGGGTCCCACCATATGACAGGTGTCACACCGCCCGCTAGCCTATGTGACTATTCCATTTTACCACCGTAGATGGACAGGAGCGTGGGGAAAAATCCCATCTGAGAATATGTGTTGCAATGTAAACCATTGATCAAGCCTCGAACAACACCCACTTCCCTATGAAGGATCAGGTCCCACTATTAAACATTAGCACGTGGCCATCGCCTACTAGCCTGTGTCTTTAAAATAATATGAAATAAAATAAGATGGGCTCGCAAGGAGCGGTATAGATTTGGTCACATCTTCAATCAATCAGTCGTAGATCCTCTTTGAAAAGAGCCAATAATCTTCACCGAGGAGACTAGGTCCACTAATATACCAGACACGTGGTCGAAGCCTGCCAACCCGTATGAATAAAATAAGAGAAAATAAAACAGCATGGGCATATGAGGAATGGCTAGGATTGATTTCCACAATCAAACATCCAACATAAAACATTATTCCTGCACATGCTGCAAAATTTAATCATAAAAAGGGGGTCATCTCTAGGCAAGGAAATACTAACCCTTTACAACAAAGGCCAAGGATATAAATCTTTTAAGATTAAGCCTTCAATCAGAGGGAATTAAGACCAAGAAGAACCAACACGACCGAAAAACCTAAGGTCAGGGGTCGGTAAGACAATGAGTACGATGGCATAATTGACAACTTAAGTGACCAGGAACAGGGGGAGCAAGTCAGTACAATTTTAAAACGAACAAGGGTTTTTCATTTATAGGCCAATTTTGGGAAGTTTCATGAAGATAAGACCCTATCACAGTGATAAGAATATGACCTAAACCAAGGCATCAAGAGACCAAGCTAGATTTTGTAGAACTTTTAGGGTGGAACAAAGAAAAAATTTAGGATTTCCATCAATGTCATTTACGAAACATCAATTTAGTTGATTTTTTGGTTTTTTTGTTATTTTTCATGCCAAATTTATGATGTCTAGTTCTCAATCAAATTCTTCCAAAGGATTCAACAAATAAATTAGGCACCATATACTTGTACATTTTCCACAAAAAAGAGTCAATAATTTTTACCCTTCCACACAACTGAGAACCAAGGGTCTTGTAGGATTTTAACTCGTACAAGCCCAATTGCTTAGAGAGCAACACTTCATAAATCACAAGGAGGTCTATATTTTCTAAGTGAAATTATTTAATAAATGTCTTCATATCTCCATTAATAGATATTTAAGTGAATTCTAGCTTATGGTTTCATCTTGACATATTTGGTGGTATGATTGTAAAAAATATTTGATGAACTTTTTAGCAATCTAATTTAATTCAATATTTATAACTTGATCTATTGTACATTTTATTTTAATTTTTTCAATTTGAGGATGGATAATTAATTATTTTCAATAAAATTATATCATATCTATGGTGTATGTATATGAATAGCTCACATTTTTATGATTTCACAATATTGTTTTACTTAGTAAACTATGACTCTATAATCCACTAAGTTGTGTACCATTCCTATGTACTTATGATCAACCATGTGCTTAATATGATAGCATATTTCACTAATATATTAGCATTAGGTTATTAGTGCTTTGTATAAATCCCAATATTTACTAGTTCATCTAACAAATAATATATGAAAATCTATATAATTTATTATTCTAAGAAATCATGTTTTTCATACCTACATCTTTAAGTTGTTTAATGATGGTATTATCAACTCAAAAATAGGTTTTATGTGTAGTATGTGGGAGTTTCATATAATGAAAGTATTTAGTGGAAAGTTTGCATTGGGTATTAGTATAAAAATTTAGTCTTTTTTACCTTTAACTATGATCAATCATATAGGAACACCTCTTAGATATAGCTAATCCTAATATGAAAGATTAAATACATACTCTTAGAATTTCACCTAAATCAATAAAAATTTATTGATGAGATAATCAATACTCATTGAAGATACAATTTACTTGGCCTTCAATTAAGTTTATTCCTTTAGGAAATTGAGAAAGAATTCTAGAAACTAGCAAAATTGAGTTTATCAATTAGACTCCATGTTTGATTTAGCTTGACATTGTGTCATGGGTAACATGAAAGAATATTTTTACCTAACTTTATATTTAAATTTAGGATTTTATTTTGGGTTTAGACCTTAAGTTGTATCTTTATGATGTTTATGTTAAGATGTTGATTTCAAGATGTTAATTTGTATGTTTAGTATTTTGATTCCTTTGATTCAATATAAGTTTAACATAAACAAGAAGAAAATAAAGAAAAAATATCAATCTATGATATCCATGTTTTATTGTTTGACCTATGAGATCACAAGTATAATTGTATTAGTGATATATATAGTATCAATGGACTATCTTAAAATACTAACTATAGAATATTAGTGGCATACTTGTGGCTTACTATTTATTTCAAAAATTATGGTGTGAGTAACTTGAAAGGGACAATTTCTTACGTATACATCATAAATAATAAATCCCTAAAAGGATTATTATGATAGATTGAGAAATTTTTTATATGAATTCCTTTAAATTCCCAAAGGAATGTTATGACCAACTTCATAAAATTAGGGAGTTTTTGTAGGGTGTATTATGAAGATAAAATACCTCTTCACTTTATTCCATCTAATTTGACTAGATCTACACGAAAATGATGATTCTTACCCTTAGCAGATTTATTTAAATTTTGGTATTCATATATGAAACCACAACACTTCATGATATGCTCAGAGAACATGATCGCTTATCTTAAAATCTATACACAGTTAGAACGTATGGTTTGGATTTTAAACTTGTTGATAGAATTATACTTAGTAAACATCCACTATAAAAAATAAATAAAGAAGAAATAGATTTTCTTATTCCCAATATCATATGAATATATAAGGAAAGGTGATAAGCAGTTATCCCTATGCTACGCAAGTGAAGATACCATCTTTTATTTTCAACATCACCCTATGATTTGAGAACAAATAATATGTATCATAATAAAAAAACAAAATACACTAGGGAAATAATAATAAAAAATAATCCTCAATATCACCTTAAAGTACAAAGGAGAACATACAAAAATTTGTTTGACATATACAATAAATGAGAATAAAAATAAAGATTAGTTTCCATTAAGATAGATAAATGTTAGGAAATTAAACTTAGACAAATGATCTTACAAAGCTATAACATTACTAGTTTTCAAGATTTGATATTTGGAGAAGTGGCCCTATAGGAAATAGAGTTAGAATAGGCAAACATCCAAACATAATAGAAGGAAAATAACTATTTGTGTATGAGGTTGGAAAAATTATGGAGAACTATAGAAATTGAATAAAAATAAAAATAAAGATAGGGAAAAATGTTAAAAAGTAAAACAGAAACATTTCAATGTAGTAAGTTAATACTAATATTAAACAATAGTTACATAAAAAACACATAGAAATACAAAGTAGAATTAATAGAATAAAATAGAGATGTGTCTACATAGAGTAGAAATGATAAATGTATCATAAAATAATAATTGAATGGAAATTTTGAAATGGATAGTGGGAATACTTAAAATAAAATGTAATTTCTTCCATAGGGAATAAATAATAAATTCCTAAAAAACTAGCATTAGCATTAAAAATGGAATTTCTTAAACACCTAGTTAATAACAAGATAAAAACATGCAATAAACTAGTTAATTAGAAACCTACGCAAATTTATATATGTAAAGGTAATATTTTTCTTTTGAACAATAGATAAGAAATACATCCATAAGGCACTAACAAATAGCAAGAACCTAACAAAATCAAAGGAAAATTTACCTTTGTAAAAGATAATTAAAATGATAAACATGTACAAGAAAATAGGTTAAAAACTTATATTAATAAAAAATAATAGAAATTACAAAAGATATGTGATGATAGTGAATCTCTAGTGTAGATGTCATAATCTAGCGGGGGAAATTGATTAGATAAAAGTCAAGAAGGGCTTGTACTCTTTTACAAAATGGTCGTAGAGGCTAGACAAGGGAGCTCACGAGACATGAGGCACCTAGAAAGAAAAAGAAAAGAAGCTACACAAAGACCAACAAAAGAAAAAAGAAAAAATATAAAGGAGAACCAACATGGGATCGGACCAACTATTGGTTGCCTGACAACTTGAGGCCATTAATGGCCTGCCATTCATTTGCCAAAAAATGTAGTTTTTGCTCAAAGGATATGGGCTTCTTTTTCATAGTCTAGTCTTGTTGAGTATTGGGTGAATTAGACCAACCACCTTTCTTACCCATTCTCATGCTTAAACCATTACAAAGATCAGAACTTTTTCCATTCTACTCCAACCACATGGGAGGAGATATTTGTTAAACCCATTCTTTAGCCGATTGATCTTTACCCCCTTCTTTAGAAATCCATCCATTCCATTATGATAATGGAATTTTGGCTTCTTAGGGAGATAGGTTTGTTCCTAGGAGAGTTTGGTAACTCTAAATTAGCTTCATATTAAGAGAGAAAGAGTCATCCCCAATAGTAATGTTACTGGATCTTTCCAGGAATTGGTAAATTCCATGGAAATTTTAAGATCATGTCCCACCATACATTTGACATAACTAGCCAACTTTCCCCATTGAAGGATAGTCCAGATATCCTTATCATTCTTCAAGACCTCATAGGAGGTGGGATCCTCTTGGACAAGATCACCACTCATAATGGTATAAACTTCAGACACAGGAAAATTTGGAACTCTTTAGAAGCACTAGGTAAAATGCACAAACAAATATAGAGCTATCTTATGAAAAGGTGAGACGAGATGAAAATATTTCCTTAATCATAATCTATGCTAGTTGTCAATATGATATGAAGAGGAGTTCAACTTGAACTTAATTTTAGAGTAATTTTTTCATCATGTATTAATAGCTCACACACGTAATTTTGGATCATTGTAAGATCATCCCAAATAGTAATATTTTGTAAAGGCTCCTAGATTTTCTAAAGTATCTGCCACTTTATTTCCAACTCATAACACATGAGAAAATCATTAAATTCCAAGGTTCATTATGAAATTATGAGCCAAGAGGATGGGATTTTGAAGGGTCCAACAAGGGTTCACCTTCCCATTCAATAACATAATTATATTTCTAGAATCCCCTTCAAGTACCAGGTTGGACACTCCAACATTCCTCACAATACAAATCTCGTGATAAGCAACCGCCACTTTCACAAAAATAGAAGTTTGTAAACCCATGTTAACTGCATAATCCAAAACCAACTTCTATCAATGGTCATGGATTATGCCACTACCACCCACCTAACCTAGGTTCCCTTTAGCTAAGTCATCAAAGTTAAGCTTGAGCCAATCAAGATCGAGGGGGGCCATCTAGGGAAAAAATGTTAGCTCTAGGAAAAATCTTGTAAAGTAGAAATGCCTAATATTATGCAAACCTATTGAACATGATACAAACTAGTGACTCAATAGCTCAAAAATACCAATCTATAAAACATGTCTATGAATGTATAAAAGGTTAGAAAAAAACATCAAAATAGCTTTCAAAAGTAAAAGTTAACTTGGGACAAGAGTCCCACTAGGAATACCAAAATATGTGAGGTAAAATTTAACAAAAAAATAAGGAATGTATCAAACACGCGAACTCAAACTAAATCAAATTAAAATATATCCAATTAAAAGAAAGTGTTCTACAAATAATGAAGAACAATAATATATGTCACTCCTCTTGAGATATTTGATATTTGGGTTTGATGTAGATGAGAGAGATATTTTTGGTAGAATGTTGATTACTCGTGTATGATATTTCTCAATTTAGTGGCATGAAATTTAGTTTCTACTTTTGGATTATTACATTTCCTTCAAAGAGATGGATTATATAGATTTTAAACCATGAGCATGGAAAGTTGGTATTAGATAATGAGATGGATGGTTTGAAGATTTTACATGTGATGAAGGGATGAGAAGGGTGTAGTTGGTGGTATAATATTAAATCAATTTAATTGATGGATAGGACTACCTTAAATTTCTTAAGGAAATGAGATGCAAGAAAGTGGAGGCTTGAATAAAATGTAAGTGTATAGTAGAGATAAGATTTTTCGGTAAAGGATTGTGATCAACTTTTCTTGCATGGAGAGATATGATGAAAATATGTGGATTATTTAGTTGAGCTCAAGTGAAGGAGAGAGCTTCAGATGTTATGGATTGGATATATATTCTTCAATTTAAATGGAGGGTGGAGATGAAAAAGGAGATTTTTTGGATTTTAGTTGTGAGATAAGAACATATTTTTATTTATTTAAACATGAAGTGAAAGAGAAATGTGTATTATCCTTATTAAAGAAATAATTTTGATTCATTAAATTAATTGTTGTCAGAAGTTTTGTCTTTTTTTTATACATAAGAGTAAGTTTATTGATTAAAATAAAAATTACATAAATAGCCAACCTTGGCTTGTGTGCATCATTGCATCAAAGAGGTGCTAAACCCATCTACTTATTCTAAGTTGCATTTTGAACATCAGATTTTGTGTGAGAATTCAATTGAATTTTAATTTGATTCACATCTGCAATGAGAATTTTCTTTTTCGTATTTTGCACTTCTTGCCATTCCTCCCCAACCTCCTTTTTCATTTTTATATAACCCATCTTTTGAAAAGCTAGTGGCGTACTCTCACTATCAAGGGTAGATGAACTCCTATTGCCCATTTGAGAATATTCAACTATTGGATTTAGGACCATTCTCTAAGGATCAGCTTTTGGTGCATTTAAATTATCCTTGACCGATTATTGAGGCAGCTTTGCTTTTGAGGAAGGATTCATAGCTTGATATGTCTTATCTGTTCCAATCGCAAATTTTGAAGAGTATCCAAGCTTCTGAGAAGGTTCTGAATTTTCCTCCAACCCCTTTGATGGAGATTTGGTTGAGTAATGATGAGGCCGAGCATCGACCCACCAAGACTGTTGTTCAAAAAAATTTAAGTTTCTAGAGCAGGAGTTGACCATATGACCAGTTTCAAAACATTTCCTACATCTAAAGGGTAAGCCTTCGTAATCTAAAAGTTGCATCTAGTTGTGATCAACAAACTTAAAAGTGATGTCTACAAGAAGATCACCTATGACATCCATGTCTACAAGGATGTGAGAAAAAAATTTCTAAATGAAGTCGGTTGTGTTTGAATCTACTACTAGGAAGCTTCCTAATGACTCACCAATCTTATGAAATTAATATGCAAACTACAATTGTAACAGAAGATTTAGAAGATGAATCCACACAAGTTTAATGGAAAATGATGCGGTGGCAGGATTAAAGTCTGGAAACCATGGTTTGAGTAGGAGCAAGCTTTTCCCCAAACACTATTTCTCTTACAAAATGGCATCCCTACCCTAAATGCAATTGAACACCACAATAAAAAAACCTGAGCACAAGGGTAGGCTTCAACATTTCCTTTTAGCATGGGCTACCATGCAAATGTTATCTAGTTATGCAGATCTAGTAATTTTTTCGAAAGATAGTTGAACTAGCCAATTAGACTGTTGGAGGCAAAATATTGCTCACCAACATCGACCTCCTTTTTTGAGCTTCTCCTAGAAGACTAGAATAGGAGAGGAGGATGCTTCTCTAATGAGGGTTTTTGGACAGGTTTTACAAATCCCAAACCTACTAGATATTGAGTTATCCTTCAATGGTCGAGCATCCCAGTTAGTTGATTTAAACTTTTTCCCCTAATTTGAACCAATAAGCATAGCCTTAAATGATAGGCTTTGTCCAGTATTTGAATCTGTCAAACCTTGAGACCTAGTTCCATGTTGGAGAGGAATTGATTCACCCAAAATGTTTGAGCCTTGAAAATTCATAACCCTAGCTAGGCTAGGCCACAACCATGGAGGATTTGAGGAAAAACCTATGGTAACTAGCCCTGGCCATGGATCTCCTTCATGGGCTTGTGAATCAAGCATGATGGGAACATTATTTTTAACAACCATGGAGCAGAATGGCATTGAGGGCATGGCAACAGCTGTAGTAGAGGGCTTCAAAGGGATGCGCCCAAGATCGACACAGGAAGAGATGGGAAATGAACCAATGGTCAACAAAACTAGCTCTCTACTGTCATCCAAGGAAGAAAAACCATTGGCATTGCACACCCTGGTGTCGGACAAAGAAGAAGAGGAGTGAAAATTCATAGAGTAAAACATTGCGCCTTTTTTACTTTATTTACTTGTTTTATAAAAAAAAATCTCAATTAAATAGACTTTATAAATCAAGTCTAAAAATTATCAAGGTTAGGCAACAAAGCATATAAATCAAACCGTAATAAATAATGAAGTACAAATAAGCATAAAGACATAAAAATATGGAACAATATTACCAAAGAGTCTTTATACCACCATTGATTCAACTTTATTGCACTTCTCCATTTTTCTTAAATATGATAATTGCCCTCAAATTTTTGAGTATACAAATAGGCCTTTGACAATGACTAAGAAAAATATTGAAGATTCTCAATTGACTATGGATGCACTTGACTTGATGTTTATAGCAAGATGACAAGATAGCATAACATCACACAAGCTTGTGTAGACTCTAGGTGATGAAAATGACCATCAAAAGGTCTTTTATAGGAAAGCTAAATTTGAATGTCAATAATCAATGGCCAAGAATAGAAGATGAGGTAAGTACTAGGGTTAGCAAATAATTATAAGGACTGATAGTTAAGATTAAATTACAAATAATTTAATCAAGGGTGGAGGTTAATTGAGATATGGATAGATAAAGACTTAATGTGGAAGATAAGATTGGCATGGACAAAGAGGTGAGAGGAAATTAAATAATAATAAAATTATTTAATCTAGGTGGCCAATGAATAATTAAATAATTAAAATAATTATTTAATTATAGAAGAATGTGACAAAGAGGGATATTTTGAATTAAATGATTTAATTCAAAATTCAAGAGTGGGCCAAATTAAATAAATAAAATTTATTTAATTTTTGGCAGAATAGGCTAATGAATAATTAATTAAATAATTAAATTTAATTATAGTGGAAAATGGTATAAAAATTAAATAAATAAGAATTTATTTAATTTTAGAAAGAAGGCGACTTAATTAGTGACATAATTAAATAAATAAAATTCGCTGAATTAATCAAAGAGGAAATAAAAAATAGGAACGAATTATTAAATAATTAAAATTATTTAATTATCAAAGACGAAGGGGGAAATGATGGAGAATTTAGCCTAGGACAAATTTTAGTGTCTACATTTTGCCCCTCTTTGATGCAATGTCGTTTATCGCATGTGTCAAAGAAATTTAGTTTTCATGCCCCAGTGTGAATAGGATGGGGAATTATGATGAGGAGGTGTAGTAACCGAAAAATGGGGTTGAATGCTATCATATGGCTTAAGACATAGAGCACACCCACTTTCCAATTACTTCGTTAAAGGGTACCCCTAGAGATCTCAATGCGAAGGAGAAAGAGATCTTTCACTAGGGTTGTCCTAGGGGCTGATTAAAAACTAATGAGGGGTTCACCACCAAGTAAGAATTTGGAAAGACAAATACAATGCAAGATGTAATGCTAAACCCTAATATGATGCAAATGACTTACAAAATGACCTAGAAATGTATGAAAAATAGAATAAAAAATTGTGAGATGAATTGTGTGCACCTGGGAATTTGAAGATGACTGGAAGGAGGTCTAAAATTTTGGAAATTATACCTTTAATGTTGAGTGGGACTAGAAATTATACCTTTAATGCTGAGTGGGACTCATTCGCCAAGCTAGGTGAATCAGTCCAAAATTTGGGTTTTTGTGTGGGAATAGGAATCTGGCAAATGGGTGTCCAAATCTACAAAAATCTGAATTTTAACCAAAATTGGGACTCATTCACCAGAAGTGGTGAATCGATCCAGTTAGGGATTTTTGAAACTTCAAGATCTAAATTTGGTCTTCTTGGTCTACTTAATCTACTCCTTCAAGTTTTTGGATCTGAATCTTTGTAAATCAACATGTAGATGTTCTCCAATGTTCTCCAATGCTTGATGACAACTTTGACAACTTTAGGCATTTTGACAACTTTCTCCAATATTTCGCTCCAATGTTTCTTCAACTTAAACCTACAAAACACGCACAAAAGAGAGGGAAAAATGTTGTTTTGTTATTGGATAGGGATTTTCCTTGGTCAAAGCCCATTTTGGTAATAAAACCTTGAAATAGAATAAAATAGGAATGGAGAATGATGAATGAACAAAATATGATGTTACAACTCACCGAACCCTATCAATAAGATGCTACAAACATGTGTGAGATGGATCCAATGGATGTAGATCTTGGTTCTTGCTTGAATACAATAGATCTTAGCTTGAATTCTAGCTTGAATCATGAAACCTTACATAACAAGTGTTAGCTCAAAAAGAAGCATGATGCATGAAATATTTGACATGTTGATTGATGCTTGAATAATGCTCTAGAATTCTTGCTAATCTACCCTTGAAGACTCTTGAATGATCTTGTGAATGCTTAAATTCTCTTGTGAACTCAAACTTGATATTAGGATGAATACTTGAATGTTTGGGGTGTTATGATGTGTAGACAAGGGGGAACAACCCCTCATCGATCTCAGGACATGGAGGATCAAGAGTTGAAGGCTACCCTAAACTACCTCAATCGTATAAGAATCTAATGGAGGGATAGAGAATGAAGAGCACTCTAAAGTGTTGATGTCACTCTACTAATCCAGGAAGTTGTGTTATGGGACCAGACGAGCAGAGTTTTGGGATTTGGACTGTAACTCTACTAGCTCAATGGTAGAGGATGAAAGTGTGGGCAAGGGACTACAGCATGTCATTTTGGAATTCATACAAACAGTGATAAAAAAGTGATAGGTAGAATACTCCAGAACCTACTAATAGCCTAGTCTAAAGGAAATAACTACAATTATAGAATAGAATAAAAGCATAATAACGGAAGTAAATGCTATGAAAGTGACGAAGTAGATGAGATAAGAGTGAGCTCACTAGAGGTCCAGTTCTCTAGCAAGCTCTACACAAAAAATGTACCTGCACACAACCAAGAGGGGAAAATATTGGGGGTGCTTAGGGGTTTGCCTCAGTCAAACCCCTATTTCGATGTTTCCACCTCCACAAACAGCCAATATAGAAACAATAGAAATATGATAACAAAGGAGAAAGGAAGTTTAGCAATGGAAATATCACCAAACACTACCAAAGGCACTATTCTATTGAATTCCAACAAAAAATTAATAAAGAACAATATCACCTCCGTACAAGAGCACTCAAGGCCAATGGAGGAAAATGTGAGAGTGTGAGCTTGGCAAGTCAACATGGCCACAGTGATGATGAAGGATGGCCTCACTAGGAAACCAAGTCACAAGCTATTGGAGTTGCAACAAGAACCTTGAATTGATGTGTTGAATCAATGTTGTAGATCTCAAGCTGGTCAAGGGGTTGAAGAAGTACAAGAAGATCAAGAAAAGAGTGGAGTAGCTCTAGAGATTGTTCAAGAGAGAGAGATTGAAGGTGAAATATAACCATTTGAAGAGTATTTAAGGGGAAAGGAGTCGTTCAAAGGTTGGAAGAATCCTGCAGAGGCATTACACTTTGGCCCTAATAGCAAGTATAATGTTTCTGCGAGATTCAAGAGTGGGAATCCTGTCAAGACGTAAGTGCGCCATGTAGACATCTATGTGTCATGTGGGCATCCCCAACAAAGATTCACCCATCGACACTAAGGATAGGTTCCAAGTGGATGGAATGTGGAAGTGTGAAGCAAAAATATGCCAATAGGATTAATTCCTTCTAAGGTAGGAGATGTGAAAGGGGAATTTACAAGGGGGTTCAAATTCACTCCTATACATTTCCCCCACTTTAGAGAACATGAGTGCCAATGAGTGTTCGGTAAAGTAGAGTCAAAAGAGTTTCCAAAAACATATACCTAAACCATTGAGGAAGCAGATCATGATCTGGAAAGCTTGAAAGTGTATGGCACACAAATGGGATCCACAAGTGCTCGGTCTTGAGGAGTGTCAAAATGAAGGTACACCAAAGGTCCATGGAGCAACAGTGCAAAGGGAAAATTTGAAGGTACTCTCTCTGATAGAATTCAAATGAAAGGATCCCACCCCATGTACTCTCTCATGAGGAAGGATGTGAAGGAGGCACCCCATGTAATCTCTCATGAGGAAGCGTGAAAAGATCTTGCATGATGCAAAGAGGTGCCCCATGTACTCTCTCATGAGGAAACCTGAAAGAAGACTCTGCAGAGTGTTGTACGCCTTGATAGGTCCTCAGTCAAGCAAAGAAACATATGTCAAATGTACAAAGCCACATAAGAAAGCAAAAAAATAGTCAAGCAATTGAAGGAGAAGCTTTTAAATGGTTCCCTCGAGAAACCCTTTGAAAGAAGAAGGGGTCTACTCAAGGGACGCTCAATTTGAAAGTGTAATAATAGATTTTGTAAATTGATTCAATCATCAATAAAATCCCTTTAGAAGGCTTCACTTCATCAAGGAATTCAAAAGGAAGAATGCCCCCATATAAGGGGAAAGTTAAGACCTATCCCACAAGACAAGGTGCTACAACTTCTTTCTTTACGAACTCAAGATGAAGGGAGACATGTCTTACGAGGGGTTCTTTAAGGAATGCAATTTTTGAAAAAAAAGATAGGTGATTTTTAGCGAGGGATTTGTTGGCCATCGAATACACATTTTTGAAAATCATAGCAGATACGATGTGATATCCCCCCCTTGGGATGGTGCATACGACACACAAGAGCATGTGGCATCCTAAATAAAGGAAAGAAATAATATGATGTTATGGCCTGTGGTACATGACTAGATGTAACCGTGGTAATGTTGTCACACATGCAAGGGAGAAGCACATAGGCACCACAACATCACAACATAAGCAATACGATTCATGAAAGAGAACACAAGAGATAGGGGGATCTAGTTTCACTAGGTCATATCTTCTCATGCTTGTATAAATAATAGGTAACCACGATGCAAGGTGAAATATCATCAATCCCCACCATATCAAGAGGAATGCATGGAAAACAAAGTAAAAATGAAAAATTGGGTCAACATGCAAGAAGGCCTAAATGCCCCCACTGCTTTGCATCATCCCCAATTATCAAAAATCAAGGTACAAACATGGAAGAATGATGATACAAATAGAAGAAGGTCACAACACAAAGCATGCTTGTTTCCAAGCACCAAAAAGGATGGCAAGGGTCATCCAGGAACATAAAAAGACAAGCACAAGGGAAGCACAACACACACACAAATCTAATCTATAGATAAAGAAGAGATCCCCCTAGTAATCATTGACCAAGAGGTCATCGTGCCCCCAATCTAGATCATTATACGGGGAGGTTGGATGGACCGACAAGGGAGAGATCACTAGGGGAGGATCCTCTAACTTGGTTGCAACAACAACCAAGGAAGAAGGCCCCTTGAGGTCTTCTCTATCGAGTTCATATGAACCCAAGGTCATCGTGTTGGCTTTTAGTTGTTTTTGGTTATCCTTGATGTCAAAAGTGGTTCACTTGTATGAGAATATATGTGATGATATGCTTGATGGATGTTGATGCTTGATGGATGGTGATCTCGGATTGGATGTTGGCTAATAGTGGGTGATCTTAGATTGGGAGATATGATATTCTATTGCATTGATTTGTTCACATATGGTTGGTGTTATGATGTGTAGTTACAATGCAGGATGTTTTTCAGTTTGATCTTTCAGGGTTACAAGTCACAGTTATATTCAGTTGATTATTATCAAAAAAATTCAGGTTACTTTGGCTCAGTTTGGTTGCATTGACATTATTTTTCTATCACTAGGTCTTTGCACTTGAAGTATTTTCAGATTGATCAAAAGGTGATTCAATCATATTCACAAGGTTTCTTAAGATTCCTTGGTACATTCAAATGTAATGATATTGTTTAAGTAAGTTGTTACACACATGTATTTGTGGCATTGTCAATACATATTTCCATGGTTTGCTAATGTATTGATATCTTCTATGGTTGTGATTTTTTGAGTTATATGGTATTGCTAGCAATCACCTTGTAAAAGGTATCGGGCACTAAAGGATTTTATTATTAAAATTTATTTTTAACAAGGTGAAATTCATTTTGAACAAGGTAATTTGGTTTTGTTTGGACTCATTCTAATAAGGTTTCGAGCTTTAAACAAAATCACATTATCATCAAGCTAATAAAGAATGAGGCATCGGGTATGCATTTTGATCACAATAAAAATGTGACATCAGATATTGACTTTTCTTAGAGTCACATGGTGGTGGCAACATTATTTTTTTTGTTGTGGCATCGGGTTTGTTGATTAATAGAAGTCACATTTTAAACAGAATTGAAACTTTTGGTTTGATAGCTATTTGTCACTCGGCTGAAAAGTGACATCAACAACCATCATGGATAGTGCATGCACATGTTCCATTGACAACTCATTCGGTTAATGATTTAATACCATTATGATGTTGATTTTTATTTTGATAAAGTCTTTGACAGCGAATTTTAAGGAATTATGATGTTTTGTATTAGATCTCAAATGATTATTTTGTTTTGCAAAGTCTTCCAAAGCTCTTGAAGCTCGATTAGGGTAAATGTATTATTGTTGTTTCATTTTCAAAGCCCTAGGTACCATGGTTATTCTGGTGATTGTAATGGATTTAGTTTTTTCAGCCAGTATGATGTGGATATGGAAGTTCAGCTCACTGTATGAGCTTGGATGAAGATGGTCAGGCATATGGATGTTGGTCAAGGAAAGGACAGTGAAAGACTGGCAACAATCAGCTAGATGGTTATGAAACTATTTGACAGGTTTTTGAGGTTTTTTTTTCAGATGAATTTTTCACCGTAAATAGGTATAGCATTTCTATTCTTATGGGCTTTGAAACAATTGATTAAGCAAGTTTTTCAGTGAATAAAATTGATTTGGAAAATGCTTTTGTTAAGAATTTTGTTAAAGGGCTTAATCTTTGTTGATTGTGTTTAAACCCATTAGAGTTTTTGGATGATAATATTCGACCATAACTGAATGATTTCTTGGTGGTGATATTTGTAAATTTTTTTGTGGAAAGGGGTTTATTTTTTGAAGAACGATGATTTAGGGTTTTCCATTTAAACCCTAACCCAAGTTGGCTTTACAATTATTGAAACTGCATTCTGAAAGACTATTCGGTGATTATAAAATGACAACTTTTTGTCAGTGAAGGTGTTGCTTGAAGAGGGAAATTACAGACATACATTTTGTGAGAAATTTTTGAGATGTATTGATACATTGTTCAGTCTTGAAAAACTTAAAAAATGATTTTGTAACAGTGTTTACATTGAGAACTATTTTGTAATCTATTATAGTAATATCAGTTGATGTATCAATTAGAGATGTTATTAGTCTTTTATAACATCCTCCTATGTACTTATTGAAAATTTATTTTCACAGTCTTCTATTGAGGCACTAGGAATGCTAATCTGCATTACTAGGGTATTGATGGAACACTGTTTGGTTATATACATTGGATTTTGTGGAGTTGGTGCTCCTGTAACTTTGGAGTTGGTGCTCCTGTAACCTTGGATTTGGTGCTCTTGTAACTTTGGAAGTTGGTTCTTCTGAATTGTGTGGAGTTGGTGCTCTTGATGTTTGTAGAGTTGGTGCTCTATTTGAATAAATTGATATATTTTTTGAGTGGTTTTTATTCCCCAAGAGGGTTTTCCACTTAGCACATATAATGTGTTATGTGATGAGTCTTTGTGTGATTATTTTTCATTTCTATCCATTTTTCTTAATTTATCAGATGCACTAATGTCTATTATCAATTCTTATTTTTGCAATGTTAGTGTATTCTGCTATTACATGTACTTTCATACTCATATGTTGCAAATTGATTTTAAAGTTTTGTTTGACCAAACATGTTTTGCATGTTGTGATGAAATCATTTAGTCTATCACATCGCATGTTCATTCATTGATTCAAAGTTCAAGGTTGTTATGTTTCAATCTGTCGTAATGTACTAAAGCTCGTTGTTGTTTCAATGCTTATCATATGTCATTCAGTTTCATAGTTGGTGTGGTGTCTCATAAAGCTAGATTGAAATTTGGTGATCTTAAAGTGATTCAATTATTTTGGTCTTTATGTACATATTCTTATGAGTTACACATGTTTTTTCATCATGCTCTGATTGTTAAACAATGTCAGTTACATCTTTGGCAAGTGCAAGATATCTCACACAGGCTATATTGGCATAAATTGTCTAAATGAATTGAGTTAATGTTTTCTACCTCTTTTCATGAATGCTCTCAAAGTGATTACTCTACTTTGTTATCAATAGAAAGGATATTTGAATTAAAAGTCTTTGTCAAAGTTTAAAATGTTTGAATTTTTAGGTTTGTCTATCAGACACTAATTCAAGCCCCCCTCTCAGTGTTTTTCCATACTCCAACACATCGACCTTGCAAAGATTGATGAAAAATTTGGGATCTCAACCACTAAACTAAACATGCATCCATCAAGAGGAGCACATCTTGGTTTGGCATGTGAGGAAGGAGGCTCATGGTATCCATTTCTCACCTCTTCTAAGGCGATAGTGACATACTCTAGTGACATCGGTGCTCCCTTTGTCACTAATATGGCACAAGCCAAAATTGAACTAGCTTTTGAAGAAGAAGAGATCTTCTTTTGGCCCCCATTGGAAGCGGGGTCATCCTCTATCTTTCACTTCAACAGAAGATGCAGGATCCCCATAGAAGAAGCAAGAGATGAGTAGGAAGGGGGAATAACCACAAGGGACACCACCAAAACATTCAACATGTCAATGGGCTCTGAGAAAGGTGGGATGTTTGGAAGGGACATCAATAAGGGAGGCTCAATAGAGGGAGCGATGAACATTTACACCTTTTGGGGGTGTCAGTCTTCAATGCTCGCTAGAGGAGCCGAAAGCAAAACAGAGGCGATGGGAACCAATGTAGAAATAGAATAAGGGGTAAGAGGGGTAGAATATGCCTCGATTTTTATGAGGCTACTTGCTCAACAGCCAAAGCATTCCACCAATGCCTACACTTGCACACAAGTCATTTTCTATTACTTTGATACTAGAAGCAGCACCTTGAGAAGGAGTGACAGGCTCCAGTTATATCATCTTTGTATCCATCATAGTCATCTTCGACAAAGGTATATGCTCTTGAACAAAAACTGGAGGAAGCATTGTACAAATAGCAGAGAGAGGGGGGTTAGGAACCGACATCTCGATGATAGGCCCTTTCCCATTTTCTATTGTGGAGGAAAAAATGGTAGGAGGCCGTAGAAGCCGAGATGAAGAAGCACCCCCACAAGGGAACTTCCCCTTACCATACATAATGAGTTGAGGAACCATGGGTAGGACAATAAGTTCAAAAGCATGATGCTTGGGTTTTTTCCAAGCGGGCACCATGGGTAGGAAATTAAGTTCAAAATAATGGCACCTGGGTTTTCACCAAGCGGGCACCATCGGATTCTCCATCAAACACCTAGGAGTGAAATTTGATAGCACCATAGTGGGACGAGTTGTAGAAGTAAAAGATGAAACAATGGAAGAGGAAGAAGCTTGAGCACACTTCTTCTCTTCCTTCCTTCAGGACAAGGTAGCATCACTATCCACCTTTAAACAGGCCCTATGTGAGATGGCATAAGGGGAAGCAGGATACCTCACCTTAGGTTTTAAGCCCACATTCTTGTATTTCATATAGGTCTTGTATAACAAGTCCATCCTAAGGGGACGTGGACCAATAGGGGCTGGCCAAAAGTGATCCAAGGAGTAGTCCTCACAACCTACCTATGGCCTAAAACCGATGTCATGGACCACATGAATAGATCCCTTATCAGAGAATTTCAAGCACTTGTGCACTATCGAGGGAATTGTGTACATAGCTATCAACCAAGGGATACCCAGTTTCACTCTGAATACTTCAAATCCTAGTATGATGTCAAGGAGGGTGTCAATGGACCTAGGCCCAACTAGAACCAATAAGGTGATACTACTAAGGGTGGGAACGGAAATTCCATCATGTATGTGGGTATGTGCAAGATCATCATGGAAAAATAAGGCCCTTAAGTGGCAATAAAATTCAAAAAATCAGACTTAGGCAACTTGACATAAAAATTTGAATAAGTTATCTATATTATTTTAAAAATATGTAAGAATATAATTTGTAGAAAATTGAATGTAGTTTCTGTATACACCTAAAATTGCTTTGGAGAATCAGATTAATTAAATACGAATTATTTGATTAATTATCCTAATTTCCTCTACTGTTTGGATACATAGAAATATTTATTTATATAGTTCACATTCACATTCACATTTAAATTCTTCTAATTCTTCTATTATCTCGTCATAATTAAATAAAAAAAAATTAAATACTTTGTTTGATTTAATTATCATTTCCATATTTTATTCTATCACATCAAATCTTAGATTAATTAAATAAAGATCAAACACTTTATTGATTAATTATCATATTCTTCTATTTTAATTTAATAAACAACTTTTATAGTTTGTTTTATTAAATTATTTAGTCTTCTTTGGCTAATTTAAATAAATCAAAAATATTTAAATTAAGGCATAAGGAATATTTCTCGATATTTCCTCAAAATCAAATTAGATATCCTATGTCTAATTTATGTCAAAATATGTCAAAATTAATTGATTGAAACTTCATGAGAAGTTTTGGAATCAAATTGGAGACAAATTACAAATTCTTCTCTCAATCCTCTTCCATCAATCCTTCCTCTTCTCTTTCCTGGTGTTTTCATGGGTAGAGACAATCCCCAAAATCTTCTCAATCTCCTCCATCTCTCACCGTTCAATCCTCCAAATTGAATCCAAGCCTCTCTTTGCCATCCCTGTGCATTTCTACAGCCAGGAAATCTATAAATAAAGCTTCATTTAACCAAGAAAAGGATCCAGATCCAGATTATCTAAACTTATGCACTCTTACTCTGTAGGAATTCAAGCATCAAGCATCCAAGCATCCAGCATTCTAGTTTTCATATCATGGATGCCTCCTATAGCTTCATCCATCTGTTTTCATGTCAATCCATGCTATATTAGTTTCTTTTATCATCTAGCATTAACATATAGCTTCATATCATTGCATCAACATCATTCCATTCTTTAGATTGTCATTTTAACATTTATGGTGTTATTTAAATCTAAGAGCACAATAGCTTAATAAATCTTTGAAGATAAGAGACAATGAGACGCTTTCAGTAGATTATTAGCTTGATCTTTGATACAATGTTTCATTAAGAAGTGCTTTATTCTTTCTACTTATTCACACTTATAGTTTCTAAACTACTAGGTTTATTTAAAAATAAATAAAATCTATTTGGTGAAAATTTGAAATTTCAATGCAGTAGTACTTAAATTTTAGGGAAAAATAAGAAATAGGTGTCTGTCTGACCACCCTAACCATAATAAAATGATAATATTTTTTTATAATATTTTAGATATAAGTAGGGGACTCATGTCTTGATGTGATGCATATTTATTTGTAATATTTTTCCAAGTAAATAATTAATTATGAATTTTTTATTACAAATTTTAAAAAATATCAAAACTTGTATGTCTAACCACCTTAACTTGGTAAAACATTCATGAAATTCAATTTTATTTTTTTAATCCTATAGTATGTGAAGCATAGAATGTGACGCATGTTTTGGATTCAAAAAATGTGATACTGTTTGAAAGCTATAGATGTTTTTCAATCAGCCTATCAATCAGGACTTTAGTCGTAATTCAAATAGAAAATGAATAATAATTATTTATTAAATTTAAAGTAAAGCATAATTTATATTGGTGGAAAGCTGAGAATCTACTTTAAAAACCATTTTTGTTTCATCAATTTTGGGTAAAAAAAAAGTCATCAGCCACATGGGCCATCATATCACTTAGATATCGCAACTTTTTGGCCCATCATGATCCTGCACATACCCATGTGAATAGTGCTTCTAGACTCATTGAATCTATCCTTATGTAGGAAGTTGATTAGCAAGATCTTCTCTCTAATGACATTCACATGGCACAGAGGGTCAACAAGGACACTAGTTACGGTATTCCCACTTATGTGTGCAGGAACATACAAATGAGATGGTTCTCTATTAAAGTTCATTGGAAAGTCTTGTGAGGTGAATGTTATAGCTGGAGACCCCATTGGAGGTTGTAAAAATGAAATGGATGGATAAAAGGAAGAATCAATCTCTAAACACACTAGATAGAACTTTCATGGAATCCCCCTAAGGGCTAGATGGTGACCCAGTAGAGGTTTCATTCAATAATGCTTGTGGAACCTCCTAGCTACGCTACTAGGGGTCGTAGGTTGGGTTGCAAGACTAGAAGCCCTGCAACATGCACACCCACAATGCTCCAAGGATATGAGGGAAGGGTCTTTCAGCACTATTAAATGAGACCAAAATGGTTCACATCAAGTTCACCAAAATATAGAGAACGGGGACCAACCCCTCATCGATCCTAGGTCATAGAGGATCAAGAGTTGAAGGTTTCCCTAAACTACCTCAATCGTATAGACATCTGTGGATGCTAAAATCTGCAAATGAGACTTAAACAATTTCATGTTGTTAGCACAAAAGTTAGTTTAAATCAGCAAATTTAAACATCCCTATGAAATATAGAATCATGTTAAACAATGCAATTAATAAGAACAATGCAAAAACATGAATCATTCCTATCCCATAGTGGATTGGTGCTCTTTGAGTATGTGAAAGAGGCCTTTCCCAATCCTTGATAAGCTTAGTGATATGATAGACAATGAGATGCTAAGTGATCTCAAGTTGCCTAAAATGATAGTGCTCAAATTGTAGATTGTAGATAATGAAGAACAAGATTGATTCTCAAGTGAAGAGAATGACCTTGCATGAAAATGTGTTGTGTTGTGGATGATTTGTGTTGAAATGCTTTGCATTTTACAGATTCAAGATTAGGAAGAGTGATAGATTTGGATGAATGTGGGATCATTCATGAGCCAACGACAAGATGCCACTTGTCAAAGTGTGAGAGGGTGAGGAATGTGCAAGTCTTGGCCAATGTGCCAATTTGAAATTCAAATTTGGATGAAATGACATGTTTAGGGGGGATGAAAGGTGCAATAAATGTCATGTTTGACTTGTGAAAATAGCATTTAAAACCTTGTTGGAAGGGACAAGTCCCTTTTGGGGAGAAGATTCAAATTGGAAGAATATTCCATTTTGATTCCATTTTGAATGTAATTAGAGGAAATAATAAATCAAATAAATGATTTATTGGTGCAAGTGGGTGGGTTAGTTAAGAGTTTGGATTTGACTCTAGTTGAGTCAAAAGCTAGAGAATGGTAATTATGATTAGAAGTTAATTAATGTAGATTAATTAACTTGGATGATATTAGGAGGTGACATTTGATTAAATCAAATGAGAAGAACATAAGGATTAAATAATTTGATTTATTTAATGAACCTTAGGAAATTAATCAATAAATTGTCTTAATTGATGAATAGGAGAATTTGATGCACGATGTTAGTTTTGCATGTCTACAACATCTAATGGAGGGAAGGAGAATGAAGAGTACTCTCAGGTGCTGCTATCACTCTATTGATCCAGTAAGTTATGTTATGGAACCAAATGAGTAGAGTTTCAAGATTCAAACTATAACTCTACTATCTCACTAGCAGAGGATGAAAGCATGGGAAAGGGACTACAGCATGCCACACTGGCATCTCACTTGTGCACTAGCTTCCGTATAGAAAATGAGTAGAAAGTGATAGGAAGAATACTCCAGAACCTACTAACAGCCTAGTCTAAAGGAAATAACTATAATCATAGAATAGAATAAAATTAGGATAACGAAAGTAAATGTTATGAAAGTGATGAAGTAGATGAAATAAGAGCGAGCTCACTAGATGTCCATTTCTCCAGCAAGCTCTACACAAACAATGTACCTACACACAACCAAGAGGGGAAAATGTTGGGTTTATTAAAGGGTTTGCCTCAATCAAACCCCCATTTTGGTGTTTCCACCTCCACAGATAACCAATGTAGCAAGGATGGAAATATGATAAAGAAGAAGAAAGGAAATGTAGTAATGGAAATATCACCAAACACTACCAAAGGCACTATACTACAGAATTCCAACAAAAAAGTAATAAAGAACAATATCACCTTCATACAAGGGTGCTTAAGGCCAATGGAGGAAACTGCAAGAGCACAAGCTTGGCAAGTCGACATGGCTATAGGGGTGATGAAGGATGGCCTCAGTAGGCAACCAAGTTGTGAGCTTGAGTTGTGGATACGAAAGATGTTGTGATGTTGGAGTTACAGCAAGAACCTTGAAGTGATGTGTGAAATGAATTTTATAGAGCTCAAGTTGATCAAGGGTCTGAAGAAGTGCAAGAAGATTAAGAAAAGAGTGGAGTAGCTCTAGAGGAGCTCAAGAGAGAGAGATTGAAGGTGAAAGATAGAAATTTGAAGAGGATTTGGGGGGAAAGGAGTCGTTCAAAGGTTGAAGAGTCCCGCAAAGGAATTACACTTCGACCCCAATAGTGAGTGTAACATTTTTGTGAGCTTCGAGCAGGAATCCTATTAGGACGTAAGTGCACCACGCAAATGTCTTCGCACCGCACGGGCGTCCCTGACAAAGATTTGCCCACCAACACTAAGGATAGGTGCCAGGTGGATGGAATGTGAAAGGGTGAAGTAGAAATATGTCGATGAGATTAATTCCTTCTAAGGTAGGAGATGTGAAAGGGGAATTTTTAAGGGGATGCAAATTTAGTCCTATACAGGATGAAAATGAGTAAAATAACCTTTTATTTATACTTAATTATATAATAATTCATGAAATTACAACACTACAAGCCAACATCATATCTAGGTGGATAAAATCTCACCAAAATCTTGAATTAATTCTGATTTTGGGCCACACAAGACTCATTTTCCTAAGGTGGTGAATGAGTCCCTTTAGGGATAATTTATGGGACAAAATTTAAAAATTCTTAGAAAGGTGTGAAACTAGGTTCGGGACCAAAAAACCTAGGTGGGACTCATTCACCCAAGGTGGATAATTTTTCCCAAATCACTAAATCTAGGCCATTTAACCTAAAACAGCTGAATTATGATTGGATATTGATTTGTGTCAGGATTATCCTCGAAAAGATGCATTAAATAAGGATTTTGGATGCAAAATAAGGTCAACTAAAGCATAACAAAGCCTAACTATTAATGAAAACCCTAGAAAAGTGTGAAATCCTGTTACAACACCTTACAACACTTTAGATAAGGCATGATTAAGGTTAAAAAGAGACTTATTAGGTGTAGTTTATTAATAAAACCTCAAAAAAGTGTGAAAGTGTGTTACAACACTTCACAAAACTTTAGCAAGGTACCATTTTAAGTGCATTAGTTCACAAGGACCCAAGACTTAATGTGAATGTGTCAAACACATTGCAACACTAAATCAAGGCACCATTAAGCCCAATTTACAAGGAGGGACCAAACAAGCAAAGAAAAGTAGAAGGGATACTTTTTTCATTACCACATTTAGCCCCCACTTTAGTGAGAGGATGTACTTGCTTCAAACTCACACTAAAGTAGAAAAACACACATCAAGAGGGGCTCAAATGTACCAATGCTAGTAATCTAGGATGACGATTATCAAGAGGGCTGATCAAGCCCCCAGGATCAAGATCTCATGGAAAATCAACATAGGCACAAAAGAACACACAAGAAAATGATATAAAGAGCATCAACGAAGCACAAGCATGCACTGCCAAAGACAAACAAAATGAAACAAAATGAAAAATAAAGAGGTGGATCAAGCTTTGACTATTTATCCATCACGATGTGGATCAGATCTAGGTTGTTTGTCCAAAAAATGCACGCTCACTTTGAGGCAACAGAACTCTTGGTTTTTTGTTGGGTGAGTAATCCAAAAAGGTGAGACACATACAACTGATATGCACTCACACACACATACGAGTGGCTAAGGGAAAGCCATGCCTTGGATTGGATTTCTTTCCAACCATACCAAAGTTATACCTCCTGATAAATTTGATAAGGCACAATGCAAAAATCATCTTCAATCTTCATGGTACAAGCAAAAATTTGTATGTTTGGAGCTCATGAACAAATAATAAACTTTGAGCTTCATGAGGCAAGAAAAACTTTGTACGCTTGGAACTCCTGAACAAACAAGATGGAACCACGTGAAATAGTGTAAGGTATGTTCAAAGGTATTTTTCTTAGTTCATGTAAGGTCTCTTCTTAGGGAACATTGTGCCTAATGTCTCCAAGAGAGGAAAAGTCAAAAAAATATCATGCTCTCAGAGGAAATCAAGCCTAATGGCATCACCAACAAAGGAAAGCATTGCAAGAAGAAATAAAATTGCATAGTGAAACATGAGTATCGATGTATTCCCCCACTTTAAAGTAGTTGCTAACACCATTACTATGAGAAATTTCTTTAAAGTAGAAGAAGACATGAGAGCTTACTTAGAAAATCCCTATTCCAAGTCATATGTTTCTAAATCGAACTACATCATGAATAAGTATGTCACATGTGAGCCAACTTAAGGCATGTCATCCACATCCCAAGCTTTCTCCTATATATACATGAAATTTGATCAACTAGCCAAAAGAGACAATGACAAGTGACATACGAGGATAAGCCTACCTAACCCCTTGCCCCCACTTTGTGCAGGACAAGGGTGAGCCAAATAAGATGAAAATAAGTTTCAATTAGAGGAACTAGGTGTCATGACACAAGGAAGAGCACCATATTCCCTAAGATGTTAAATTTTGTTACTCAAATCCTTATATTCATTAGTAGAATGACCATGAACTCTATGATATGCACAAAATAAAGTCTTGTAGTAAAAAAAATTTCATGTTCTTGGAGGGAGAGATATCAAACGATCTTGCAGGAGTCTCGACAAGATACTCTCTTGATCAATAGTAGAATATGTTCCTTTATTTTGAGACAAAGATATGTCTTGCTTAGCACAAGGTGCCATACTTACACAAGACTCTTTAGATTGTGAGATTTTGTTCTCTCCTTTACAAGAGGGTGAAAAAACTAACAAATTCAAATCATTAGTGTTTTGTGTGATAACATTGACATTAATCGAAGATTTATTTGTTTGTTTCAGTTCTTGCAAAGGATAACAATCAAGACCAATAGTGTATATCAATTCGAGGTGCACTACTATTAAATTAGGCTTACAGGGATCTTTTGTAAGAGTATTGATATTAAGTGAAGTCTTGTTTGTTTCTTTCGAAGGACAATAACCAAGACCACTAGTATTTTCTTATGTGTGAGGCTCTATAGGGACATAGAAATCTTGTTCTCTAGCACCACATCCTTTTCCACTATAACCAAGTTGTTTCATCATTTCATAACCTTTTCCATAAAAATTCTTCATCTCTTTTGGATTTGGTGGTTGCTCATAATTAAGTTCATCAAATTTTGTTGTGTAATTTCTTTTCTTTTCTTCTAAATGGTTGAGGTGGATTCTTTCAAAGGGTCTTCCAAATTTTATGTTGACATTACCACTTTCTCTTTTCCCTTTTTAGAGCCTTTTTTTATGATCTTGTATTCACCCATGAATGTTGGTTAAAATTTCAACAATCCCAAATCATCTAGCGATATTGTGAAGAGCTTAGGACCTCTATCTTTTGGTTCTTCTTGCATTGATTCTACTTGTGTAGTTGGTGTTAACGTTTTCAGAGTATTTTCCCTGCTTAACTCAATGTTAAAACAAATTTTTGGGTCAGGGTCAACTTCAAGTGTGTACACTTTGTTGTTGTAGATATATTTCATTTTATGATGAAGGGTAGAAGGCATCCCATTCATTGCATTAATCCATGGTTTGCCTAAAATAATATTGCATGAAATATTGTGAGGGATAACATGGATCAGTGTTTCTAATGTGGCCTTTCCACTTCTAATAGGCAAAGTGATCACACCGAGCGTTTTTTTCCTACATTGTCAAATCCCTTAATAGATAAAGAATCGGGTTGAATTTTTTATTTATCCACACCAAGCCTATCCAAAAGGTTTATGCTACACACATTAAGAGCATAGCCATTGCCTAAAAGGGTTTTCTTTATCACTGTTCTATTGTATTTAGCTATTATTATAAAAGCATCATTTTATTTTTTCACTTCCAAAGGGGGGAGTTTAGTTCGGTGAAAAACAATGTCAATGTTTATTCCTCGAACCTGGTTCCTATTTCACTCAATTGTGCTTTAGAAGGGATAGGAAATTGTTGCAAATATTTTTGAATCATAGTGTGATAATTAGGTAAATTCTAAATTAGATCCCATAGGGATATCTTAGTAGGAGTATTCTTAATTTGTTCAACAAGATTGTACTCCTTTTTATTATGTGAAGGAAAATGAGGGGCACTAGGAAAGATAGTGTTAGGTAATGGGAGGGATGTTGAAGGTGTTTGTCTTGATTGTGGTTTCTTTCTAGTGTTATATGTATGAGCAATGGTATTATGACTCGGTTATTGTGACACATTATTCTTGGGTGGGTAAAGGATAAGTTCAAGTTTGTTTTGAGTTTGCGGTCATTGTAGGGGGGGTAAGGAATTAGAGGATTCTTAGGATTTCCCATGGGATATGTAGGAGGTCCATTAATCAAAGGGGATATATTGGAAACTTGTGCATTCATAACCTTAGTGGTCTTGGTTTGATGTATTTCTAATAAAGGGAAATCTAGAATCACCTTTTTATCATCACCTAAGGAAGCCACATTACTATTGTTGTATTTTTCTTGCACCATGATATCCTCCCTAGGAGGAGAGTTGTTAGTCCAGAACTACAAACCAAATTTTCTTGACATTCAAGGATTGGTTCTTCCAAAATGACTTCATCAGGGGAATGATCAATGGTTGAATTTTATTGCTCAATAAGGGTTTCCCTAGGTGAAGAGGGACAATTAAGATTCTCATGACATTCATTCATAAAAGTATCTTCTTCACAACTAGGAGAGATACTAGGAGAAGGAAAATTATGATTTCATTCCTTTGTCTTATAATGTCCTCCAAAATAAGAGAAGAATCATAAAGAGGTTTGTCATACATCTTAAAGTTTTTATCATCCAACACCCACATATCTTCCTCACTTATACTTTCATCCTCTAAAACATTTTCACAAGAGGGGAAAATGTTGGGAGACAAATATAAACTAGTTGAAGTTTCAATGGTCTCTTGTTGTGCTATGTGATCGTCATGATTACCTATGGTTATTTCTTTGTGTTCATTAATGTCTTGTCCAATAAGAGAGGTAAGAAGAGAGAAACAACTAGGACTCTCAAAATTTTCATTGATTGGTTCTTCTAACACCAAAATATCTTCTTCACAAATAGGAGAGATATTAGGAGAAGAACGAATATGATCATTACGATTGTCCAAGGTTGTATTCTCTTTCACTAGACACTCTCATAGGGAAGGGATATGAACTTTTTCTTAGTGTGCCTAGAAAGGTAATGTACTAACATTGTTTGACCAAAAATTAAAAGCACTTCTAACCATCTTATGTAATGCTTCAATAATGTAAACAATGTATATCCAAAGATGAACAATACTTTTATCCAATGTATGCAAAACTTTAAGAATGCAAACAATGTATATCCAAAAATGAAAAGCACTTTTATCAAACTTATGCAAAGTTTTATGAATGTAAACATTTTATATGCAAAAGTGAAAAGTGCTTTTATCCATATTATGTGAAGTTTCAAAAATGTGAATATTTTCAAATCCTCTGATGTTTGCTATTGAAATGATCTCAAAAATGACTACCCTAAATTGATGTTTTTGACCAAGATGCATAAAATTGATGTTCCAGAAACTTTCCAGACTTATAGTATATGTTACCAGTAAACTTAGGAAGAATAGAAATAAGGTTTTTAATGATGTAAAAGGTAGTTTTAGATCTACACTGGGACTGATTCGCTTAGAGGGGTGAATGGGCCCTAGTTAGGGTTTTTTCATAATTTTCAAGAAATTTCAAGTGTTTTCTATGCTTTCTGGTTTGAGTGATCTCTAGGCTAAGTGAAAATGCATATTTCAGATGATTTTCAATGATGCAAGATGTGAAAATGCAACCTATATGCACTTTTACTAATGCAATATTTTGAAACCCTAGATGTAAATTAACTAATGCAAATTTAATGCAAGAAATATCTAGGACTTTAGTGCTCTCCAAATCACAAAATAAGGTATTCTAAATGAAGGTTCACCAAAGTGTAGTAACTCAAAAATGGGGTTGAATTCTATCGTATGTCTTAGGACATAGAGCAAACCCACTTTCCAATTACTTCATTAAAGGGTAACCCTACAGATCTCAATGCAAAGGAGAAAGAGATCTTGCAATAGGGTTGTCTTAGGGGTTGATTAAAAACTAATGAGGGGTTCACCACTGAGTAAGAACTTGGAAAGACAAATACAATGCAAGATGTAATGCTAAACCCTAATATGATGCTAATGACCTACAAAATGACCTAGAAATGTATGAAAAACATAATAAAAAAATTTGAGATGAATTGTGTGAACCTAGGAATCTGAATATGACTGGAAGGAGGTCTAAAATGTTGGAAATTCTACCTCTAATTTTGAGTGGGACTCGTTCACCAATCTAGGTGAATCAATCTAAAATCTGGGTTTTTGCATGAGAACAAGAATCTAGCAAATGGGTATTTGAATCTGCAAAGATATAAATTTTGACCAAAACTAAGACTCATTCACCAAAAGTGGTGAATTAGTCCAATTAGAGTTTTCTAAAACTTCAAAATCTGAATCTAGTCTTCTCAGTCTGCTTAATCTACTCCTTCAAGTTTCTGGATCCAAATCTCTATAAATCAACATGTAGGTGTTCTCCAATGTTCTCTAATGCTTGATGACAACTTTGACAACTTTAGGCACTTTGAAAAATTTCTCCAATGTTTCTTCAACTTAAACCTACAAAACACACACAAAAGAGAGGGGAAAATTTTGTTTTGTTAGTGGATAGGGGTTTTCCTTGGACAAACCCCGTTTTGGTACTCAAACCTTGAAATAGAATAAAATAGGAATGGAGAATGATGAGTGAACAAAATATGATGTTGCTACTCACCAAACCCTATCAATAAGATGCTACAAACATTTGTGATATGGCTCCAATGGATGTAGATATTGACTCTTGATTGAATAGGATAGATCTTGATTTGAATGCTAGCTTGAATCATGAAACCCTACATCACAATTATTAGCTCAAAACCAAACATGATGCATGAAATATTTGGCATGATGATTGATGCTTTAATAATTCTCTAGAATGCTTGATAATCTACCCTAGAAGACTCTTGAATTATTTTGTGAATGCTTGAATACTCTTGTGAACTCAAACTCACTATTAGGATGAATGCTTGAATGCTTGGGGTGTTAGGATGAAAATGAGTGAAAAAACCTTGTATTTATACTTAATTATGCAAAAATTCCCGAAATTACAACACTACAAGATGACATCATATCTAGGAGGATAAAATCCTACCAAGATTTTGAATTAATTTTAATTTTTGGCCACATGGGACTCATTCACCCAAGATGGTGAATGAGTCCAATTAGGCATAATTTATGGGACCAAATTTAAAAATACTTAGAAAGGTGTGAAAACGGGTTGGAGACCCAAAAACCTAGGTGGTTCATGTTCGTCCAAGGTGGAAAATGAGTCTCAGATCACTAAATATGAGCCATTCAACCTTAAAACACCTAAATTATGATTGGATATTGATTTGTGTCAGGATTATCCTTGAAAAGATGCATTAAATGAGGCTTTTGGATGAAAAATTAGGCTAATTAAAGAATAAAGAAGCCTAACTATTAATGACAGCCCTAGAAAAGTGTGAAAGTGTGTTAAAATACCTTATAACACTTTAGATAAGGCATGATTAAGGTTAAAAAGAGACTTATTAGGTGTATTTTATTAATAAAACCTTAGAAAAGTGTGAAAGTGTGTTACAACACTTCACAACACTTTAGCAAGGTATCATTTTAAGTTCATTAGTTCACAAGGTCCCAAGACCTAATGTGAATGTGTCAAACACATTGCAACACTAAATCAAGGCACCATTAAGCCTGGTTTACAAGGAGGGCCCAAACAAGCAAGGAAAAGTAGAAGGGATACTTTTTTCATTACCAAAGGAGGTAATGATATGCCCCCTCAAGAGGACATGTGGGTTCAAGTAACACAAATGTTCTCTTGAAATGGATGAGAAGAGTAGAGGGTGAAGGATAGAAGAAATATTAGCATGACAGATATGGATGTTAGTATACAATAAGAACTTCAATATTTTTCCAAATACATAATAGGCCTTGCATTTAATTATCATTGGACGGTAAAATATGAAAAATAGACAAAAAAACACCATGGTATCATATAGAAAGAGGTGTAAAAGGTCATCCACTTGCAAAATAGACAGTCACAAACAAGAAATGTCCTAACTCATACTAAAGGAAAAGTTGCCAAATATTTTTTCCAGGACAATCCACAAACAATAATCAAAGAAAAGAGTCATGAGACATCATCACTCCTCTAAATCCTTAATGGGACATCCTCGAGGAATCTAGTAACATGAATCAAAGACAAATCAAGAAAAAAATAAGACAAAATAGACCACAAGGTCAAAAGTCATTTAGAGTGTTAGCCAATATATGATTGTTTGATGTTTAATTGACCAGGTGATTTATGGGTTGATTGTTTGAAAAATCTTGGTTTCAGGAGAGGAAACATGTCGTATAAGATGTCAATTCTGGTTTTGATCATGTAACCACCTTTATAAGGAAAATGATGAAGTTTTATTAAATGGCAATGTCTGGTCAGGAAGGACACATCCTATATAAGACATAAGTTTGGTTGGTTGATGGTTTGACTATTTTGACAACTTGTTTGGTTTGACTGAGTGACTTTGTTGGTTTGTTGTCTTGTTGGTGTGTGACTTGTCTAATTTTTCGATGACTATTTGTGTCTGAGTTGACTTGTTTGATTTATTATGAATGGCGTGATAAACCCTAAAGGACCGACCTAGGTGGCCTTGGGGGCTCATCGACAAATGGCCTTGCCTACGTAACAATGTGCAAAGACCTTGTAGTTTGACATGACATGACTTTTTTTTATTGACAAAGGACTAAGTAATGATTTTATTTGACCAAACCTAAGAAGATTGACCTAATGCCTCGTGGGCACATCGACATATGGCCTTGCCTACGTTGAGTCGCAAAGGCAACATAGTTAGCCTAGACTAGACTAACATGACTGATTTTGACTCTATTTTTGGGATTTTTGGAGGTTATTTGAACGTTTTTTGTTTTGACATGTTTTAATTTTTTTGGATTTTTGATATTTTATGATTTTTTTTGTCTTTTTGGGAATATTTATTTTTTAATCTTTTATTGTTATATGATTTTTTATCTTTTTGGATGAAAGCAACCTTTGATATTAAGTGTAAGATCCCATGATGTAGGTCCAGTATTTGCCCCCAATCATGTATGAGACCAATTTATTAAGAGTGGAGTGCAATGAGATATGCATTTAGGAAGGTGAAAAGACACATGATGTCAATCATTCTAGGCTTATGGAAAGGATAACTAGTCATTATTATGGGTGAAATGAGATGGGAAAATGATAGAGAAAATTTAGATTGGAATGATGGTAGATGATGGAGTAAATTTGACTACACATGAGAATGGAAGGATGATGTATGGAAATCCTCAGTGGGGCGGATCAAAGAGTAGATTATCATAGACATACTGGCCAAACATGGGGTTGTCATGGATATGAAAATTTTTAGAGGAAGTGGATAGGGTAAAAGAAGATGTATCATCAAGATGCCAAAAGGTTTCAATCCAAGCACAACCATTTGTTTGTGTACTTTCTAAGACTATCTTGACATCATTATTGTATTTATCGAAGTCTTCATAGCAACATTAGCATTGTTGTTTGTCTGCAACTTGTCCATATGATACTCACCGCATCTCATGCCATGTACTTGGATCTTGGGGTTCAATGGTATAGTAGATGAAGTGGGTGCTTTTTTCAATGAGGATGGATCAATGTAATGTGACAAAGTGGAAGATGAAGCCTCATTATTGAGGCACTTGGAATTGTGTAGTCCCTCTTAGATTACTTCAATATTGAAAGGGGTTGGGATCTCTTGCAACTGTAATTTTAGTTCCTTCATGAGGGAACTTGAAGCATTGGTGAAATGTGGATGGGATAGTCTTCATGTAATGAATCCATGGTCAGCCGAGGAGAAGGTTGTATGGAAGGTTGAGGTCCAAGACTTAAAAAGTGGTGTCCTTGATTGTGGGTCCAACTCAAATAGGAAGTGTGATAATTCCTTTAGAGGATCATTCTTCATCATCATATGTCTTGATAATAATGATTTTAGTGGTGTCTACACATGCTTCCAAGAATCCTAACATCTTAAGAGATTTCAAGGTACAAATATTCAACCCTACTCCATCGTCTACCAGGACTCGTTTGACTTTGGTTTCATGAACAAGGACTTGAAGGTGCAAAGGGTCGTTATGGTTTGTCTTTTTGGTTGAATATTCTTGCTTAGAAAATTTGGCATGATGAGAATTCGTCAAGTAGCCTACCATCTCCTAGAAATGATTGACGTCAAGGTCGGTGGGAACAGTTATCTCCTACAAGTCTTTTTCAAGGATGGCTTGATGCTGAGGTAATACATGTAATAACTCTAAGATAAAGATCTACATGGGTGTATTTCCCAAATGGTCAAGTAAGTTGTATTAGGACTTTGGTGGTTATTGTTGTTGTGGAGGAGGACCTTGAATGGTTATCTTAGTTCGATGAGAATTAACAACACATTTGGGAGGTTTCTTAATGGTAATGGTATTGACAAATTCATCGGCAGCTCAAATGTGATTTATGGTAGTGGTGTGACCATAGTCATATTTGGCATTGGTGTAATTGGCTGAATTGTTATTGGTATTATTGCCTGAACTAGAGGCCTTTCCTTTTCCATGGTCATGTAAAGGATTGGTAAAAACTTAATGTCACTATTTGAAGATTGTTGTTGCTATCTATTGAGCTCAATGGTTCCATTTTCAAAAAGGTCTTGTATGATGTTCTTTAGTTGTCGACACTGTGATAAGTTATGTCCTTTGCGTTGATGGTACTCATAAAATGTGTTATCATCCCACCAAGATGGTTTAAACTACCCAGGATCATATTTTTTTGGATCTAGGATTTGTATGATGTTATGTTGTAGGAGTTGTTTAAAAACCAACTCAATCAACTCCCCTAGAGGGGTTTATTGATGTTTTATTGGAAACTTCCTTTGGGTTCTTGGTTGTTGTGTATTTTGGATAGCATTGGTGGTTTGATCAATAGTTCTTGGTGCATTATTGGATGTTTTAGGTACTCTAATTGTACTAGTAGGACCTTTCTATACGATATTGGCATCGACAACTCCATCATTAGTTACATTCTTGTTTAGGGCCCAATATTTTCCTTTGTCATTTGAGGTGTTTTGTGTGTTTGTGTTTTTCTTGGCAATATTGATTTATCCTTTTTCAATAAGGGTCTTTTTAAGTATGATTCCTTTTTCCACTAGGCCAGAAAATGAAGTGCAACACTACATCCATAAATCATGTTTCAAGTTTGAGTTTAAGATTTCAATGAACATGACAACTTTTTGTTTCTCGGGTATTTCAACGGGACATCAACTAGTGAAACATCTCCATCATTGGAAGAAGGTTACAAAATTTTCACCCTCTTCTTGTGTGTTATGGAATAGGGTGGAAATGGTAATTTTGTTGTAAATATTGAATGTGAAGTGTTTCACAAACTTGTTTTCTATTTCTCCCCATGTTATTATGTCATTCGGTAACCATGAGAACTACTCAAGTGTTATGCCCATAAGACTTCTTGAGAAAAGTCTCATTAGGTACATAGGATCATATGCAATGTTTGTACAGGTCATGCAAAATTCTCTTATGTGTTCAAGTGGATTGCACTTCCCTTTGTACTTAGGTAATTTTGGTATGACATATCCATGTGGGAAGGGTGGCATGTATATACTCTTTTCAAAAGGATAAGGACAGAAGTCTTGGGTAGAGTAAGTCTTTTGTTAGACATTTGCATGTTTTCCATCTACTATTGAAGGGCAATAACTTGAGGTTTTAGGAAATCTTCTTGACTCAATGATGGGTTTTATGTATTTTGAGAGCTCATTTTGGTGTTTTGGATTCCAATTTTGTGGGATAGATTTTGATTAGGTGTATATGTTAGTGATGGATTTTGGTTTTGCATGTCGGATATGTAGGGTGGCATTTGGTTTGAAGTGTTTTGATTATAAGTGGAAATATGAGTTTTATGGGGTGGATTGGATTGTGTATGCCATGAGCTTGTAAAATTTTGACCATGTGGATTTTGGTTTCCATTTATGGGAAAGGCCCTTGGTTGCTAAGTTGTGTTTTTTGTGGAATGGAGCCTTGGGTATTGTTTTGCACATGTATATGTGGAGTAGGAACTTCTTGTGACATAATGTTGTGTTGAGTGGATCCTATGTTTGGTGTTGCACTCATTTTGGGAGGTTTGTTGATGACCACTTTAGGTTTCTTGATTGTATTACTTGTGCCAAGTGGATTTGAGGATGATGCCCTTATGGTAAATGATATACCAAAGTGTCATGTTAAATGTTATTCCTTGTGTCATGCCTTGTGTTCCAATTAGGGAGGTTTGGATTGTTGTGGCATCTTTTGTGCTTCCTCCTAATGGAATAGATGTATTAACTTGTGGGATATAACTACTAGAGATGGGTGTATTGGGTCCTTGAGTTTGGTTGATTGGTGTGGATGATGCTCATAATTTTTCAATGTCAAAGCTAGGAGGTAATTCGGCACCTTCTATTAATAGTTTAGCTAAGTAATGTTGGCAATCATGTACCAAAAACTCATCCATCAAAGAGGAAAATTTAGGATCTTATGTGGTGGTCTCTATTTCTTCTATGACATTGTTTCCATTTGGGTCTCTAGTGACAAATTTCTTGAATAGAGCTTTGTATGGTCTAGGTGTCTAATGAGATGAGGTGTCAATTGGGTTACCAAACTCATTATCTTGTGGTATTTCCATTTCTTTTATTTTCCTTCGCAACCTAGTTTCAACCATGTAATACTTGCAAAAGGGAAAGTGGATGTGAGGATGATGTGATACAATGTCTAAGATGACTATGCAAAGGTATTCCTAAGGATGACCAAGGTTATGCAAGATCTAAGGTATGTCTAAGGACAATACCAAGTTATGGATTCATAGTGACAAGGTGTCAAGATTTTAATAGTATGGTGTCACAATGAGGTCCAAGTTATGGCAATGTCTATGCAAGATGGCTATATTTTTTGATTTTTCAAATGATGTCTAAGGATGATGTCAAGAAAAGGAACCAAAGTGATAGTATTCAAATGTCAAGAGTGTCGTAATGAGATCAAATTCTTGAGAAATGTCTAAGGTATTCTAAATGGGATGTAAGTGTGAAAGGATGATGGGTGAAAGTGGTAATATGAACTAAGGTAATGACTAAGGTATTGACTACTAAACACCTTATGGTAAAGCCAAAGCAAGGTTGCTTGACCAAACTAGGATAGCCAAAGTAAAAAAATTGGTTTATCAAGACTTCAATGATAAGGATGACTAAATGACAAGGTTTAACAAAGGTCGTCTCAAACTAGCCTCGTGAGTTGAGGAACCAACCTAAATGAAAAAGGACTAAAGGTGGTGGAAAAGATTGAAGTCAAGACAAATCTGATTTGGTCACTATGGACTAGTCTCAAGCCTAATAAGCTTCCAAAGCGAAGGTCTATAGCAAGGTGAATGCAAGATAAAGGATTTCCTAATGTTTTGCCTAAGGTCAATGGAATATATGCAATGATGGATGAGTGAATGGATGATGAATGATAGTTCTGGAGATTTTGCAAGTTTGTGATCAAAGGACCAAGTAGTGCTCAGGATTGATCAGAGAATGGATTTGTCTCAATTTCCCTAATTTTTTTGGTGATAGGAAATCATTTCATTTCAGATCTCAATTATGGCGAATGATAGCTAGTTGTGGCTTTTTGGAAATGGAAAATATGATTTTCTATATCACTGTTGCAATTCATGATAGTCATTTGTGATTCACAATGTTGTTTGCTTGGATTTTGAAAACACAACAAACAATTGAAAACACTTGTCTTTGTCTATTATAAATGTGTAAAAATGTTTAAATGTGCAAGAAGAGACTTATAGACAATTCACAACCTAGGCTTATCAAGAGATACCACTTGTTAAATCCCCACTTGGATTTCTCCAACCAACCAAACAAGGCGGACAGCTAGAGACTTGGTGGCATTGGCTCCCCCTTACATGGCACTCACTTCTCAGGCACACCAAGTCTCAATTCCCCAAAGAGGAATTTTTGCCTCTACACATGAATAGTGAAGACGTGGGATGGCTTTAGAACGACTGTTTTCGTGCTAGCAAATGAAAAGGATTTTGGCCACTAAAATAATTGGTTTTTAGTAAGGGTTTTTGTTCAAGGCTTCCATACATGTGGCAAGATTAGCTCAAGATGGTTTCAATCAAGAGGTCTCCTCGTCCCTTCCTAAGAAAGGATTTTGACATGTTATGTAGACACTTGGGGTGGTACTTGTCGCTATGACACGTCTGCACCTATTTCTTATGAATTTCATCACAAACACATGTTTTATATAGTGGTCTGAAAGATCTTGGCTTTAGCTTGTTACTGCTTAGGCCATTCCCACCTTTCAAAGTGGTGTGGTAAGCCCTCTAAAGGTATATAAAAGCAAGGAAGTATGTTGTTTTTGATCTCCCAGATCCCACGAAGCGTAAGGAGAGAGCATACACAATTCCTTTTCCTCACACTCGCATGATGTTCATTTTAAGTCCAAAAATAAATGTGTGGGTGATTATACAAAATGCCAAAAGATTTTTTTGATTCTCAAGATCACCAAGTGGTGCGAGAGAAGAGCATACACACCTTGAAGAAAAATAAAAACCACAAGACAATGAAGACACTTGTTCCTTTTAACCCTCAAAGCAATATGTGAAAAAAACACTTGATGTAAAGGTTAATTTTAGACCAATGAGTGAAATGCAAATTAAAAGTAAATTTAAGCCCAATGACATGAAAATGCAAGGTTAATTTTAATCCAATGAGAGAATGAAAGAAGACAAGATAGATTGATTATCAATGTTTAAGTTAAATGCCTCATTTCCACCTATTCCACATGATGGAAACCTAATGTCAGTAACAAAAAACTCCTAAGCTATGGGATGCCAAAGATCTAAACTAAAAAATTTCACTAAAACCCTAATTTCCAAAGATCTAATTTTTGTATAACTATTTTTTATCCAAATTAAAAATATAAAGAATAGGACCATATTATAATTTAGAGAGATTTCTGAAAATATAAATTTTTTTGAAAAAATCTTTGATTTGCTCCCAAAATTAAATTTTCATGAAAAATCATTAAAAATTTATAAAAAAATTCAAAACAAATCTAAAAATCTGATTTTTTTACTAAAATATCCTTACATCATCACAAACCTATAAAAATAATTTTTTTAAATGATCTACAACCATTTGTGAGATATAATCAAATATTTATGAAACCCTAATTTTCAAATATCTAATTTTTTCCAATTATTTTTCATCCAGATTAAAAACATAAAGAACAAACTCCTATTAAAATTCAGAGATCTTTCTAGAAATATAAATAAATCTTAAAAAATCACTAATTTTCTCTCAAAATTATTTTTTCATGAAAAATAATTATAAAATTAAAATTAGATCCAAAAAATCTAATTTTTGGACTTAAGACTCTTGATATTGTCCCTAATCTACAAAAAATATTGTGTAGAAATATGTAGCCATTTGAGAGATATAGTCAAATATTTCCAAACCCTAAGCTTTTGTCTCCAACCATAGCTACAAAATGTAAATCCAAATTTTTGCACAAAATAACAATATAAGATTAGGAAAATCTGCAAAACTTCATCTCACATCAGGTTCACCAATTTAAATTAGGGCTATAAATTATCAAGGTTAGGCAGAAAAACATATAAATCAAACCCTAATAAACAATGAAGTATAAATAAGCATAAAGACGTAAAAACATGGAATAATATTACCAAAGAGTCTTCATACCACTATTGATTCACCTTCATTACACTTCTCCATTTTTCTTGAATATGATAATTACCTTCAGTTTTTTGAGTACGCAAATAGGCCTTTGACAATGACTAAGAAAAATATTGAAGATTCTCAATTGACTATGGATGCACTTGACTTGATGTTGATAGCAAGATGACAAGATAGCATAAGATCACACAAGCTAGTGTAGACTCTAGATGAAAATGACCATGACAAGGTCTTTTATAGGAAAGCCAAATTTGAATGAAGGGCTAAGATTGAATGTCAATAATCAATGGTCAAGAATAGAAGATGAGGCAAGGACTAGGGTTAGGGAAAAATTATAAGGATTGACGGTTAAGATTAAATTAAAAATAGTTTAATCAAGGGTGGAGGTTAATTGAGACATGGATAGATAAGGACTTGTGGAAAATAAGATTAGCATGGACAAAGAGGTGAGAGAAACTTAAATAATAATAAAATTATTTAATCTAGGGCCAATAAATAATTAAATAATTAAAATAATTATTTAATTATAGAAGAATGTAACAAAGAGGAATCTTTTAAATTAAATAATGATTTAATTCAAGATTCAAGAGAGTGGACCAAATTAAATAAATAAAATTTATTTAATTTATGACAGAAGAGGCTAATGAATAATTAAATAATTAAAATAATTATTTAATTATAGTGGAAAGTGGTATAAAAATTAAATAAATAAGAATTTATTTAATTTTAGAAAGAAGGGAACTTAATTTGTGATGTAATTAAATAAATAAAATTTAATTAATTAATCATGTAAGTGTGAATAAGTAAACAAGATTAAAACACTTCTTAATTTGACATTATATCAAAAGACAAGTTAAACGAATCAATTCAAAGGAATTATCTATCAAAAGCGTCATATTGCTCTCTATCTCCAAAGATTTATTAAATCTCGATTGCTCTCAGATTGTTTAAGAAAATAAGACTGTTAAAATGACAATTCAAAGAACGAGATGATGCTAATGCAATACAAAATGATAAACAATGTAAATTAGCATATATGAAACAAATAATTGTAGCTACAGGAGGCAGCCATGGTTGAAAACTTGATTGCTTGATGCTTGAATTCCTGCAGAGTAAGAGTGCATAAACTTGATTATCTGGATCCTTTTCTTGGTTCAATGAGGCTGTATTTATAGATTTCCTGGTTGTAGAAATGCACAGGGAAAGCTTTAAGAGGCTTGGATTCAATCTGGAGGATTGAATGGTGAGAGATGGAGGAGATTGAGAGAAAAATGGAGATTGTCTCTACCCATGAAAACACCAGGCAAGAGAAGAGGAAAGATTGATGGAGGAGGATTGAGAGATCAAATTCCAAATTTGTCTCCAAAACTTCCCGTGAAGTTTCAATCAATTAATTGTGACATATTTTAGACATGGATTAGACATAGGAAATCTAATTCATTTTTTAGGAAATGTAGATTGGAATATTCCTTATGCTCTAATTCAAATATTTTTGATTTATTTAAATTAGGAAAAGGGAGATAAATAATTTAATAAAACGAACTATAGGATAGTTGTTTATTAAATTAAACAGAAGAATATGGCAATTAATCAATAAAGCGTTTAATCTTTATTTAATTAATTTGAGATCAATGTGATAGAATAAAATAGCGATTTGATAATTAAATTGAACAAAGTATTTAATTTTGTTTATTTAATTAAGATGAATTTGAATGTGAACTATATAAATAAATATTTCTATTTATTCAAAAGTAGAGGAAATTAGGCTAATTAATCAAATAATTTGTTTTTAATTAATCGGAATTCTCCAGAGCATTTTTAGGTGTATACATTTTGCCCCTCTTCAAAGTGATGTGTTTACGCATTGCTTCAAAGAAAATTTTGTTGCTACTGCCAGGATCGATGATATATAAAAATAATAATTCTGTATGCCCCAGACATGCCCCAAACATTGATTTTTCAGATGATGGATGATAATATGCCCCTTCAGGAGATAAATTAATGATCTGATGATTTTTAGAATTTTTAGAATTTTTTATGATTTTCTGATGATTTTATGATGATTCGATGATGATTTGATGATGAAATAATTTATCTCCCAATATAGAATATTGATTTTGCTAGATGATAAAATGTTGCCCTGCCTTGCCTCCTTGTGTTTGATGATTTTTGATCATTTCGGCCTTTGATTAGATATTGATTGTCGATCCTGATAGATTAGAAGATTATTGATCTCATGATAGGTGAGATTCAATGATTGATTGATGATTGACTTCATGATAGATGAGGATCAATGATAGATTGATGACTGACCTCATGATAGGCGAGGATCAATGATAGATTAATAGATTGATTGATTGACCTCATGATAGGTGAGGCTTAATGATAGATTGATTGATTGACCTCATGATAGGCGAGGTTCAATTATAGTTGCTCATGAGATTTGATCAAAGTCTCACTAGAGCCGATTAGATTGATAGGCTGATTGATTTTTGATTGATTATAGGAGGATTTTAGATTTTTTCCCAAAGATGTGGGACATGATTCCGCATCTAGCATAGGCTGATATAGATATCATTAATCGATGTGAAAAATCTATAATGCAGATGCAAGACTAATATGAATGCAATTTAATTTTATCATGCAACTATATGCAAACTATTGTCATTTTAACAGTACTTTTGTGCTTTTTTGTCATCATAGAGTTTTATTGGATGTTGAAAGTGAGTACAAGCATCAATGGTATATGTTAGACCAATGACGACATGAGTACCACTTTCATGATTTTTAATATTGCAAGTGAACAAAAGCATCTAGGTATGATTTAATTGAGATGACCTGAGCATTCACTGTGTAAATAGGCAGTGGTTAATCATTTCAATGTGTGAATTCTGAATGTCATCGGTGATACATTTGCATAGCACATCCCCTGACAATTCATACATTCATATGATTAACTTACAGATAGCAGACAATAAAAATATTATTCTCCTTCCTTGCTTCTCTAGTTCAATACATCATCGAGTTGCTCCAAAGAAATGATAACAATGATCAAAATGCAACAAATCTTTTCTTAGAGTATTTCAATCATTATTCAGATTAGATCATCCATCTTGATTTTGTGATGTTTTTGTGATTTTTGATTGATTTTTTGACATGTTTTTGGATTTTTGATTGAATTTTGACATTTTTAATTTTTATTTTATTTTTGACTGATTTTTGACATGTTTTTGGAGTTTTTGACTGAATTTTGACATGTTTTTTGGAATTTTGATATGATACGAATGTTCGAAGTGTTCTGATGGTGATTGATGTTTGCACTTCGATCATTGTTTTTGTTGTGTTTTTCCTAAGCTCATTGTTTTATTGCCCCCAGTGATTTCAGTATTTTTCCCCAAGCTAGGGTGAGATATGACCACATTGCAATCATATGTACTTGAGATTTTATTGCACCTTTTTCAAATTTTATGATTTTTTTGTATTTTTGAGGATATTTTAAGATGAAAGGAGATGATATGCCTAATTGAAGGAACAAGATGCCCCACAATAGGGTTAATGCAACCATGGAAAATTGATAGATCAAAATGAAAGTTTCACTACAAAACATGTCACACAAGCAACATATCTCTTGTCGAAAGATGATAATGGTATGATTGATTAAGATGCCAGGAATGATCGATTCCATAAGACATGATGATGATAAGATTGATGATTTTTGATGATTGATTGAAAAAATATATGAGGATTGGATAATGTTTTGTAGCTAGGCTTTAAATATAATTTGTATGATAAGATTTGAGGTTTCAAATGGACATGATGACATGAATTTTGATATGCTAGAAGATATGGAATGGAAGAAAGTGAGGAAAAAAATGATGAATGGAGATGATCAAGATTAACTATATAAGATACAGACACAAGGCCCAAGTATTTTGCCCCTATTCCTCATCAAGACCAAGGAAAGGAAGAAAGGATGTATTTATTAAGAATGATGGAATATGGATAAGATGAAAGATATGGTATGGAAGATATGGATAAATCATATAGGATAAGATATATGATGTTCAAGAAGATCCTTAACCTTGTCAAAATCAAAGGTGGAAATGTAAGGAATGAGCATAGAAAGGATAATGACCATGAACGATAAGATGGATAAAACTTGTCCCTAAGTGTAGAGTGCAAGAGGAATATGGAAGATAGGATATGGATGATAGGGAAATGGGGGAAGGATTGAAGCATCAAGTTTCACAACAAAATATCCCTCTAATAAACCATGGCAATGGGAATTAGACTCCTAAATTTTGGTAGATTAATGATATGATGGAAGAATCTAAGAACTTATCCAAAGGTTTGGATTAAAGGAGAATGATGGGGGATGAATGTTGGATAATGGATAGGAGGTTGGAAGGCTTGTTGATGGATAGATGGAAAGGATGGAAAGATCAACATTGGCACACACCTTGAAGGGTGGTCGAGTGATGGAGGAAAAATGGATTTGGAAGGTGATAGGTTATTAGATGGAAAATTGGAGGAAGCTTTTGGATTAGCAAATTTGGATGCCAATTTATATTTTATTGCTTCTATGAGACTTTTAGGAATCCACATGATTTTTGACTTTGATTTTTTTTTTGTGGGCCTTTGTGGCCTTTCACATTTTTCTTTTTGATTTATGGACCTTTGTGGTCTTTGAAAATTTCCTTTTTGCTTTGATGGGCCTTTGTGGCCTTTAGAAATTTTCTTTTGATTTATGGACCTTTGTGGTCTTTGAGATTTTTTCTTTGATGGGCCTTTGTGGCCTTTTGAAAAATTCTTTTGATTTTGGATCAATTTTTCTTTTATTTTTGCATGTCTCTTCAAGGAGGCATGTTGATCCTTTGATACATGTGGATTTTGATATAGAAGCTTTTGATATTTGGCACCCAAATTGCTTCCAAGAGAAATGGGAGGGGTGGATTGAGATGAATGATATGGAGGTATTATGGATGAGTTAATGTGGGTAGAATTTTGAAAGGGCATCAAGGATGTGTGCCTTTGTTGTTCTTGAGAAATAGGATATGGACCTAGGATAGAGGGAAGGTTTGATGGACTAGGATGAAGACCTAGGATAGATGGTATGTTTGGTGGATTAGGATGAGGACCTAAGATAGATGGTAGGTTTGATGAACTAGGACACTTAGGTGTGTAACCAAGGCCGTGATGATATGGATTTCTTTGAACAAAAAGGGGTTCTAGGATACCTTGTTCATGAAGGCCTAATCCTTTTCCTTTGTAATTCATACTTTGACACATTTGTTTACCAATGGGATATGTATTGTTTGTGAAAGAAGATGTGATTCCATTTTGGGGAGGATATGATATGGATGAGAGGATAGGTGTTGGAAGTAAACCGGAATGGATAAAGGTGGAGGATCCCAATTTATAGGTATGGGGTTCATGGATATCTTGAGTAGGTGTGATAGGATCTTGACATGGGGATGATGGGGTGTTTTGATCTTGACTTGGAAAAGAATTATGAAGTGATATGAAAGTCATATCTTGATCATCAGAAGGATAAACATCTTCATGGGATGAAAGGGTATCCTTGAATGGAAGCATATCTTGACCTTGATGAGGAAGGGAATCATGAGATTGTGTAGAAAGCATGTCTTGATCATCAGTTGGTAAGACATCATTAGATAGGATGGAAGAACTATCATGCTCTTGTGATTTAATAGAATCATGAGATGGTATGGATTGATGAGATGATGTGGAAGAAGAATCTAGAAGGATACTTGTCTCTTGAGATGGAAGGGAATTATTTTGGATGAAAAGTGAAAGGAGGGGATCATCATAAGATTATTGAGAAATGGGATCTTGATCAAAGATTGGAAGAGTTTGTGGAATTTTGATATCATTGGATGGAGTGGAAAGAATATTTTGATCTTGATGTGTAGGGGAGTCTATGCTAGCATGCTTTGGATTGAGAGATTGACATGAATCATTGGATGATGAAGATATAATAGAAGAGGATGATTGGATGGATTTGTTAGCTTGAGTGAAAGAATCTTGAGGTTTATTTTGGCTTATTATGGATGGAGATAAATGCATCACATGATAGGATTTCTCAATATCATTTGTGTTTGAGGATTTAGATTTGGGCTTATGGATCTTTTGTAAAAATCCAAAGACATCAAACTTGGATGATGTAGTTGTTGGTGGAGAGGGTGTCATGTCAAGATTTTTGTCAGAGGAATAAGCACAAATGTCTAGCAAAAAATATCTCTTTGTGGTTCTTTCCCTTTGCACATCCCAGATTTGTTGTTGAAGGTTTTTCATTTGATGAGCTAGAGCATTCAATTGATCCTCATCTATTTTGGTCATGGTGGTTTGGGTTTCAATTTCCTGTTCTTTGGATTTTTAGTCTTCTTGACCTTGTTAAAATGGATATACGAACATTATTGTTTCTAATAAACTTTTTGATCTTAGTTTGGTATAGTGTCAAGGATATTAACTTAAGTCAAATAGAATGATAGATTCTATTGATTAGACTAAGTTGATAAGTTTGATTATAGGGTTTCGTTTCTTTGATTTAGGATGATTGATCTTGAAACTTAACCTACTAATCAAATGTGTTTGATTTAGACACTTTTGGATGGTAGATCTTGGTTTGATTTGAAAAAATTAAATTGTAAAGTCCAGTTTATGCAAGTTTAAGACTCTGATTTGATTTAGGAAAGTTTATGTTCTGATAAAAAATCCAAATATTGACTTTAACTGTCTGACATTAGTTTCCAATAGGTTTTTGTTTTCTTTGTGTTTTTCAGGATGATCTTATCTAAATTAATGTTTTGAAAACACAACAAGCATTTGTAAAATAGTTGTTTCTAGAGTCTAAACAACAAGTGTATGTTTAAGAATCAAACATGATCCTTCTTGATTTCCACTGGTTTTTGATAAAGAATACACTTCAAGAAGACTCACTCTTAAGGTCAAAAGGCTCATCGTTATACTCAATAGCCCACATCTTGAAATTGCATTGACGCACACAGCAGTGTCACCCCCTAGAGGGCACCCGTGTTTTTGTCATTTCCAGGCATACTCAAAGTTGGATTTCTCATCCTCTGAGCAAACGGTCCTTGGCAATTATATGGTGAGTGTCTTGGGGGCAGATTCTCCCCTCCCCTTGCACTATGAGTATGGCAATGTATGGCTACTGACTCGGTGGGAAACTACTCTATGGTTCGTAGATAGGGTTTCCGTTCAAAGCGAAAAATGATAAACTCCCTCAGGAGACCTCCCAATCTTTAGAACAAAGATTTTGGAGATGGTTATCTTGCACAGTTCCGTCAAGTTGGACTTTCATCAACAACTTGCTTTTGATTATAGTGGGTTGGAAAACCTGGCTTTGGTTGTTCCCACTTAGGTCATTCCCGTAGGGTGAGTACTTTTTCCCACTACGGCAAGCCTTCTAAAAGATTTAATAAAGCGTGAATTGTACGAAATCAAAGGATGATTCTGGCATTTTGATCACCCAGTTAAGGGGAGAGCATAAGCCTAATCACCACAAGCACAGTATATAAGTTGTTTTGTTTTAAGCCCAAAAAGACAATTTTTTAATCTATGTGAAGGTGTTGCTTCACAAAAAAAGTGATGTTCTTTTTAACTTTATACTGCAAAAATGTGATGACTACCCTAGGATTGATAAATTTGCTTTAAGAAAACAAAAATTGGCTACCCTAGGATTGATACATTTTAGAAACCAGAAGTGACTATCCTAGGATTGATAAATTTTAATCCAAGTGACTACCCTAGGATTGGTTCTTTTTAACCAAATTTGACAAAGCTTGTGTAGATGGTTAATTTTAAGCCCAAAGTAATGCTAGTTGTTCCTAAAGCATGCATGAAAAATAACATATGATGGGTTATTTTCCCATGAGTGTTTGAAAGCACTATATCAAATGATTGTTTTTTCACTTTTTTTGAATTTAATGCTCCATATTCCTCTTAAAACCTGCAATAAATGCTCAAAATGTTAGATGAGATCAAGAAATAAGAAGATATAAAGGTTAGATGAATGATTAAACAAAAAAAACCTAAAACTTATACCAAGTTGCAATGTTATTTGACTTTAAATGTAAAATTGAAAATTTTAGCTCTACAAAAAGTGAGAAATACCTACACCATTCCATAGCTTATGAAATTATACCCCATTTCAAAAAATAAAATTCAAAAAATACTTTCGTATGACCAAGATATGACCATTTTAAGATTAACTGTCAAAGTGCTAAAATAGTGCCCGAAAGCGCTAAAACAGTGACCTGAAGCGCTGAAACACCGAAAGCGCTATTTTCCAAAAGCACTAAAATAATTCATGAAAGTGTTAAATTTTTTTATGAAAGCACTAAAGTTTTCCACGGAAGCGCTAAAAGAAAACACGTCACGAACCTGTGTGACACTTTCTAGAAAAATTGATAATTTTGATAAAATTGGGGTTAATGCCCCACGGTGGGCGCCAAATTGTAAGTGTGAATAAGTAAACAAGATTAAAACACTTCTTAATACGATATTATATCAATAGACAAGTTAAATGAATCAATTCAAAGGAATTATCTATCAAAAGCGTCATATTGCTCTTTATCTCCAAAGATTTATTAAATCCTGATTGCTCTCAGATTGTTTAAGCAAATAAGACTGTTAAAATGACAATTCAAAGAACGAGATGATGCTAATGCAATAAAAAATGATAAACAATGTAAATTAGCATATATGAAACATATAATTGTAGCTACAGGAGGAAGCCATGGTTGAAAACTTGATTGCTTGATGCTTGATGTGTGAATGCTTGATGCTTGATGCTTGAATTCTTACAGAGTAAGAGTGCATAAACTTGTTTATCTGGATCCTTTTCTTGGTTCAATGAGGCTGTATTTATAGATTTCCTGGCTGTAGAAATGCACAGGGAAAGCATTGAGAGGTTTGGATTCAATCTGGAGAATTGAATGGTGAGAGATGGAGGAGATTGAGAGAAAGATGGAGATTGTCTCTACCCATGAAAATACCAGGCAAGAGAAGAGGAAGGATTGATGGAGGAGGATTGAGAGATCAAATTCCAAATTTGTCTCCAATTTGTCTCCAAAACTTCCCATGAAGTTTCAAAGCATTAATTGTGACATATTTTAGACATGGATTAGACATAGGAAATCTAGTTCATTTTTGAGGAAATGTAGATTGGAATATTCCTTATGCTCTAATTCAAATATTTTTGATTTATTTAAATTAGCAAAAGAGGGATAAATAATTTAATAAAACGAACTATAGGATAGTTGTTTATTAAATTAAAAGAAGAATATGGCAATTAATAAATAAAGTGTTTTGTCTTTATTTAATTAATTTGAGATCGATGTGATAGAATAAAATAGGGATTTGATAATTAAATTGAACAAAGTATTTAATTTTGTTTATTTAATTAAGATGAATTTAATTGTGAACTATATTAAATAAATATTTCTATTTATTCAATAGTAGAGGAAATTAGGATAATTAATCAAATAATTTGTTTTTAATTAATCGGAATTCTCCAGACCATTTTTAGGTGTATACAAATCAAAGAGGAAATAAAAGATAGGAACGAATTAATTAAATAATTAAAATTATTTAATTAATAGAGGACATATGACTTTAGAAAATAATTAAATAATTAAAATTAATTATTTAATTATCAAAGCCAAAAGGGGAAATGATGGAGAATTTAGCCTAGGACAACTTTTAGTGTCTACAAAATTTATTTAAATATTTATTGCTAGAAGGAGATTAGTTAAATAAACTAAATAAATATAATTTATTTAATTAATAAACAAAGGAATTAGCCTAGTTAATTAAATAAATTAAATATATATATCCACAAATCATTATGCAATAATGAGGGGTGGAAAAAAAAAGCAAGGGTGTGATCCTCTGAAGTTGAAGGAAGAAGAAAGTGAGGACAATGCTAAGACCAATTCTATACCTGCTTGAATGGGCATAATCAGAAAATGCCTCAAGATATCATTGGGAAAAATGCTAATAAGAAAGATGAAGAATTGCATCCTAATCGAGAGATTTGGGAAAAAAATTAGTAAGGACAAGATAGAAAAGTGGATTGCAGAAAATTGGAATTGTTGCCCCTGAGGTTCTTACCTGAGTTCTTCTTCTATGTTGAATTCTAATATGAAGGCGCATGAGAGGATATTTTGCACAACACACCATGGGTGGTGGATGCCTTAATCATGTATTATCAAAAAATGGACACAGAACTTCAATATGTGGGGTTTTATTCCTAACAAGGAACCATCCTAGGTTAGACTATACAACCTACCGCTTGAATTTTGGACTATAAATTTTCTTAGGGAAATCGATGACAATATGGTGATGATGGTGAAAATCAATGAGGACTTTAAAGAATCTAGATCATAGTTTTTTTTCCCAAATTAGGGTTGCCAATATTGAACCATTCCCCACGAAATTAAATTTAGAAACTCCATATAGTGAATGGGTAGCCAACAGCAATAGAGGAGGAGAAATTTTATTGTTTAGAGTGCAAGAGTAGATGCCACATGGAATTTGATTTCCCTAGGAAAAGGTCACAACATATGAAAAATTGAGAATAATGGAGGAAAAAGGAGGGTGATGGTATTGAAGGTGTGAAGCCAAAAATGGTTCAACAAGCCAAACCTATCAGTGAAGAGATGTCCAAAGGCACAAAAGGATCCTTTGTTGGCCCTAGAATGGAGGATAGATGCCCTAGTAGGGTAATTGTGATACCAATGGAAAAAGAGGAAAGATTTGAGGTTGCTAAACCCTGAGAAACTTTGGAGGAAGAAGGGATGGTAATGGATATTAAGGAAGATGGAAAATCAAGGAATGAAGAGGATGGAAATGATGGTAAGGGTGTCAGGGAACAATAGTTAGAGGAGGACGAGTTTGAAAATGATAAGTTAGAGATTGTAGACCCTAGATGCATCACCCAGTTTTCTACAAATGACATTAAGAAGAATCTTGCAATCAAAAATTTGAAGGGAAGGAAAACTGACATGAAAAAGAGGGAGGAAATTGCAATAAAGAAAGGGCTACCTAACATCAAGGAATGAATGCTAAGTGTTAGAAATGTTTTCATTGATGTCAAAGTGGAGAAGATGAAGTTGTCATTGATAGCAAAGTGATGTCAAGAAGGGTTTTGTTGTCTGATCATAGTATCATTGATGTATGAATGAGATTATTAGAAGTTTTTCATTGATGTCAAAAAGGAGATCCAAGTATGTGGTGCCATAATTGTAATTCACATATAGTGGAGCAAGAACATATAGTTAACAGGAACTATTCTTGTGAAGATTGATTCTTGAATTAAATTGGGCTTATTCTGAAAATATAGATACATATGTAAATAATTTTTCTATGATAAATGGAGCCCAGATGTATTTATTATGAAGGATGATGAACTATATTAGCTACTTGTTGAAACTGCACCATGTGTCTTGCATTGAAGTTGTTCAGGTTATAAGTGATCAAGAATAATTATGGAAAAAGCATTACATATGTTCAAGAGTATGAATGTTGATAATTCGGTTCTAAAGAGGAAAGACTAGAAGTCTCAGGTGGTATAAATTTTAGTATGATTCAAATGAAAGACCAAGATCTGAAGTGACTCCAAGAAATCAAGTAGCAACAGTTGACAGTGATTAAGATATACAATGATAGAAACTTCAGTAAGCAGCAATTACCTTTGGACATTGATGAATATACATGGAGTGATTACACTTTAAAGAGCAACAAATATATTCCTAGTACTTAAGAAGAAGGAAAAAATAAAAGACTAATAAAGGAGAACAATTAAGAATGCTTTATATTTATTAGTAAAAAACAAAGGATTCTTAAAACAAGTGCCACGACTTCCTAAAAAGAAGCGATTCAAAATCTGAAGTAATACATTATCTAATTAAACTTCAAGATTCACTAATAAACAAAAAAAATCAAGTGAAATGGTGCGACTCCATTCAAATAAAAAGATGATACAATTTTCTTTAATAGGACAAAAGGTGAATAAGACAAAATTTGTCTTATCTAATAAGCAAAGAAAAGGCAGTGCTAAAATTAACTAAATTGAGTTTGTTTCATTTAAGAGGCTGGCCAAAAGTATAGATGTCTCTTTTCAATAAAGTCACATCTACTCATGAAGAGGTGTAATAGAATATATAAGTAAGGTGAATTGGAAATAAATAAAATAAGTTTGTAATGAAACATCATTCGATTTAAAGGAAACTAAAAGAGCAGATAGTATGAAGAATATTTTTTATTCCTATTGAAGAAAATATGTAGATTAGTATGAGAAATATGTGCAAGTTTATTTGAAGGAATTAGTGGAGATATTGTGCAGGATTTGTATAGGATTTGGAGCATACCTTGTGTCTGATTTGAAGCAAAAGATGGATCACATTTTTGAACATATCTTGTGTCTAATTTGTAGCAAGTTTTGAATCAAACTTTGAGCAATCATAAGGAAATGTTAGATCAGATTTGTCAAGAGTATTAGATCATATTTATAGAGTGTTAGAAGTGATATAAGTGTGGTTTGTGAAGAAAATGATCTAACATACATACACTATCCAATGTATATATGAAGATAATAAATCATTCAAAAGGAGATTTATAAAGGGGAGCATATGAAGATTTCAAGAAGTATATATATGCAATTTTTTACAGAAAACTTTTGAAGGAGATTATAGAATATTTGGAGAACATATTTTAAAGTGATTATATCATATCTAAGAGGAGAATTATAGCAGACTTGCTGTAGATTTGAGAGACATATTTGAGTAGAATTTTGTGGAGAGAAATGTTGCCCATCATCCATTGAAGAAGCAACATTGAAGTTGGAACATTATTCTGGAAGTTATTATCTTTTGCTAAGTTGGTGCTTGGTAAGTGGGGGTTGGTGCCTCCAGTAGGTTGGTACCTACGAGCTGTGGGGGTTCGTTCCTCCAGTAGGTTGGTGCCTACAAATTGAGGGAGTTGATACTTCCTATAGGTTCATGCCTACAAAACAAGTAAGAGGTTCGTGCCTACAACCATTGTAATTCACATAAATATTTAAAGTACATTATTTCTACCATGGTTTTCTCCCATAAGGGTTTCCATGTAAAATCTTGGTGTCAACTTGTTCATATGGTTATATTCTTGCATAGTTGATATTGTGTTAGAGTTTAAAGTTGAGAGGGTAAAAATTTGTTAATATATTGATTCACCCCTCTCCCCCGCCCCCCCCCCTCCCCCCCGCCCCTCTTAGTATATTTTTGTGCTCTTCACTAAGATCTAAGGGATGAATCACCTCCTAAGTGGAGATTAATGAAGATAGTCACATAGAATGTCAAGGGATTGAATATCCTTAACAAGGGGTATGTGACCAACACCATCTTGATAAATTATTGGTTGACATAGTTCTTTTACAGGAAAAAAAATTGGGCATTAAGGAGGCTAAATTATTCCTTAAACACTGTAGAATTTGGAATAGTGTGTTTAAGGAAAATTTGGGGGTGTTTGGGGGATTAGTGGTCCTCTAGAAACCTTCAACACTGGTTCTTAAAGAGCTCTTAAAGGAGGAAAAGTGGCTACTAGTTGAGGTAACTCATTTTTTTTCTAACATGATTTTTTTTTTTTTTAATATGTATGGACCTACTTACATTGAGGATAAGAAGCGGCTTTGGGAAGAAATTTTGGCTTAAACTAGTACATTAGGCAATAAGTATATTTTGGGAGGAGAATTCAATGTGGTCATTAACTTGGAGGAGAAAAGTGGGGGAATTAGAATGGAGAGACCAATGACTAAATATTTTAAGAAATTTATAATGTGCAACAACCTAGGTGGCATACTGCATAAAAATGGGGTCTTCAAGTGGATGAATCACAAGCTTGGATTCTTGAATATATTAGAAACACTAGATCGGTTTCTAGTGTCAAAATATTGGATTAATATCGAGGAAAACTTAAATTTTAAAATCTTATCCTTATCACTCTCAGATCATTTCCCTATGGAGGTGGACATTGTCAAAGATTCTACACCAAGGAAAAGTTATTTCAAGGTTGAGAACATGTGGTGGAGGTGCCCACAATTGGTAAACCTCATCAATGGATGGTGGAAGGAGGTTCCTAAGCACATAGGTATGAAGAGAATAATCTTCACTCTTAGAGGCTTAGGGAATGGAATGCACATTCATTCAAAAAAAAAATTACAAAAAAAATAAGTGTCAAAGCAAGGATGGAGGCACTAAATTTAAAGGTAATAAAGGAAAGAATGTTTAATGAGGATTATTGCAAAGAGAAAGTGATGTTGGTGGATCATGTTGAACTACTAGCAGAAGAATTATTCTGGAAAGAAAAGGTGAGAGAAAATGGTTACAAAATTGAGACCACAAAACCAAATTCTTACATAATTCATTCAAGGTGAAGAGGCTTATGAACATAATATGTAAAATAGAGAACAGTGAGGGAATGAGGATCTCCAAATTCAAAGACATTTAATTTGTTGTGGTTGAATATTTCAAATCATTATTGGCTCTAACTGATGGGGTGGAAAAGTTACGTAATTCATCAGCTATCACTAACATCATACCTCCCTTGGATAGCAATGAAGATAATGATAAGCTTCAGGATCAAACAATTTTGCAGCTGCCTTCTACTAGAAATGCTAGCACACTATAGGAGAAGATATTTTGGAAATCGTAGAGGACTTCAAAAAGAGTAATAAGTTCATCAAGGACATAAACAATACTATCATCATAATCATCCAAAAGAAGGAAGAGCGTGTATATTTTATGGAGTATGGGCCAATCTCTCTATGTAATATAGTCTACAAGATCATCTCAAAGGCTTTGCAAATAGATTGAAGAAGATCTTAGGATCTATCATCTATAAAGGGAAGAATGGCTTTATGTCAGGGCATGAGACAATAGAGAGAATCATCCTTGCCAATGAATCTCTACACTATTTGTTGTTATGTTTCCCAATCAACTGGGAATACACAAACTCAAACGTGGAAGCACAAGGAGACATGAAAATTTCTTTTTGTATTCAATAACTGAAAATGACAATACATAAAATAGTAAACTCATAAAATAAACTAAGCTACGAATTAAAAAAATTTGGGAGCCTTCATGAGCTGCTCAACCAAACTAACAAGTTTGTCAGAAAAAATCTAAAAATGCCTCTAAGAAATGGGGTCTCATGGTGACGTACAAAATGCAAACACAAAATTGTTTTTATGTTTCCCAATCAGCTAGGAATACACAAACTCAAATGTGGAAGCACAAGGAGACATGCAACTTTCTTTTTGTATTAAATAACTGGAAATTACAATATATAAAATAGTAAACTCAAAAATTAAACTAAGCTATGGATTACAAATTTTTGGGAGCCTTCATGAGTTGCTCAACTAGACTAACAAGTTTTACAAGCTCCTGGGAGCTCACTGTCAAGAGCTACATAGAGCTCAACCTGGAGCAATCACTTCTCACTTACAAAAAAATACAGTGTTGTTGTTCAGGAGCTCCTAGGAGCTCACACAAAATGGTCTTCACCTAGACTATTTCTACAACAACCTTCTTCTAACTGACCAAACAATCTGCCTTCATTCCTTTTGTCTCTTCAACATCCCCTCTCAAAATTCAATATTACCTACCACCATAAATTGCAAATTCAAAATAATCTACAACATTTAATTCTGGAGCTATCAGGAGTTGCAGGGATGATCCCCAAAACAGAAAAAGGACTCTTGGTGGGCAAGTGAACAGCTAGGGGTCTGACGGATGATTAGGAGGCTCAAAAACATTTAATTTTCCAACACTCCCCCTTGGTCCTGAGCTAACAAAACAAGATCAATCCTGATCCAAACCAACAATGCCCAATCTACTCCTTAGGCACTCAAAACTATATTTTCTTAAAGGCTTGGTGAATATGTCTGCTAGATGCTACTCAGACTTGTAAAATTCCATTTTAATTTCACCATTTTCGACCAACTCTCTAATAAAATGATACCTAATTTCAATGTGCTTTCTTCTTCCATGAAACACAATATTTTTTGTCAAAGTTATCGATGAAACATTTTCACAAAAGATTGTTGTCTCATCTTCTTGTTCTTCTCTCAAATCTACCAAGATTCTTCTCAACCAAATAGCTTGACATGTTGTTGCATTTGCTTCTATATACTCAGCCTCGGTTGTTGATAGGAAAACTATAGGTTTTTTCTTGGGATCCCATGAGATAGCTCCCAAACCCAAATGAAACACATAGCCTGATGTGCTCTTCCTATCATCAAAAATTCATGCCCAATCACTATTCGTGTATCCAATCAACCTAAACTCATTTATTGTTGTGTACAAAATTCCATATCCTTTGGTGCCACTCACATACCTCAGGATTCTTTTACCCACTTTCCAATGGGTGTCTCTTGGAGTCTCCATAAATCTGGAAATAAGACTCACTCCATGCATTATATTTGGCCTAGTTGCAGTCAAGTACATCAAGCTTCCAACCAAACTTTTAAACATGGTCAGGTCCACATTTCTGCTACAATCTTCCTTGCTCAACTTTAGACCTACAGCTATTGGTGTTGGTGTAGGCTTGCTTTCAAGCACCCTTAATCTCTTCAAGATCTCATTTGCATATTTTTCTTGAGAGATAAATATACCATCATGCATTTATTTTACTTCTATTCCTAGAAAATATCTCAAGAGACCTAAATCTATCATTTCAAACTCTCTTTTCATGGCCTCTATAAAATCAGCAATGAGGAAATCATCATCCCCAGTAAAAACTAAATCATCAACATACAAGACAACAATCAAAATATTACCATTTTCTGCCTTAATGTAAAGAGTGGGCTCACCATCACTTTTTCTAAAGCCATTTCTCATCAAATATGAGTCAATCCTACTATACCATACCTATGGAGCTTGTTTCAGCCCATAAAGAGCTTTTAGGAGCTTATACACGTTATGTTCTTGGCCTGGAACTTCATATCCAAAAGGTTGCTCCATTAAAATTCCTCTTTCAACACTTCATTTAGGAAGGCAAACTTCACATCCATTTGAAACACCTTCCATTTGCGATAGGCTGCAATTGCTATGACTTCCTGCACGGTCTCCATCCTTGCAATAGGGGCATACATCTCATCATAATCTCTCCCAAACTGTTGTTTGTACCCCTTGACCACCAAACATGCCTTGTGTCGCTCTATGCTTCCTTCGGCATTTCTCTTGGTCTTGTAGACCCATTTCACCCCAATAACTTGCTTGTTGGGAGGAAAATCAATTAACTCCCATGTGTTGGTCCTCTCTATTGTATCTATCTCCTCATCCATGGCCTCACACTATTTCTCCTCTTTCACATCATCCTCAAAATAAATCGGATCACTATGAGAAAACAATGCAAAATTCATGTTCTCATCAAAATATTCATCATACCTTTCATCTTGGTAGATCTCCCTTAGACTCTTGGTCTTCTTTGGCATTAGGGATGCGAGAGTGGGGTCTGAACTTTCACTATTGTTGTTGCTATGCTAAATAGGCAAGTTTAGGAGCTCTTGAGAGCTCTCAAGAGCCGATCTTTTGGATGTATCTGGTTGCCTACCTTTTTGTCTACTCACTTCAAGAGCTATCGGGAGCTCTCTATAGCCAAATTTTTGGTTGACTGTGATTGTCTTCCAGATTCAGGAGCTCTCAAGATCTATCGGGAGCTCTCTACGACTGAGTTCTGTGATAGTCTATTTAAATGCCTGCTTGCTTTAGGAGCTCTCAGGAGCTTTTGGGAGCTGACGGTTTCTACTATTGTAGGATCTCGTTGATCTTCCTATTCATCTTCTTCATCTTCCTAAACTATCGGGAGCTATCAGGAGCTATTAGGAGTTGTTGGTCCATCCCATGAATTGTCCTCTAAGAACTCCATGTCTCTACTAATGATGATTTTCTTAGTGACCCGGTTAAATGGCCTATAAGCTTTGGACTCTTCACTATAGCCTGTGAAAATGCACTTCTCACCCTTGTCATCCAATTTCTTCCTCTTCTCTTTTGGCACAAGTGTGTATGCCACACACCCGAACACTCTTAAGTACTCAACCATCCACTTGTGTTTCGTCAATGCCTCTTGTGATATTTTGTTATAAACTGCCTTCGTTGGAATTCTATTTATCAGATATACATTTATTGCTATAGCCTCTCCCCAATATTCAGTTAGGATTCCCTTTTCTTTCATCATGCTCCTTTCCATCTCCACTATGGTCCTATTCTTTCTCTCAGCCACTCCATTTTGCTGCAGAGTATACCTGGTTGTTAGATCCTTCTTGATGCCATTTTGTCTGCCAAAATCCACAAAACGATTGGAGGTATACTCTTCTCCTCAATCTGGCCTTAAGACCTTCATGAAATGTCCACTCTCCTTTTCAACCTGGGCCTTAAACAACAAAAACTTATCAAAAGCTTCAGACTTATGCTGCAAAAAATAGACCCATGTCTTACGGCTGAAATAATCAATGAAAGTCATAAAAATTTGGATTTTACCAATAGATGTGATTTGCATAGGGCCTATCAAATCTATGTGCTTCAACTCCAATGGTGCTCTTTCCCTTGTAGAGTTTCTTGATTGAAAGGGTTGTCTATGTTGCTTTCCCAAAATGCAAGCCTCACACCTAACATTAGGCTCTACTATTCTTGGCAAACCATCAACCATATTGTTCTTGGACAAAAGACTCAAATATTGTTCTTGGACAAAAGACTTAGACCAGCAAATCCTAAGTGTCCATACCTGAGATGCCATAGCTTGGAGGGGTCTTGAATGGTGCTCTTGAGGGCTACTGAATGTACTATTGTACATTTTCCAATTATGAGAGATGCAGCAACGGACGGAGATGAGAGGCACATCTCAGTCTTCAACAGAAACATTTGGTTCTTTGTCATTGCAACTGTTGCAAACAATTTTTTCCTCTCATTCTTATCATAAATGACGCATTGACCTTTCTCCATCAGCACTTTGTATCCATTTTGGATCAGTTGTCTAGCACTCATGAGGTTATGTTTTAACCCAGGTGCAAAAAATATATTTTGGACTTCCTTCTTTTCACCTTGCTTGGTGCAGATCATGATAGATCCTTTTCCCTTGACTAGAACTACTCCATTGTTTCCCATTCTAATCTCATACTTTACATTCTTAACAATGAAAAAAAATAAACTTTCATTACCACTCATGTGGATGTTGCAACTATTGTCCAAATACCAGACTTCGGGGCTACCTTCTTCACCAATGTTTAACATGATGAAAGTTGTGGATTGATTGCCTTTAGCCACATTCAAATCAGCGACATTTGCATTTTGTCTTGGTTGATTATTGTGCTTTTTCCGGCACTCACTAGCATAATGACCAAATTTATGATAGTAGTAGCATTCAACGTTTCTCTTGTCATTTCTCTTATTCAAACTGTTGTTCTGCATGCCTCTTCGAGAGTTGGTCTGTGAATTGCTTGCTCCCTCTTGGTTGCTTTCTCATCTCAATATTTCTCCTTCAACATTTCCTTGTATGGATCTACCTCTAACTCTTTAGGAGTTGTTTCTACCTCTCCCCCTGCCTCTTGCATTTGACTAATCTTTAAAAGCTTGCTCTTCGGAAGAAGTAACAGACCTATTTAGGCACTTCTCATGGGTTTGAAGAGAACCCATCAACTCATCCACCGTCAAAGTAGAGAGGTCCTGATGGAGCCTAAAATCTTAGATCCTTGGTTTTCCCTTATAACTAGTTTGCCTAGTTATTCGGAGAGTGCCTAAAGATGGTTTCTTGCCTTACCTCCATGAAACCTTGATATTCTATTGTTGGGTTGGGTCTATTTCATCATTACTTTTGGAAAGGGTCTTTTAAGAACAACTTATGTCCTATGTGATCATCTAGACATGGCCCCTTTTAATATAAAATGAAAAATTTTGACCTTTTATTTTCCTAAGTCTAAGCCGGTCCGTGCTTTATCTGTTAAAAACAACTTTATGTCATCGACTGTCATTGCCCTAGGCAGTGTCCCTTTCCCCTTAATTTTTTCTAAGTATCTTAATGTTTTGCAAGGGTTATTTTACCAATTACCGATCTTCTTGAGGTTGATCCTCGCCATTGCCCGCCATCCCATGATGACATCACTATTGGCTTTCAGGCGATAGCAATATCACGGGCGGACGCCATGTGTCTTAAGTTGTCGGTGCCGAAGGAAGTAAATAAAGTGATTAATTTATGCATTGAACTTTAGAACGTTATCAAGCAGGTTACTAAACCACATGAGATATGCACGTACTTGTAATCAACGGCGATGTCTTAATCTTGATGGAAAAGTTGCTCAACAGATATGCATTGGTGTTACCTCCTGTTTTGATCGTTGAGATCGTAGATGGTGGAGATCAACGGTTGCCCGCTATCGCGTGGTCCTAAACCAAGAGGGGTTTAGTGATCATGATATTGTGGGCAAGTGCCACGTGTACTTTTTGTGGCTGCATTTTGTGGTAGGCCCTTAGTCGTGACATGGACGTGTTGTCAGCTTTTTGAAGACAGTCGTTCGATGGCCTAACAGAAAGATGAGATCGACGGCAAGATTTTAAACTTGCATCAAATGAAATTGAAGTCATTGGCGCGGCATGCAAGTAAGCTTTAATGGTGGATGAGACATCTATGTGGCTGTTTTCATCATTTCTGAGTATTTAAGTTCATAATTTCCTTGCCATATAGACATTCAAGTGTTTGTGCAATGATCTAGAGCTAGAGATAGAAGTTTTCAAAGCAATTTCAGCATGGGTTTGTTTACTGTGTAGCGCGAATTCCGTAAGTTGATTTCTCTCACCACTATTTATGTTTGAACATGATCCAAGAAAAGGTTGCATTGTGTTATCGATGGTTTTCTTGGTTAAAGTTCTAGGGTTACTGTTCCTTTTGATTGTGAGAAATTTGCAAGACTCTGTTGTAGTTCCGTTCTAGGTAAATTTAGTTTGTCTTCGAATCTATTTTTGAAGAAGCCCTAATTGTTAAAATGGCACCACCAAAGCAACATTCTGGCCGTATAGATTACATACACAAAAATTTATATGATGATTTCCTGGACCAATTCCCTTTATCAACAAACGATAGGAAGAAAGGTTTGATTTTGATGAATGGGACAGCCCTAGGTGAGGGATTGAGGTGTAGGAACTACAATATTGCAGATGCCAGAGTGCCTATGACGGGTTTGGAATTATTCAGAAGATGGTATGGGCAACGCAATGTGTCTCACCCATTTTCAAACAACTGGAGATATGACATGGGAAAGCTTGTGGTCCCAAATGTGTTTCTGGATGTTGACCTACTTAGGGCAATCGCTGCACGATATGACCCTGTTACACGGATTGTCAGGGATAATGATGGCAGCATTCTATTGAATGTGAATGCTAATACAATTCGTCGAGTCTTTGATTTGAGTGAGTATAGCTCATTTTTTGTTCGAATTGACTTTGAGGAGATGAAGCAAGAGTATGCCAGATCTCAGCCTCTTTTTAGGTCAAGGTTGCTTCCCCCTCACCTAGCTAGGGCAGGCAGTTCAACAATTCACATCAGCACATCAGACCGTGAGCCTTTCAGGCTAAATTGTTTTGCTGATCATTTATTGGCAATGTTCTATTCACTTTGCCAAATTATTGGTTTCAACCCTAACACTATGATGCCCATCGCTTATATGTTCATGGGGGCTTAGATTCAGCACCCTAATTTTTTTGTGATTTATGACTATGCTTCATTCCTTGTTGAAAGCATACATGAGGTTTTGCTGAAGTTAAACAATGCAGATTCTAGTACTCCTTTCTTTTGGTATTCCTTGTTAATGCACATCTTTTTGTATGAGAATGTTGACTTCTTTTCAGAGAAGATGGAGCTGAAGCGAGAGGTAAATGGAGAGAGATTACCAGTATAGACTTGGAATGCAGACATGTTTGGTAACAAGGGAGGTGCTAGTTTTGTGCAGTTTGATAACTGCTTTGCCTCTAGGCTTAGGGATAAATTGGTGGTGAATGTGCCAAGAATTCTGGAAGATTTGCATGATTTCCTTCGACCCAAAATAAGGAAACCTGACTTGAAGGTATGCCACAATTGGGGTGACATTATTTTGTACCCTGTGAGTATTGTTTTGAGGGTTTTTGGTTTCCAAGGAGCTCCTCATATTCTCCCTTATAATTTACCATCACGGATGGGATTTGCAGAGGTGATGTGGCAATTAGGCTGCATTCATGAATAGAATCTGATGGGAAGAGAAAAAGGGACTTTGTTCCCTGATTATACAGTTGTCTCTGACTTTGTGTTCTCCAAGGGAAGATGGGTCCATTTTGACCGTTATTTTGATGAATACCATTTGAAGAATGGGTCTAGAAGACAACATGACCCTGAGGGATTATTTTCCCTATTTAGGCAAAAGATTAAGGGTGGTAAATTCATTCATGTTTTCAACTTCCCCGAGGATTTAATAAGAAATGAATTTGATTTGAACCAGCAAGAATTGAATAAAGAGAAGTGGATTGCATATGAGAAGATGCTAGCCATGGTACATAAATTGGATCCAAGATATGATCCACTAATGGAGTTTACTCCATTTCATAAAAGAATTGATTTTTTGATGAGTAATTTTAAAGAAATCATGAATATCCCGAGGGCTAAGAAGGCCAATTTAGAATTAGACTTGGGAATTTAGGAGCCAAAGGTGAGGCCTGAGGAAACAAGGCCGACTCATCAACCATCAGTGGATAGACCTTTGTACAGGAGGGGGAAGAATAATAGCAATGATGAAGAGGCAGGAAATAAAAATGGAAAACAAATAATGAAAACATCATCACTGCCAAGTCATGGGATCAGGAAACTTGCTGGGATAAAAATTATAGATTTGGATTCACCACCAAATATTGATCCTATAGAGTTGTCATCAGAGCCAAGCCCTAAGAGGCAAAGGATTGAAGAACCACGGGAAGTTCTGGTGGATGAAATAATCATAACCGACCAAGAAATGCAGGTTGGTATCCCCTCTCCTCCTAGATCAGCACAATTGGTGCTCATTGATATGGATATAAAGGGGCAGTATGTGTCGGATGCTAGAATGGAGGCTTGCAAGGAATTCATGGATGATGATGCCTTTGTGAAAACTCTTATCTTCTTGCAACTGATTTGGAGAATGAAGCTAGAAGAATATCAAAATAGATGCAAGAGCAGGAGGGATTCAAAACCTGATAGGTCAGACCAGGAGAATGATGATGAAGTGAAGGCTGAATTGATGGAGCAATTCAAAAACATCACTCCTGAAGACGGAAGGAGACGGAAGGAAACTGGTGACCCAAGCAGGTGTCTTACTCCTCCCTGAATGGGACATAGTTGATGTTGTGGCATTCAATGCTATTATGCAATCCAAGCATCCTATGCAAAGCAGTGAAGAAGAGATCAAGGCAGCCCTACAAAACTCTGCCTTCAGTGAAGAGTATGAGACATTGGCCATATGGGCACTGGCACCTCAGGGCAGAAAACCAAATGTGGCAGATATTAGCCCAAATCTAAGAGGCGGGCTCATTATCAAAAGAGCTTTTGAAACCTCAGTAATAGAAGCCACAAGCCTGACACTAAATGTGGCCAAATTGGCCCAGAGGACAGCAGAAAGGGAAGAGGCTGAAAGGAGGAGTCTGATGGAAAAATATAATGCAATAATCGGGGAATACAGTAAAATGCAACAAAGGAATGTTGAGCTACAGTCTGAAGCAGATAGGTTAAAGTATGGGCATGAAGGAGAATCTTCAAATGCTCCTATTGTCAAAGAAATACCTACTAATTTGGGGTCATTACCCCCTACTGTCCCAATCATTTCTATCCCTGGATCCCCAATTCATACATCAGATCCTAGTCAAGTGCTAGATCCGGTTGAAGAGGAAATGGAATACTCTATGGATCCCACCAAAAAGCAGATGATGAATAAGATCACAGAGCTACAGGCTGCTCTAAAAACTAGTGATAATGATGTCATGGCCAGACACAATGAGGTGGTGGATACCGTGTTGAGGCATTTGAATGAGAGGGTTGATTTCAGGCTGCCATATGTTCATTCTTTATATTCTTTATTTTTTACTGGTTTACAAAATATTAACAGGGACCGGGATGTTGTCTTACCCTTGGTTGAGAAGTGGGTCCCTCGTGCCACTGACTTGGACATTATGTTTAGGGCTTCCAAGTTTGATGCAAATAATAGGCCTCAATTATTAAAATCTACTCAAGGTTTTGTGAAATCATTGAAGGGATTCCAGGCCCTACCTGATGACTTGAGTAAGAAAATTGGAGAATTAGTAAAAGGTTTTAATGATTGGAGTGATACGTTTTTGCCCGATATATTGGATGCACAAGGAAACATCAAGGCACTTCAATAGTGGCAAGAAAGGGCAGAAGAAGTTATCACTGTACAAATCAAATTGATTTGTGGTGACTCAGATCATGACTTGTTAGTAAGCAGCATGGACAAAATAATTAATACTAGCATGTTTCTGGAGTCATTTGGAAGAGAAGCCAACCAGGTTGCAGTGAAATTCACACCTTACAATACTAGGGTGATTGAGGTGGTGAATTTTAATTGGCCCATGGATAAAGAGTATCAAAAGTGGGTAGACAAGTACCTAACTAATGAGGAATGAAACGATTTTCCACCGGCAACTTACAACTCAGCAATTACAATGTAACTAATTATGGTTGGGATTCCATGATGGCTTTGGGCACAGATTTTGAGATGTAACAAACGCAGCAGCTATTGTGTTATGGATGGAATCAATGGGAAGATGCTCTGAGACTTGGTGATTTTCATCATGGTTTTGAGTGGGCTCGTGGCGGTCCTATTGATTAATGACATGTCTAACTTCTGGCCCGAGGCTTGTTTTTCTCCTTCATTTCTATAAGAAGGATTTCAAGGCCAGAAGTAGAGGTGGGCAAGCCAAAAATTTTGAATGTTGAGTCTAGGTCTAGTTGCAGAACATATTGTATGAATCTCGTTTTCTGAATGTTAAGGAAATTTAGGTTTGGGGTTCACTTGTAATGGGTTTTATGTTTTATGAAATTCCAAGGTTTATAACAGTACTAGCATTTGAGTTACGATGAAATATCTTGAGCTCTTGTCTCTCCTGTATATAGACATATCATAATTTTGAATAAAATGATCAAGGATTATAATGTTCATCTCATTGTTGTGATGAGTATGTTTCTATTTTGGCTTTAATTCAAAGAATTAATTAAATGCTTGGATGGAATCATAGATGGGTATGTTTGTAAAAGGATTTGGTAAGAAGTATTGGGTTGGGATAGGGATTGAAAATGTTGTAATGCACTATTTCCAGAGATCATATATGTTATGTGTTTGAATCTGTTGCTTATCTTGTGAGTGTTCATAAACTTGACTCCCCAATGGTATATGGCACTGATCTAAATTGTATAATTTTATAAGATCTTGTTTATGTATGTCTTCACTTAGGGCTTGTCGCCAACTTGCAATTAAAATGACTATCATAAATTATGAAATGATGTTATAACCATCTCATGCTCCAAATGGCTTATATTACTGATGAATAGCCGATTCATTTCAGTCTTATCTCATTCTGTTGAGCTATTAAGTGAGATTATCTATGAACTATTAACAACATGTTTATGAGTTTGGTGCAGAGATCATAAATGCGTTATAAGGACCACCCTCCTGGGTCTTGCAGAGCCCAAAGTGTAGGAGGTTATTATTAAAATCCTCGTCAGTTGGTCCAGATCCTCCGAGCTTCCCTTGATTGGAATTGGCAATTCCATAGGTAGATTAGGAGATAAATTTGGTTCATACATAAAAAACAACCAACAGGTCCTTTTCCTCTTCAATAGAAATGACAATTGCATCATACCTCGTGGGTAGACATCTAAGAATTTTTTCCACAATCTCTTTCTCCTCCATCATTTCTCCATTCGTTCTCAATTGGTTTAATAAACTCAAGAACCTTGTGTGAAAGTCTGAAATAGACTCATTGTCCTTCATTTCAATGGTCTCAAAATTTCTTCGAAGTATCTGGAGCTTCACCGATCTAACTTTATCAGTCCCTTTATAACTGGTTTGGAGAATTTCTCAAGATTCCTTTGCATACTCAACTACTTCTATTCTGAGAAAAATGGCCTATGTCATGGCTGCTTCTATTAAACTCAATGCCTTAGCATATTTCTTTCTCTTCTCTTTCAACTGGGTCTTCTGGTTATTTGTGAGAGCTGTAAATGTAGTTGGGTTAGTAACATCCACAAACCCATTTATCAAAAAATCCCACAAATCATTGGCAACCATAATGGTCTTCATCTTCTTTTCCCATACATCATAGTTTTTTCCATTAAAGGATAGTGGTTTCTGCCAACTATTCCTTTCATCTCCAATCATGTCTCCTATAGAAAAAACTCAATACCAAAAAAAAAACAAATGCCCTAACTCACGAAGAAATGGGACCTATGGCTCTGATACCATGTCACCAAAAATCTAAAATGCACAAAATGAAAACATAGAATTGTTGTTTTGTTTCCCAATAAGCTGGGAATACACAAACTCAAACACGAAAGCACAAGGAGACATGAAACTTTATTTTTGTATTCAATAACTAGAAATGACAATACATAAAAGAGTTAACTCAGAAAATAAACTAAGATATGGATTACAAATTTTTGGGAGCCTTCATGAGCTGCTCAACCAGACTGACAAGTTTCAGGAGCTACGTAGAGCTCGACCTGGAGCAATCACTGCTCACTTACAAACAAATACAACTAATTTTGTTCAGGAGCTTCTGGGAGCTCACACAAACTGTTGCTGCAAAAAACTTCTTATAATTGACAAAAAAATTTGCATTCATTCCTTTTGTCTCTTCAACATTCTGTCTCAAAATTCAAAATTACCTACCACCATAAATTTCAAATTCAAAATAAGCTACCACATTTAATTCTATATTTGTTAGGAGTTGTAGGGATGATCCCCAAAATAGAAAAAGGACTCCTGACAGGTAGGTGAACAGCTAGGGGGTTTGATGGATGATCAGGAGGCTCAGGAACATTTAATTTTCCAACATTTTGCATATGACTGAAAAGAATGCTGATAAAGATTGACATTAGTAAGGCCTACAACTGGGTCAATTGGTGAATTTTATTGAATAGTATGAGTTGATTTAGATTTGCAGGGAATGGCTTGATATGATATTATTTTTCTTCTCCTCTCATCATTTTTTAGTCGCTCTCAATGGTTCCCTTTGTGGATTCTTTGAACCTTCCCAACTTTTGTAGGAGGGGGACCCCCTATCCCACTTCTTGTTTGTGATCATGGCAGAAGCCCTTGGGAAAACTATTAGTGCCTGACGAGAGGAGGGTAAATGGAACTAGGTGGTAGTGGCCAGGGATCTCCCCCCACTTTCTCATGCCAAATTCATGGATGACATGACAATCTTTGGTGAAGTTTCCATGAGGGAGGTGAAAGTGATAAAGAAAACACTCAAGACCTATGTTGGATGCTTTAGATGGGAAAAGAATATAGAAAATTCTAAAAATTATTTTTCTTCACCAAGAAAGGGGTGCAAAGGAGAATTACTAAAACACTAGGCTTCACTATTGAATTGATACCATTTAAATAATTGGGGGTTCCTCTTTTCCATGGGGCCAACAAAACAACTCTTTCAAAGGGTGTAATGGAAAAATGTACAAACAAGGCTGCTACATGAAAGGGATGATGGCTATCACCGGCTAGAATAATTCTGATGATAAATTAGTATTGAGGGTAGTCCCAATTTATGTAATGTCATGCCTATCATTGGCAAAGAAATTGGAGAACAAATTAAATGAAACAATAAATAAATTCCTTTCAAATGACTCAAATGCAAGAAAAATAATCACATGATTGTATTGGGATATGGTTTGCAAATCGATGTTGGAAAGAGAAGGAATTAGGAAACTAGGTGACCAAAATAAAGCAATAAGAGCTAAGCTAATCTAAAAAATGTACACCAAGCTTGATACCCCATGGTGTAGAATAATGAGAAGGAAGTACATGGACACAGATGAACCCTATATAATATTTACAATTGTAAATTCTTCTGGTGGCTCAGCGACATGGAAGTTCATGTCAAAATGTAAATCGACTATTACTAAGCACTTGACCTACAATATTAAGGATACAAAGTTGGCTGACTCTTGTAGGGACCCATGGTAAGGGGTTCCTCCACTAGGATGAATCCACTTGTTCTTAAACTACTGCAAGTGTTTCTTGAGATATCTATTGGGTCAAAGGTCTTAGACTATATTAGATCAATGGACAAATCTACGTCCAAAACATTTGATTTGATTAACATGAGTGAAGCTCCCAAATCAGAAGAGAAAAAATATATTTTACTATAGGAGCTCAGTAAAAGGAGGATCATCCCGATAGAGGGTTTGTGTGAAATCATTTGGTGCATTTCCAAATCTAGATAATACTCGGCCAAGATGGCTATTTGGTCATAGATGTAGTCAAATCAGATTGGGTGGAGAATGGATTTATGCTGGAGGAGGATTCTACCCAAGGTCTAGGTCTTCCTATGGACAACCCTTCACAAGTGGATCCTAACTGGGGATCACCTTCATAGTATTGGCATCATTGTTCCATCACGTTGCATACTATGTAAGGAAAATGAAGAAACCACAAACCACATTCTCTTGAACTATCATTTTATAAGCAAGTATTGGGACTGGATCCAGTCAAAATTGGGTTGGTTGGATTTGAGGAATGAATATCTTGGGGATTTTATTGGTGGATGTTCAAATCCTAGGAGAGTATGTGATGTGCGGATCCATATGGCTCATGATGCCCTCAATAGTGGTGTGAAAAAATTAGAAAGAAAGGAATTTACGAATATTTAGTGATGGTGAATGCACTGTTGCTCAAGTTATTTCAAAAATTAAGATTGGCATATGTGAGATACTCAACAACAAGATCCTTAGAAAACTGGATCAAGCATTGACCAGCTGGGATAATGATTTGCTTAAGGTATGGATGGAACTCGGAACCCTACCCTTGGCCCAAATTGAAATGGGAGAAAAAGGTATAGAAGACAAGAAAAATGGTCTACTACCTAGAGAGGTAGATTAAATCTAAATTTTGATGAGGCGGCAAAAAGAAACCCCAACATAGCAGGCATAGGATGTATTGTAAGAGATGAAGCTAGAAGTATGGTATCGGCGATTTCTGGAATTTCCACAAATAAAGAAACCAAATTTTAGGTACTGGAAAGAGGGATCAAAGTATGAATTTTTAGAGGTTAGAAGTAGATGGAAATTTAAGAGGACTCAATGATATGCATTAACGCCATCATCAGGAAAAATACACCAAACTAGAAATCACAAGAATGGGTTGAGAAATATACGACAAATTTACAAAATCTAGAAGGCTTCATAATCAAACATGTTTTTAGCGAATGCAATGTAGAAACTAAATTACTAGCTAATGAGGGTGTGAATGATGGCATCAAGGTCAAGATGAGTTCAGAGCCATTGGCCTAGTCATGGCTAAATATGATCTTAGTGAAAGATGTTGACACCTCGACGGTAGGTGAAATGACTACTCAATTGTATGGGTAGATCTATTTCTAGCTTATTTGTGTAGTCATCTATTAATTTTAGAATAGAGTTCATGATACTTCTTATGGCACCACATGGTTTTCTTCTACACTCATCTTTGGGTCTCCATTAGACATATATATCCTTCAACTAGCTAATTTATCTCCTATAGATTGCAAGGATGCATGAGCTACACCTCGATACTTCTACGATATCCACTTTGGGATTCTTTGTAGAAATGCCTAGAACCAAGCGATGGAAGCATCTATATGATGTTGGATGATGAATGGTTTTATAAAAGAACTAAAATGGTTGCAAACATGATATGGGGCATGACGTGTCAATGCACAATTGAGACAAAAGAAAAATAGATTAGGCAATTGTATAAAGCTAGGAGTGAGGAGGTCATTCAAGAATTTTTGAAGATTGTTGGAGTGGAGAAATGGATTGTGACACACATCCATGAAGATAAAATCTACCAGGATGTGCTCACAAACACTGTGTAGGTGATGGGTTCCAAAACATGGGGGAAGCCATCATTCACAATCTAGTGGTGGACGCCAACCATTAGATGGTGTGTTTTTGGGTGGCATCAATCGACAAACAATCAAGTGTGGGTTGGATCATAGGTATCTTTAAAGTGGTTGTTGTTAAGAAGAATTATTCTCAAGCCCTTTCACTGTTTAGGGAAGGCTTGTAGATAAAGAATATGGAGACCTTTAGCTACTTTGTAAGTGAGAATGGGGATCTTTTTTTACCTTCTCAGATTGAGAGCATCACTTCCTTCTCTGAAGGCTTTATGTATGTAACGTATATGAAGAGCCAATAGATGGCCTAGTGAGATCTTATGTAATTTTCTATTTGAAAATCAATGAAAAGGGAATTTTCCCCATGATAATACTTATCTAGCAATAAATTAATTAATTAATTAATTAAATATATTTATCTTGTGGATATAAATTAATCAAATAGAGAAGGAGCCAATAAAGGGATTTGATTTCTTTGCTCAAGGTATGCAGTTACAGATGGTTTATGAAGCTCAAGATGAGAATTTGATTCATGTTGAGCGTATAGAAGAGTAGTAGGACAAGTCTTCAATAAAAGGAAAATTTTGATAATGATGATGTAGTGTCAAATTAATCTTCAACCTCGTCAAGTATTCAAGGAGATTTACAGTGCTCGCATGGAGGAAGAATTTTTGCATATTATTATAATATTTTTTGTCTATTGATGGTGAAATTGCATGATATTCTAGCATGTTTTGTTTATCTGCAATCTTTCCAATGTTGTATTCCTAACAATGATAGATTTGAAAGTATCTATGGCAATTTTTTGCCTAATCAAAATAGACTTATATATAATCCTTTTTATATAATATAAATATATATAGTATTTTGTTCCTTTGACTTAAAATATAAATTAATTAATTAATCAAATTTATAAAAGAATTGTAATTATGTGATTATCAAGGAATCAATGTAGTGATGGAATGAGGATGACGATTGGTCAAAATATGGGAGAAAATTTTAAGTGTCTATAATTTGAACCAATGATAAACCAATACCCCAACTATTGTACTATCAAATATGCTGACATATAACTATTACCAATTGTTTTCATTGATTGCAACATTGATTGTTGATTGTATTTGATGTCAATCCTTAATGAAGATTGTTGTATGAATTGGCAATGGGTTTCATTGATGTCAACACTGATTGGTGAATATTTTTGTACATGTTTGTGATATTGTTGGTAGTTGATATCAATATTGATTGTTGGTTGTCTTTAATGTCAATACTTGATGAAGATTATTATATTTTTGGTGGTGGTTGATTAGCTTGTTGTTAGTAGCTAACGAAAACACTTGGTGAATTATTTGTGGTTGACATTATCGCCAACACTTGATATGTAAGGGATATTGTTGGCATTTTATGTCCCTAATGTCTAGTACTTGGTGAGAGATTATTGCAGTGTTTTTTGCTTAGTAGTGATTGTCATTATTAATAAAATTGAGGTTGGAATTGATGTATGGAGATTCGTTTTTAAGTTCATGGTTGGATGTCATGTCATATCTAAGAAGTATTGAGTATGATTTATATCGGTAGATTTGATTTCATAATGATATATTAAGATGATAATTAAGAGTTGAAACATGGAAAAATGGGTTTTGAAAGGGGGGATATAGGGGTTCACCAAATATAGACCTATTTTCCTTTATTTTATTAGGAAATGAGACCCAAACAAAGAATTGACCTACAACCCTTGGGTGAGTCAACTCAATGAGGGAATCTACTAATTTTCTTATGATTGAGGATAGGGGTATTAGCCTGAATAACACTTTTAGGAGATGAACAAAAAAATAGTAAATCAACTCAATTGTGCCCATTCAGACTTGAAACATCAATTTAAAGCTCAATACAAACACAAATAGTAAAATTTATGTAGATATGAGAAGGTTTAAACATTGTGTACCAATCACCAAAAAGAAGTTTTGGGAGGCTAACTAGGACTCATTCCCCCATAGGGAAAGGGCTCTCTATGTAGAGGTTTCAAACATCTCTTAGGATCCTTTTATTTCAATCTATAGCTTCTATTTGGTCTAGGTTTTACTGTCAAGAGTTTGGAAATAAATCTTGTAGGTGAGTTTTCGTGGCTTGACGAAAACTTTGACAACTTTTCCATTTTTTCTCTTCAAGATATCTTCAATCCTTCTTCAATCTAACATATGCAACACAAATACAAAGGGGAAATTTTGTTTTTTATGGTGAATGGTGGTTTACCTTGGTCAAACCCCATTTGGGTACAATTAAACCTTGAATTGAAATAATGAAATGTGAAAAGGAATGATGAATGAACAATGGTATGTTGCAACTCACCAAACCGTTGATTAAACCTTTGGAAGATTGGAATGTTGATCTTGATCTTGCATAAAATAGCTTCAATGTATGTGGATCTTGATGCTTGAAATATGACTTCAATGCTTGACTTGAATCTTTGAAACCTACATCACAAGTTTAGCTCCAAAAACATGCATGATTGCAAGAGAATTTGACATTATGCTTGAGATCTTGATTGCTGCAATAAATCACTAATAAATCTACTCTTGAATGCCCTTGATCATAAACTTTGCTATACTTTTTCTCACTTGAATTTTTGGATTGCTTCTTGAAAAAAACTTAGACTTGATTTGATAAAAAAAAAACCTTATATTTATAGGTATGTATCCTTAATTTCCCAAAAATTAAAGATTACAATCCAACATTAAAATATTAATTCGGGGATAATAAAATACCACCAAAAACCTATTTTAAATTTAGGTTCAAAGGCCTAGGGAGGACCCATTCACCCAAGGGCGAATGGTTCCAAGTCCCTTTTCCTCGAACACAAGTCTCTTTGCGCTAGCTAGATGGAATCAATGGAATTCTACAACTTGAAGTATTAGGAATTCCTTCCTCACTATGCCCAGTTGCCTCTATTTTTCAAACCTTTCTTTTCTTTTTAGCAGTCTCAACATACCCTGACTCATCCTCTAACTATTGTTTTTTCTTGACATTAGGCAGGTATGTGAGATGTACGCCATCTTCTTTTAATGCCTTAGTGTAACCATTGATCTACTGTTGAGTGTATGTCAATACTTGCTTAGAAATCTCCTTAATGGTTACGATATCCTTTGTATAATCTGGGTCTAGGATAGGTTCATCAAAAATATTTTATGTATCATAAATTGCATTCAATACCTCTCCATTATCTATATCCAACTGTTCCAGAATATCATGGATTCCTAGAAGCCTTGTTATTTGTAATGGTAATTTCTGGTATGACCACTTCCTTATACCTCATGCTCATCATCACAATTAAGCCAAAAATCCTCTAGATCATAAATATGAGCATATTTACCACTTATTAATCTAGCAAGGTTTCCCTCTAGATCATAATTATTTTTCTGAAGGGAAAATAGCTCCAACTTATAAAGCTTCAACTCTTCCTCACACATATCAACATTCTTGGTCGCAACACATTTGTAATTCCCGATTGTGATGGGGAATTTGATGGAACATTTCTTGTGTGCTTGCACGAAAAGGGCATGAGAAATTTGCATCTATCTCACTAGTTTTAGGAACAACATCTTATCCATTGCATACCTAGGTAGCATGAAGGGGTGTCCTTTGAATCCTTTCACCCTGATGTAGGTGAAATTGGGAAATTGAATATACCAACCCCCAACCAATCGGATGACACTTTATGCTTCTAGAGACAACCTTTTGGATTTGTCACCTTCCGTTAATCTTATCAGCCTCATAGAAAACACATCATTAAACCTTTGATAATGCTCTCGATATTGGTGAATAGTAATTTGGGGCATATGAGCATAAATCAAATTATTCCCTAGTTTTTTTCCTAGGGTACCAATTCTATCTAATCCCTGTGTATGTTCCCTTAGGGCACAAGAATAAACAACATATGAAGACATAGAAAACCATTGGGTGTTCGGGCACATCACTAACTATTCACGTAGCTTGTCACTGATGAAACTCCCCCAGTGAATTTGCATAGGGCCTTCCATTATTTTTCTATAAGCCCGAACATCTAGGGTTTGAATTTGCAGGCATCCTTGAGTCCAAATATCCTGCTAAGTAGAGTTATTATGTTTTGAACATCCTAATTAAACATGAACCTTGGGATTTGTCTCATTTTCTTTCTAATCTCTTCCTGGCACCATGTCACATTCATAAATTTCATGTTTTGTTCTTCTACATTCAGGTATTCTATAGCCAAGACTTTTGTATTCAACAGATTCATCTATCTAAATGTGGGAAGCTCAAATGTGTATACAATTCCTTTCACATAGAGATCTGCATAGATTCTTCATTCTTTCTCAGTGACCCTCTTGTTTGGGTCATACCAATTCATACATGTAGCATAGAAAAAGGTAACTCTTTTTCACACTTAATTTGGGAATGAAAAATTAATAATAAAATGGACTTAATGGTGCCTTATTTAGGGTGTTGTAAAGTGTATATTTACACTTTCACACTATTCTAGGGATTTATTAATTAATTGAGGTTAATTTGAGCTTAATTGGCCCCTTTAATTCAAATCCAAGCCTAATTTATTATATTTTTTTAGGGATAAAGCCTGACACTCTTAAATAATATTACGCAACTTAATTTTACAAGGAATGTGTCCTAGGCTACTAACCTAGGACCCATTCACTACCTAGCGAATGGGTCCTCACTAGGTCCTAGGACCCCCTTTTTGCATATCATTTCACATCCCCTAAAGTGTGTCCTAGTTAAGTATTCTAGGACCCATTCGCCCTATGGTGAATGGGTCCTCACTTAACTTAGGAAGCCCCCTTGGGATATGCTTTTAGTGGTATTTTGATGATTTCAAAATCAAGATCTGTTGTTAGCTTGTGTTATTTGAATTTCGAGATTTAATTCTAAGTTAAGTATAAATACAAGGTTATTTTACATAGTTTCGTCTAAGAATCTAGATTAAGAGATAGAAGTTTCATGAGATTAAGCATTCATATTCAAGAAGCAAGCAAGACTGAATTCTTGGACCAACATTATAGTGTTTTTTGTAGGTCTTTGAGCTCATTTTGTTGTCATAAGATCAAGCATTATTGAAGAATTGATGATAGATGCCTATGGAGAATCATGATGGATTCTATGTTTTGGGAAGATGAACAAGACAATTAACCAAGCGTAATGACTTGTTTCCTAAGTGATTCCATCTTCTCTGGTCATTTTATTTTCAGCCTAAAGTGAGGTATAATCAGTTTTGTGACTTATTAAGGGGATTTGGGATCTCCTAAAGTAGGTCCTTTGCATTGTTCATGTTTCATTCTAGGATCATATTCTAACACAATTGGGTAGGTTTTATTTGCATCATTAGAGATCTTAATATTACACACACTTAAGGTTAGGATTGTAGACACATTGCATGTTTTATACTTTCACTTATCATCAAGGTTTAATTACCAAAATTGGGGTTTGACTAAGGAAAACCCCCATCCACCAAAAAGCTTTAAAATTTGTTTTGCAGATTATTAGCAAATCTGGCTCCAAAAGCATGGATTTCAAGTTGCATGAATGAATTGCAGGTATCGAACTTCAAGATCAAATTCAAAGTCTTTTAGAAGAGCCTACCAGGAACCATTCGCCACCTAGAAAATGAGTCCCTATTAGGGCTTTTTGGGTAGCATATTTTCATAGTTTACAAGATTCATTTCCAGATTCAGAGTCTCCCGAAAAAGTATACCAAGACCCATTTTCCACCTAGCAAATGATTCCTTGATAAGGTTGTAGAAACAACAAGCTTTGACCAAGTGCACAACATTCCTTATTCTCAATTTTCTAGAAAATTCCTTGTTTTCTTTCTATTTTGTGATCTATTTCTTCATTGCATCTTATAGACTTAGGTTTAGAGTAGTTTTACTAGTTTAAGTTCTTCTCCCCAAAGTGTGATTTGATTCACCACCACATTCTTGCATAAGGAGAAATTTCAAGATCCCAAATTTTGACTTGGCTCACCTTTAAGGTTGATAGTCACTTCATGGTTTGAATCTCATTTCTTGAATGGAAATAGTAGAAATGAGGGTTACATCATAGTCCCCTTTTTCTATGGTTCATTATGGTGAACCCAACTTCTTGAGCATTTTAGTTTTCTATATTTGGAGTCTCATTTCATCTTATATTAGATCTTACATTCATTTTCATTCATTTGCATTGAATTAGATCTCATTTAGGGTGTCTTAGTTTTCATTCAAATTTGCATCTCATATAGGGTTTTAGAATTGCATTGTTTGCATTCTTTAAATCTGAAAAAATACAAAAAAATCAGTCATCTTACATATCATCTAGATCATATAAACTTTCATTTGAAAATTGAACAAAAATTTCATATCAAACTAGATCTTTTAGTTCATCATTTTGTCACATTTTAAACTTGCATTTCACATTGCATTTACAAAAAATTAAACCTAAAACTTATTGTAGCAGACCTGAACCTGAAAATCATTAGAAAAGACTTTGAAAATTAGTAAAAATCAGTTTCAAAACCCTAATATATGACCGATTATCCCTAGGGAAAATGAGGCGAATGAGTCCCTAGTCAAACCTAAATCTACATTTCTGGAATTTAAAATCTTTAGCTATGTGCTTTTGTTTGCTGCTATCAGATCTTTGTTACAGTTTCTTGATTTTTTGTTTCATTCATTTCATTAGATCTATCTTAATTTGGTTCATTTAGTGCATTGTCTAAATTCAAAATTGCATTTACAACATTTCATTTTCACATTTTTGCATAGTGTAATCATAAAATTGCCTTGTTTAGAATCTGAAAAATTGCATTTACACATTTCATTCTAGGTTATTACATTGCATTTTAAGCCTTTTAAATTTTGGGTTTGCACACTAAGTTTTTAAAACTTGTATGATCTTTAAAACTTGGTGTCCTATTAGTAATACTATTGTGATACATAGTTTGGGACTTGTGTCATCCTACAATATCCCATTCGTTGTGGATCTTGGGTTTTCTAGCTCTCTTCCGAATAGTGTTGATAATCAACCCCCTATGGATCATACATTGCATACCTCATTTCACATGAATTCACTTACTACAAGCAATGTGCATAATTTTAACAACACCATCCCTATCATGACTATTTGTACTCAAGCTTTGGGGTGTACCCAAATCTAAGGTGGAATTTCAATTACTCCTTCTACAATACCCATTTCCATCCCTGCATACACTAGTACTCAAGTTACCATAACCATTCAACCTACTAGCAATATCAACACTTAGGTGTTTCCACAAGGAATCCTTCTAGCTTTGTGAATTAAAATACAATATCTCCTCAACCATTCTCCCTCAAAAGGTTACAGTTCACTTTCCCTTTGTATACATACACCACTCCACCTTATTCTCCTCCACCTTACACTAATAACAATGATGTCATCCTTAACATAGTTTTGCAAAGCATGGAATCCCTCCAGCAAAAATTTGCAACTCTAAATCAAAACAACAATGGTCAACCTTCACAATACATCAAAACCAATCCATTATCCCTAGAGATATTGAGAGCACAAACTCCATAAGGTATAGAAGTTCCTAGATTTGAGAAATATGGTGGGAAAGGAGATCCTGTTAGCCATGTTTATGCTTTTACAACTCTATGTAGTGATTTCATCTTTGAAGATAAACTCTTGGCTAAGCTATTCCCTAGGTCATTGAAGTATATTGCTGTAGGGTGGTTCTCTTCCTTACCGAATAATTCAATTGGTTCATTCAATGAGCTTTTTGTTGCCTATTAAAACCACTTCCACATTCATATGGGTCCCAAGATGACCCTAGTTTATTTAATGACATGCAAACAAAAGGATTATGAGAAAGTGACTAATTTCATATCAAGGTACCAAATGCTTTATTCACAAATAAACATTAAGATTGTCTATCTCAACCTTCAACGATTTTTTATTGCCAACTTACAAAACAAACTCCAAACCAAAATTGAGATGTTGAGATTCCCATCCTTCACACAATTATGTACCACCCTTCATGATTATCAAAATTTGGCTTATGGTCGTGATGTGAAAAATCCTCCTAGCCATCTTGAAAATTTTAAATACACAACTCAAAATAGTTACCAACCTTTTTAGAAGCAAAATAGGGGCTTTTTACAACTTAATTCCCCTCAACCAAATCAACAAGTTGATAACCATGTGGTTGCTATTAAGACAACAAATTCATATGCCCTTATGGATAGGAATAGAAAATTGACCACTTTACCCAATACCCTTCATAATATCATGTTGCAGCTCATTGAAAATAATAGGCTTTCCTTACCTCATGTTAGAGCTTTTCATCCTAATCAACCATTACTTGCAGGGTATAAACCAGATTCTTATTGCCATTACCATCGACAAAATGGACATGATATGGAATATTAGAAGCATCTTAAACATCTTGTGCAAGACCTTATTGATTCTAATCATCTACAAATTGGAGGTGTGAATGATAAAGGTAATAAATAATGTGGCTCCTCCTAATCAAAATCTACAAATATTTACAAATCCCATGCCAAAACATACTATTTCATTTTTCAAAGCTAGTGAAACAAAGAATGATGTGATGAATGTTGACATGGATGATGAAAACATAAAAGATGAAAATTTAGATGAACTAGCTAAAATAATATCATTTATCGAAGCTAAACCTTGTAAGGGATCAACCAAAATGCCTCTTGATATTGCTTTCTCACAAAAAGACACTTAAACATGCACCTGATGGTCCTCTTTACATAGCTAGAAGAATCAATGGCAAGCCCACTAATGGGATACTAATTGATCTTGTATGTGGAGAGAATGTGATCACTAAAGAATTCATGTTTGTGCATGAGCTCTATCAAGATATATATGAAAAACTAAAAGAATGGATCAAGACACATAATGGTTTTGCTTGACCTGCAATAGGCTTGATAGATCTCCCTTTAAAAGTTGGGTCAAAAACATTAAATGTCTCATTCACCATCATCCTATCATCGGACCAATTTCGTGAAGTTAGGCTACCCATGGCTTCACTTCATGAAATTCATCCCCTTGATTGTGCATAAATTTTTTAAGTTTCCCTTTGGAAATGAAATCTTAACTATGCATCATAGCGGCTTTAATCTCGTGTCTTCCTAGGGAAACTTTTCCTTAGACTTCTTTTTGCCCAAGCCTATTGAGCCTATTAGACCTCGTGAGGACTAATTTTTCAAATCATATCAAAATTTTAAGGAAAAATGAATAGCAAAGTTATCCCTTAGAAATATCCCTCAACCCATGATTGAGATACCTATTCTTGGCGAACTAATGATTGAGAAAAAATCCCTTCCAAATATCCAAGAGAAACCTATGACAAATCATCCTACGATTTCCTATAAGAGACCATGAGATAACCAAAACAATCATGTTGTCAAACAAGCTTACAAAGCCAAAGAGAAATTGGTCAAACAACCTCCTATGGTTCCTTTTGTTCCTCCCCTAAGGAAAGAGAAGAAGGTTGTGATTGACAAACCTACTCCTACAAAATCGAAAATTGATAATAGATTGAACAAAAATCGAAATGCTAGAGAGCGTGGGCGTAGACGTCATGCTATTGCTCGTATGTTACAAAATCAAGAAGAAAATTGCAACATTTAAAATCAAAATCTGAACTTACCGTAAGCAATTCATGATGATTCTATACCCTCTCCACAACAAAAATAAGAACCTACAAGATACATTGTAAATTGACTTCCTCTTGTAATTAATCTAGATGATGACATTGATATTGCAAAAATTTATGAACAAGTGCATAATGATTTGAATTCATTGTTCTCCTCTTCCATGAGCTTAAATAAAAAATCTTATAAAAAGAGTGTTGAACTTGGTATGTTGAGTAGTACATAACTTGATGTGGTCCCTTTAGCTAGTTGTCTGCCTTCTTTATATACTGATTGAGATTGGGATGTGGACAACCTGCTATAAGTTGACTCGCATGTGCCTTCCTAGTCTTTTGTATTATTTTTTATTTTTCATGTTCCTTTATGTGATTACATGGGTGTAATGTGATCCCCTCATGTTGTTTTGTTTGATGTATCGCTCTTTATTTTTGTGTATTCCTCTATATGTATCTACATTCTTCTATATTTCATAAACATTTTATCCTTTTTCATTTGTCTTGTGTTTTCCTTTTGGGGATGATGCAAGGTGTTGAGACATTTAGGTCGCTTCCATGTTCACCTGAAGTATTTTTCTTTTTTTTCTCTCTCTTTTTATCATTGTTCTAGTTCTATGAGTATTTGGGGAATGATGATGTTTTTGAGCTCTATGACAACATTGTAGCAAAGATATACTAACCCCGGATCCATAGATCCCTTTCGTATTTTTGGGGGCAACCCCTCCTTCCTTTTTCATGACATAGCTCTATTTCGGGAACATATGAATTGGCATAGGACTTTTCGAGTAAACTCTCATGTCTTGGGATGGAAAATTGGCTACTTTAAAGCAATTTCTCACAATAGTGGTATTACTAATTTTTTTAAATTGGGGGGCATACATCAATGACATCTTTTGACATTTTTCATATTTCATGGTGTGATTTTCTTTTTCTTGTGATGTTCCCTTTTCTTGGTGATGTCATTTTGTTTGATGTCCTCCAAGAGTGTGACATTTCTAAAGGTGTGACTTTCCCTTAGTGGCTTGATATGAAGAAAGGCATCCCATAAGTGGCAATTTGTTACTCTTGACTTGTCCTCTCATGGAGACATTAGGCACGATGATTCCTAAGAAGAATACCTTACACGAACAAATAAAAATCCCTTTGAACAAAAAAACCTATAGACATAATATTCAAAAGTGTTTAGCATTGTGGTGCCTTATTAAACTTGTCAGAAGGATAACTTTGGTATGGTATGGGAGCCTAATATGATTCTCTCATACTCACCTAGTGGATGGCCTGAGGTTCCACTACCCCAGAGTGAGCACGCATGTTATGGAAAAATAGTTGAGACATGTTCCACATTGTCTTGGACAGTCGAGGCTTGATCCTTCCCCTTTCTTGGACAAACAATCGTATTCCACATCATGTTGGGATGGTCAAAGCTTGATCCTTTATTTTTCTTGATATTTGAAAGTGTATGATTGTGTATGTTTGTCATTGTTGCATATATAGGTGTCTTGAATGTCTACTTTAGTGTAAGTTCAACATGGGGCCATACTCTCACTAAAATGGGGGGAAAATGTAGCATAGAAAAAAGTAACCTTTTTTCACACTTAATTTGGGAATGAATAATTAATAACAGAATGGACTTACTGATCCCTTATTTAGGTTGTTGTAAAGTGTATCTTTACACTTTCACACTAATCTAGGGATTTATTAATTAATTGAGGTTAGTTTGAGCTTAATTGGCCCCTTTAATTTAAATCCAAGCCTAATTTATTGCATTCTTTGAGGGATAAAGCTTAACACTCTTAAATAATATTACACTACACTTAATATTACAAGGAATGTGTCCTAGGCTAGTGACCTAGGACCCATTTACCACATGGAAAATGAGTCCTCACTAGGTCCTAGGACCCCATTTTTGCATATCATTTCACATCCCCCAAAGTGTGTCCTAGTTAAGTATGTTAGGACCCATTCGCCCTATGGCGAATGGGTCCTCACTTAACTTAGGACTTCCCCTTGCGATATGTTTTTGGTAGTTGATGATTTCAAATTCAAGATCTGATGTCATCTTGTGTTATTTAAATTTCAAGATTTAATCTTAAGTATAAATACAAGGTTATTTCGCATAGTTTCATCTAAGAATCTAGATTAAGAGAGAATTTTCATGAGATCAATAATTTATATTCAAGAAGCAAGAAAGAGTGAAGTCTTGGAGCAGCATTATAGTGTTTTTTGTAGGTCTTCAAGCTCATTTTGTTGTTGTAAGATCAAGCATTATTGAAAAAGTGATGATAGATGCCTATGGAGAATCATGATGGATTCTATGTTTTGGGGAGATGTACAGGACATTCAACCAATCCTAATGACGTGTTTCCTAAGTGATTCCATCTTCTATTATCATTATATTTTTAACCTAAAGCAAGGTATAATCAGTTTTGTGACTTATTAAGGGGATTTAGGATCTCCTAAAGTAGGTCCTTTGCATTGTTCATGTTTCATTATAGGATCCTATTCTAACACAATTGGGTAGGGCTTCTTTGCATCATTAGAGATATTAATCTTAGACACACTTAAGGTTAGGATTGCACACACATTTCATGTTTCAGACTTTCATTTATCATCAAGGTTTAATTACTGAACTTGGGGTTGACTGAGTCAAACCCCCATCCACCAACAAGCTTTAAAATTTATTTTGAAGATTATCAGCGGTTCTGGCTTTGAAAGCAAGGATTTCATGTTGTAGGAAGGAGTTGCAGGTCTAGAACTTCAAGATTAGATTCAAAGTTTTCTCAAAGAGCCTACCAGGACCCATTCACCATCTGGAAAATGAGTCCCTGTTAGGGTTTTTGGGGAAGTATATTTTCATAGTTTACAAGCTTCATTTCTAGATCAGATTCTCCCAAACAAGTATACCAAGGCCCATTCGCCACCTAGAGAATGAGTCCATGATAAGGTTGTAGAAATAGCAAGCTTTCACTAGGTGCATAGCATTCCTTATTCTCAATTTTTCCATAAAATTCCTTATTTTACTTTTGTTTGGTGATCTATTTCTTCATTGAATCTTATAGAGTTAGGTTTAGATATATTTTACTAATTTAAGTTCTTCTCCCCAAAGTGTGATTTGATTCACCAATCCGTCCTTGCATAAGGAGAAATTGCAATATCCCAAATTTTGACTTGACTCACCTTTTGGGTTGATAGTCACTTCATGGTTTGAATCTCATTTCTTGAATGGAAAGAGTAGAAAAGAGTGTTACATCATAGTCCCCTTTCTATGTTTCAATAAATTCCATCACTAATTCAGGATCCTCCATTGTTGGTGGAAACCCTCCTGCCAAATGCAATCCACTCTCAATGATATTCCCTACACACTGAGAGACACCCTCTTATCGAATCCATGTAACGAATTCAGTGTCAGTAAACCATCTTGGATGAGTGTCTGTAACATTCTCATTGATTGATAAAGCCTATGAAACAAGGGACTCAAATTCCTCTTCTATTGTCTTCCTCTTGGAAGTGCTCATATTTCTCTAGATTTCCTGCATTATTAGCAAATGTGTGCCTCATGTGCGAGTTAGGGTTAAATATAACCATCCATTTTAAATAATTTGAATAAAATTTCTTTTTTTATGACATTTACAATATGTTATTAGGTTAAATTCCTTTCATAATAATCAACATTTCAGCGACCTAACCAGTGATAATGTCATTTAACTTGAGCCATGCATGCACAAAAGAATTAACATAATTGCAGTTATTCGAAGCATACTTGGTTTTGTTGATGATATGATTTTATGACCGCGGCCTCGAAATCTTTGGTAGTTGTGTTCTTTGGCTTCTCAAGACTTACCTTTCTTTGAGCACCACAATCTTGGTTTTAATTCTTCAATGTCCTTATAGATGAGTAATTTTGTGCAAGGTAGAGTGTTATGAAAGCAACCGCATTCATGAGGTGGTGCCAAGTACGTGTATTATTTTCCACCATTAATTTCCTTTGTAATGCATTAATTACCCTAAATAAAGGTCCAATCATGGTAGATTAGGGTTCAAACCATGAACTCCTTGGTTTTTGTGCAGGGGCCCACCATTAGAGAAGAAAACAGTGCAGATGGCTGATGTGGTACACTTACATGTCACTTTAATTTTATGAAGAAAAGGCCTTAGAAGCAACGCTTATCTTTGATACTTAACAAATTCACAATCAATCGAGGTTTGAATCATCTGGCACCGAACTTTGAAAAGGTTTCTAAGAGGGTATCTTTACCCACCGAGTTCATGAAAACTGGGTGCAAAAGGAAACCTGGGACTAGGTGCAAGCGGGACCAAATTGGTTTGAAACAAGATTTTCGAAAAACAATTGGTCTTCAATTAAAAAATGAAACCCACCACCGAGCTAGCTAGAAAAGAGGGGAAACACACACGCCGAGAAAATTTATCTAGGTGACATCCCACTAGGCATGACTATGGGTCACATGAAAAGAAAAACTTGCCAAAGTTACAACATCCTTAGAGCAACAACATCAATTCCTAGGACCTAAGGGTCTAGTAAATTGATAGGGCTGGGGAAATATTTTACAGCATTCCAAGTCCAGCAAAGAAAGAACTTAAGCAAAAGCTAGGTACGGGATTAAAACTCACCATTTTACCAATTCCTCCAAAAGAAGCACACCAAAGAGAGAAAAAGAAAAACAATGGAAAGAAAATCAATAGAAAAGAGGGGGTCCACATTTTGTTGAAGAGAAAAATGGGGCATGTTGTGAGACCACACAACATTATGTTTCCAAAATAAAGCGATGCCATGAAAAAGGAGGGAGGGGTTGCCCCCAAAAATACATAAGGGATCTACGGATTTGAGGTTAGTATATCTTTGTTACAATGTATTCATAGAGATTGAAAATTTCATCATTCCCCAAATACTCATAGAACTGGAAGAATGACACAAAAAGAGCGAAAAAAAAGAAAAATCCTTTTGGGTCAACATGGAAGAGACCTAAATGTCTCAACGCCTTGCATAATCCTCGAAAGGAAAACACAAGACAAGTGAAAATTGTAAAATGTTTATGACATATAGAAGAATGTAGGTACATATAGGGGGGTGCACAAAAAGAGAGAGATACATCAAATGAAACAATACGGGGATCACAATATGCACATGCAATCACATAAAGAACATGAAAAGGAAAACAATGCAAAATACTAGTAAGGCACATGTGAGTTAACCTATAGCAGGTCGTCTACATCCCAATCTTCATCAATATATACAAAAGATGGACAACTAGCCAAAGAGACCACATCAAGTGACAAAACTAGGACAAGGCTAGCTAACTCCTTGCCCCCTCTAAGTGCAGGACAAGGATGAACCGAGATAGGTGATGAGAATGAGCTCCTTGTGATAAAAAGAATGATTTTCAATGAATGTATAAAATGTAATAGTGAGGATACTATGAACCTACAACTATTACATGGCAAGGAGCAAAATGCATGCTTTTTGAGTTAAGTTTGGTTCTTAGAGGTTGCAAAATTCTTCAATACGTTCTTTAAAGACTGACAATTATCGATGTGATGGCCAAAGAATCTATGATAAGCACAATATGGTTCATTCTTATTAGTTTTTCTTTTGGTCAAGTTTACTCATTTAGGAGGTAATTCGATAAATTGATTCAGGCTCAGCTGCTTTTGACAATTGTGTAACAAATGTGGGTCTTGTAGGCCTATGATGAGGAGGTAATTGCATACAAATGTCTACCATCCTGTTGTACAAAGAAGTCACAGATTCTCCCTTCTATCTCCTTATGTTAAAAAAGGCATCCACAAGATTCTTATCTCTCTTTTGAATTTGAAAATACTCATCAAAAGTCCTTTGATAGAGTACATTACCTTTATTACCAAAGTTCTTAGTTGCATCATGTGGTATTTGTGGTGCCCAAGATCTCCTAGCATTTGTGTCTTCGTTCTCACTGTATGAAGGCATGTTTGGTGACGCATTTTGAGCACCATTGACTCCCAATTGCCACAATTGTTGGTTCACTTGTAGCACCTATTGTTCAACTTGTAGCCTTTGTTGTCTCAATTCCTTCAACTCTCTTATTGACTATTGTCTTCTTTCTTTTTCTGCCATCTTGAGAAAATGTTACTGCTTCACAACACCCATGCATTATTTATCAAATAAAACAAAGTCGCCACCTACTTTTCCAAAAGTAGGAAAAATGAAATGGATTGCTTTTGGTTTACCCCAGCGGAATCTCCAAAAAAAGTGAAACTTTTTTGACTCTATAAATGGAAAGGCTGAAAATCTTCCTGAGTAATTCCCCAGCAGAGTCGCCAAACTGTTGTGTGTGTGACTCGAATGGGGAGCTGCAAATTACACGATTATGATTCTCTTATTGAAGATCAATTTTGAAAACTTTATGACTCTATAAATGGAAAGGCTGGAACCAAATTTTTTGATGTTTGTCCCCAACGGAGTCGCCAAACTATTGGTTCTCAAAAATGTAGGTTTTAACCATAAGATTTTTTCAGGCCCTTACAACATTCTTGGACAACATACAAGGCCAATTATACAATTAAACCTTCTACTCTTTAGGTTCTGCAAGACATAGGTGGGTGAACCTATGTGAAATATGCAGATTTGAAATGAATTTCCTGCTAAACAGTCTACCCACAATGGCAATTGGGAATGGATAGACAAAAGGATACTGCAACTAATCCTACTACACAAATGAAAGGTTTTGAATATATTGTTTGTTAGGAATTCTATCCTCGGGGATATGGCAGATCAGTGCCTTCCATCTGTTGGGAAACGGAGTCAAAATAACGAGGATTCAAGGTACTTCCCTATCCAACTTAATTCAAATTGTTAAGCATATTTAAGGTATGAAATTCTATGACTGGCATATCATTTCACCCAATTTATGGCTTGCATAAATTACTCTTGAATATCTCCCTACCAAGTTCTTTAAACATCCAACCAAAATTCTAAAATCACTGTGACTTGCTTAAAATAATTTAATTATGACTTTGCAGACACCTATCATTCAAACCACACAAAGTGAAAATTGCACCATGATAAACCAGATATATACTTGTTATCCTGATTTAAATGACTTAAGAAATTTTAATTGGAAGCAACCTAATATGAAATTCACTAATTATGTCATCTTAACAAACAAACTCAGAAAAATTGCACCAATTTAAAAATGTTTACTCCATTACATCCAGTTTCAAGGACTCTTCATTGCTCTTATCCCAGTTCTGCTATTGCAATGGAAAAATTCCCACACCTCTCGAACCCCTGTGACTGATTTTCAAATACATTTATACATCACATATCTCAAGGGTCATGACCCTTCATTTCCTGTTACAGCTGTTCGAATTTTGGTTATGGTCGTTTACATTCTGTGACAAAAATAAAATATTTGATTATATTGCCTTTATTGGCAAATCAGATATTTAAACTATAGTTATCCTTTTATATTTCATTTTATCCCTTCCCTCTTTCACACTTCACATTATACTTTATCCGCTCTTTTATTTTATCTCCCCGTAGCTTTTATTTTTACTGCTCTACCATTGTCAACTTGTTGATTGGCCGCGGTATAGCAGTGAGTGTCTCGTTACTGCATTGTTGGTTCTCATAGACTATCGCAGTCACCGCGGTCTATGTTCAGACCATGCATGGTAATGCAGTGCCTCCTCCATTGCTGACTGTTTGTCGTTGCCTTCATTGTTACCGCGTTACCGCAATCTTCGTTTCAACTGTATGCAGTATAGCGGTAACCGCTCACTGACCGCCACCTTGTCACTTCACTACTACCTCCACTACTTATTAACCATTTACCGCAGTCACCACGGTCATTGTTTTAGCGGCTACGGTATTGTGGTAACCGCTACCCGTTCGCCACTATCATCCTGCCAACCGTTCACTGTCTCCTCGCTGTCTCTGTTAACCGCTTCTTGCTCACCGTGGCCACCGTGGTCTGTGGTTTGACCATGCACAATACCGCGATAGCCGGCTCTTAACCACTGCCTTTACTCATCACCTCGTCGCTAACTGTTCCGCTGACCACCAACTGCTAACTCTGTCACTTGCTACCCTTTACCGCAGCATCGCAAGCCCTGAGACTACCCTCCACGATATAGCGGTAAGGATTTCCTTGACCGCATCAAACTGCCACTGCTATACCACGAGCCCATTGTGGGAGGCTGTGGTAAAGCAGTGAAAAACATATGAAATGATTTCCAAGGGAGTGATAAGGATTTGAAATGCATGATAAAATGGATAGGGAATAAAATGAAGAATTTTTTATGAAAAGATAGGTAAATATGGGCTTAAATGGATAAAAACGGTTAGGATTTTAATTGAAAAATTTTGGTTCTAACACATACTATGATCCATAGGGGGTTGATTATCAACACTATTTGAAAGAGAGTTAGAAAACCCAAGATCCACAACGAATTGTGTATCGCGAGATGGCATGAGTCTCAAACTACGTCTCACAATAGTATTGCTAATAGGACAACAAGTTGTAAAGCTCATATAAGATTCACAAACTTAGTGTGCAAACCTAAAATGGAAAGAGGCTTAAAATGCAGTGCAATGACATAGAATTCAATGTGTAAATGCAATTTTCATATTTTAAACAAGGTGTAATGAATATTTTGGTACCCAGTTAGGGTCTCTAACACTTCTAAGCCTTTTCACCTAAGAGGATAGAGAGAGATACCAAAATGCATATGGTTACATTCAAAGAGGGTTTATGGGCTTAAAGTGATGTGTGTGGAATGCCCTAAATATTGGAAATGGGAAAACAACAACTAACTAATAATACAAAACCTAAGAAGTGTAAAGTGCTCGAAAACACATAGAGATATGCAAAATAATCTAGGAAACATAAACAAATAGCTACAAAAAGGAAGATGTGCACCTAGAGGCTGAAAGGGGATGGCATGAAGGTCTAGAACCCTAGAAAAACTGATGCAGAAGCTGAGAAGGACACTTATGCCATTCTGGGCGACCTAGTCCTTTTTCTGTGAAAATCTGTTGAAACTCGTTTCTACCAAAAGAGTACTCAGATCCACAGAAAACCCAAAAATGCATGTATGGCAGGACTAGGTCGCAACTAATCATGACCTAGTCCCTTTTAGCCTTTTGAGAAGTCTAAAAGTGGAATCTGGAGGTCTCGGTCTGCACTTTTTGCTTCTTAAGATACCCGGATCTGAAACTTTGGTTTTCATCCTATAGGTGTCTTTTATTGAATATTTTTCCCTAGCCAACAAGGAGGTGTCTTCAAGAATATTTCAATCCACTCTTGAATGATTCCCACACCTGCAAAATACCTAAATCTTCAAACACACACAAAGAAGGAAGAAGAAATGTTGATTGTTAGATATTACGGGCTTGCCTTGGTCAAACCCCTTTTAGATAATCAAATCAAATGATGAAATAAAGTAATAAAACATGAAACAATGGATTTTACCTTGCCATGATGATTGATCTTGAGTTGCAGTAATGGAGGATTTATCCCTTGAGTGCTTCAACAAGATGTCTTGTTGACTTAGAATGTAGAAACCCTAGCTTGTTTGAGAAGAGTAGTGGATGAGAGGTGAGTGAAGATTTGGGTGAGGTAAAAAATGAGACTTGTTAGGTTAAAGGAGGTGCAAAATGAGGGGAAAAACCCTTATTTATACAAGTTGTGCCCTAATTTTCCCGAAATAACACCATACAGGCCAACCTTAGGGTTTTAGAGATAAAATCCCAAAAGAAATTTAAGTTAATTTTGAATTTTAAGCCACATGGGACTAGGTCACCCAAGGTGAGGACCTAGTCCACCTGACATTTTTCATTGGTTTTTGGGGATTAAAATGTGAAAACTGATGTTTCTCAGGATTATTTCATGAAACACACTGAGGTAAGGCATGTATGTGTATTAAAAGGAGTCATTATAGCATAAGAAAGGGTTAATTTAGTGAAGACAAGCCTAGGAAAGTGTGAAAAAAACATTTAACACCTTACAACACTTTGGCACAAGGCTTGGAAAGGGGTAAAAAGAGGTTGGAAAAGGTCCAAACTCTATAGGCAAGATCCCAAATGAGTGAAAAGTGTCAAAGGCTACACTTTTTGGCGACACATTTATCCCCCACTTTAGTGAGAGCATGAACTTGCTTCAAACTCACACTAAAGTAGCCACGTGATTTGGATGGTGAAGAATGACAAAGAAGAAGGAGGTGGTCAAGCCCCTAGTTTTCGAGATTCTACGCCAAGAAGACATCAATGCAAGAAGACACATTCAAGGGTGAATGATTTGTAGCAAAATGAGATGCATGATCATGTGATAACAAGAACTAGAAGGAAGATAATAGGGAAAGGTTGGATCAAGCTTCAACCATTTTTCCAGCTAGTTGTGGATCAGATCTAGGTTGTTTGTCCAAAAATAAGATGTACTCACTCTGGGGCGATGAGACTTTTGGTTTTTCGTCGAGTGAGAAGGCCCAAAGGGGTGAGAAACATACCCACGGTTGGTATGTACTCACACACACACAAAGGTGGCTATGGGTAAATTCATGCTACTGGTTGGGCTTCCCACTCGAACCATATCAAAGTTATACCTCCTGATAACTTTAATAAGGCACCACAAAAGAGAATGATTTTGAAAATGATGTAAGGAAGTTCAAAGGGATTTCTCTTTTTTTCATGTGAGGTATCATCTTAGGGAACATTATGTGTATTGTGTCCAAGAAAGGAAAATTTCAAATGGACTCATCTTGTATGCAAAAAAGGAAAAATGTTGATGTCTCATCTTGAGCAACATTGTACCTAATGCTTCCAAGAGAGGGAATCGCAAGAAAAATAAAATCACACAATGAAATGTTAGTGTTGATGTATGCCCCCACTTTAAATGAATTTCTACACACCGTTCTATGAGCAAGTTCTTTAAAGTAGAAGAGGAAGAGTACATGAGAGCTTGTTCGAAAAGCCCTATATGCCAAGTCATATGTTTCTGAGAAGTTGTTTCATGAAAGAGGTGTAGTATGTCACATGCGAATCAACTTAAGACATGTTGTCCACACCCCAAGCTTGCTCTTATATGTTCATGAAAGGTTGAAGTCTATTTGAAAGAGACAATGACAAGTGACATACAAGGGAAAAGGTTAAATAACCCCTTGCCCCCACTTAGTGCAGAACAAGAGTGAGCCAAAAGGATGGATGATATGCAAAGTTGAGTGAAAATCAGTATCAATTAGAGGAATTAGGTTCCCCCATAGATGGAAGAACACCAAATTCCTTAAGATGAAATTTACTACTCGAGGCCTTACACTCATTAGTGTGATGACCATGAATTCGGTCATAGGAACAAAAGGAATGTTTGGTGGAACATTTCTTCCGAGTTCTTGGTGGAAGAGAGGTCAAGTGATCTTGGATGAGTCTCAACAAGATGCCCTCTTGATCAAGGGGAGAAGGTGATCTATTCATGTGTAACAAAGAAGTGTCTTGCTTAGTAGAGGATGTCATACCTGCACAAGGCACTTTAGATTGTGGGATTTTGTACACTCTCTTAGAGGAGTGTGTAAAATTTGAATCAATAGTGGGTTGCGAGATGACATTGGCCTTAAGCAAAGAGTCCTTTGTTGGTTTCAAAGGATTACTTTCTAAGGTTGAGTTAGAAGGGTAAGTTGGGATGGTTTTGATGTTAGATGAAGGTTTGATGATTTTGATGAAAGGACAAAATCCAAGACCATGACTTGTTGTTTGCATAGGAGGCTCGATAGGGTTGTGGATACCTTATTCATTAGCACCACATCCTTTTCCACTATAGCCAAGTTGCTTCATGAGCTCATAACCTTTTCCATAAATATTTTTAAGCTTTTTTACATCGGTTGAGGGTTCGTTGTTTGCATTGGTGGCTAAAGTAGTTGAGGTGGATGTTGTTAGTGTAATTAATATTTAATTACACTTGCATAACTTTACTTAGGTTGAGCTATTTTTAGGTCAACATTAGGGTTGCATACTTTGCTTTTATAAATCAAATCATCTCATTGTAATATTGAATTCCTGAATATATCATTTTGCAAATTCGCATGCAAAGCTCTGCATTTTTATGTTTTCTTTTCTGTGGAAGGTGTTTGGGTTTGCATGTCTAATCTAGGGTTTCTAACATGGTATTAAAGCCTTGACATGCAGCCCCTTCTCAAATTCTGGAGAAAACCATTCCATATTTCGTTCGGGGTTCCTCGAGGATTTCATGCCTTGAGCTCATCTATGCGGAATTTTGGATTAGATCAGGCTTCACCATTGGATTCAGAACGCTGGAAAAAGTCAGGTTTGGCTTTCATTTTGCAGATTTTGGCCATGATTTGCCAGATCTGTGAGGGTTTCAAGTTGGGTGTTTTTTTGCAAGCTCTGGAGGTTGCCATTTTTTCGGAGCATCTTGGAGCAAAACGGACACCGCCATTGCGTTTGCAGTAGCCAAAAACCCTAAGATCGCCTTTCATTTCATCGATTTTGGTGAAGTTGATCCAAAAGGCAAAAAAAAATTGCCAGGGAAACCGTACGGCCTCCTTAGCACGCTTCACGAGGTGCAGATTTCAAAAAAAAATTAAAAAATGGCTCATCTCAGGATTTGCCCCGGTGCTCACAGTGCAGTCAGCCCGGCCGCCGGGTGGCCACCGAGCGGCCACCTAGCAGCCACCGCCGCCGATGGCTCCCCCACCTAGCTCCGCCGACCGGACCAGCCCCTGCGGGCTCAAAATGAATAGGCACAGGTCGTATGGGGGACCAGGCGCTATGCACCCAACCCCCGGCCGCTTCTTGCACAACCCGTCGGTCATATGGGCGACCAAGGGCTCCGCCCCAGCCCCTTGTCCGCTAGCCCCTAGTTGCATGTAGGACCAGGGGCCCTTTTTTTTTAGCCCCCTGGGCTGCCTGTAGGCCTTATTGGCCATTCTGGAGCACTTTTACAAAATCGGGCGTAACTTTTGCATACGGTGTCCATTTTTCACAAATGAGATACCATTGGAAAGCTGATTCTGACACCGATCCAGTGGTGTTGGTAGTTTTTTCTTATTTTGCTCCAGATTTATTTTGCAGGTCCTTGAACTTAGATGTTCTATTTTTCACTCTGGATGGCATATCTTTTGACTCGGTGATCCTTTTTTTGCCATTCTTGCGGCGTTGGAAAGCTAGTTCAGTCCTCTACACATATCTAAGGTCTATTTTCATTTTTTGTTTATGCATATTAGGCATTATCTCCTTTTTCAATCATTGGGGATTGTAATAAACGAACTGATATAAAGTTCCATCGGGGAGGTTTCTTGCATAATAATCTTCATCATGTTTTGATGGAAACTCGCATGGGTTGTAATCTGGTTTCTTAGTTTCTTTTGGCCACAATTTTTGTCTTAGCTTGACACATATCATATTCTTTTTGGTTCACACTTTAGATTGATAGCCTATGGTTAGTGATCCACATCGGATCCATCTCAATTTGAGGGCCACTAAATTTGTGGTTATTGTTCCTGAGTCTGTATGGTACTTTTTCCCATGGAAGAGTTTCAGTCTTATTTTGACATCGGCATCGAGATTCATGGTTTCCAGATTCTGTCATCATTTCATCTACTATTGCTTTATGGATTACAGGGTTGTTCCAGTTTGGTGTTTTCAAGTGTTCCGTGGCATCGGGTCTGCTGTCACATTATGATGATTCCAATATGGTTTCTTGTAGACAAAATTATATTTCCTTGCTTGCCGGATTACGGTTCCAGTGTTACTCCACAGTGTTCTTCCAGTGCTTCTTTGCAGCATTCATCTCATTGTAGGGGGGGTTGTCCCACTGGGTTTTCCTTCTCTACCTCATTATTGCATTTGTACATGGGTACCTGATCAGGCCAAGTTGTCGGGACCCATTCATGCTTTCTTGCATTCATCTTAGTTTTAGGTGCATGCTTATCTAGTCTCCCTAAGTTGCACTTATGGGGGGGTGTTAGTGTAATTAATATTTAATTACACTTGCATAACTTTACTTAGGTTGAGCTATTTTTAGGTCAACATTAGGGTTGCATACTTTGCTTTTATAAATCAAATCATCTCATTGTAATATTGAATTCTTGAATATATCATTTTGCACATTCGCATGCAAAGCTCTGTTTTTTTATGTTTTCTCTTCTGTGGAAGGTGTTTAGGTTTGCATGTCTAATCTAGGGTTTCTAATAGATGCTTGCGAAGAATCTATTGAGTCTTGTGTTGACAAGATTGTGTTTCCCTTTTTAGAGTTTTTGTTGGTGATCTTGGATTCTCCTAGTAAAGGAGGTGTAAAGTTTAAGGAACCCCAATCATCAAATTAGGGCATTGGTTGTACGGGTTCCACTTGTTTGGTGGTTGTTCAAGTGGTGAAGGGTTTGGATTTGTTTTTCTTAATTTGTAAGACACTGTAAGGTTCAGGATCAGCATCAAGCATGTACACTTTGTTGGTGTAGATGTACTTCATCTTGCGATGAAGAGTGGAAGGCACCCCATTCATGGCATGAATCCATGGCTTGCCTAAAATGAGATTATATGAAACATCATTTGGCATAACATGGATCAATGTATCTAGTGTGGCCATTCCAACGGTCAGAGGTAAAGTGATCACACCAAATGGATTTTGGCCTTTACTATCAAATCCGCTGAGAGATAAAGAGGTAGGTTGAATGGATGATTTATCAATATGGAGTGTATCTAAGATATTGACACTACACACATTTATAGCATATCCATTGTCAACAAGAGTTCACTTGATCCCTATATTTTTGTATTGATATATGATCATGAAGGCTTCATCTTGTTGTTACATATCCAAAGGAGGGAGCTCACTTTGGTGGAAAACAATGTCAACATTCAAGCCTTGAATTATAGCTGATATATCATTTGTTTGAACATTAGAAGAGACAAGAATTTCTTGTAAGGATTCCTACATCATGTCGTGCTAGTGAGGGGAGGCTTGAATAAGGTCCCATAAAGATATCTTAGTGGGAGTATTCCTTAGATGGTCAACAAGGTCATACTCCCTAAGGAGTGAATTTAAGTGAGGGGTAGTAGGTAAGATGGGAGGGGAGGAAGGTAAGGAAGTTGAGGTTGGTTGGGGTGGGTGCGGATTGTTGTGAGTGTAATGTGTATGAGCAGCCTTCAGTATTAGAACTCGGTTGCTGTGACACATTATGCTTACGTGGGTAGAGGATGAATTCAGGTTTAGGTTTGTGTGAAGGTGGGTAAAGGATGAGTTGAGGTTGAATAATATTAACATCCCCTTGGGAAGGAGAGTCTAATATAGGCTCTATAGCTTCTTGTAAGGGCATAATATTATTAGGGGAATGATCAATTATGGGAATATGAGGAGAGGGAGAATTAGGATAGGGTTCTATTTGATTTTCAAAGGTCTCATTCTCTTGTTCCATTCTCTCTACCCTATTAGGAGAGCATGGAAGAGGTTCATCATATGCTTCATCATAGAGGGAGGAGGCATCAAGATAAGGACCACTAGGATTGTCAAATAGATTGTCCCAAAGGCTAGGAGCATTATGGAAGGGAGGGTCAAGAGTCTCAAGACTTGTAGGAGGGATATCTTCTAACATCAACCTACCCTCTTTGCATCGAGGAGGGATATTAGAAGAAGGGAAAGGTTGAGATTCATGGTTAGGGAGACTAGGTAAGCGATGATGATTTCAGTGTGTTGTTTAATGTTTTTCAAAGGGGGAGGAGATGAGGAAGACAAACAAGACCATAATGATCTTCAATGGTTGTGTCTTCTTTCACTAAGATACCTTTATCACCAATGGGAGAGATATCAGGAGAAGAACAATTATGATTATCATGATCATCAATTTTTGTATCCTCATCAGTCAAAGCTTTAGTGGATGAGTTACAAGAGATGAATTCATTAAGGGCTTCATCTAGCATGTGTAAGTCATCACTACTAAAGGGCTCACTATCTCTAAGTTTGTGATTGGGTGCATGTGATGTTGTTAAAGTGTTGTTTTCATTTTCTAAAGAATCTGATTTAAATGATCTAGGAATTAATTTAGTAAATGAAAATAACTTAATGCTATCCACAAGTACCATGAAGGCTATTTAAATGTAAAAAAATCTATATAAACTTAAAATTCAATGTAAATACATAAAATGAAATGTAACTTTCAGATTTCAAAGAAGGTAAATGATTGATTACACTATGCAATGATCTGAAAATGACATATTGTAAATGCAAAAGTGAAAAGGTAAAATGCATAAAATGAACTAATTTATGCTAGATTTAATGAAATGCATGCTACAGAAACACAACCCAATGATACAGATAGGTAATGACAAAAAATAGAAGCACAAAATCATTGTTTTCAGCTCTGTAAAGGGCAGTTTCAGAGGCCTAAATGGACTAGGTCGCCCAGGGTGGCGACTTAGTCCTCATAGTAATTTTTTGAGATTTGTCAAATTTTTTGGATTGATTCAAGTGGTTTTTGTATTGGGTGATGCAGACCTAACATGAAAATGCAAAATTTCATAGATGTGTAATGTTCTAAGATGCAAAAATGCAACCTATTATGCACTTTCACTAATGCACAATTTTAAAACCCTAGAATGCAAACTAAACAATGCACAATGTAATGCAATGCAATGCAATGCAAACCTAGGTTGATGAAAAATCTCCAAATAAAACAAGAGGGTGCGGACGTCAGGTTCACCAAAATGTAACAAAGATTTTGGTACCCACTTAGGGTCTCTAACACTTCTAGGGTTTTTCACCTAAGAGGATAGAGAGGGATACGAAAATGTATATGGTTACATTCAAAGAGGGGTTAGGGGCTTAAAGTGATGTGTGTGGAATGCTCTAAATGCTAGAAACAGGAAAATAACAACTAACAAATAATACAAAACCTACGAAGTGTAAAGTGTTGGAAAACACATAGAGATATGCAAAATAACCTAGGAAACATAAACAAATAGCTACAGAAAGGAAGATGTGCACCTGGAGGCTGAAAGGGGATGGCATGAAGGTTTAGAACCCTAGAAAAACTTATGCAAAATATGAGGACACTTACACCATTCTAGGCGACCTAGTCCTTTTTTTGTGAAAATCTGTCGAAACTCGTTTCTACCAAAAGGGTGCTTAGATCCACAGAAAACCCAAAAATGCATGTATGGTGGGACTAGGTCACCACTAATAGTAACCTAGTCCCTTTTAGCCTTTCAAGAAGTCTGAAAGTGGAATTTGGAGGTCTCAATCTGCACTTTTTGCTTCTTAAGATACTTGGATCTGAAACTTTGATTCTCGACCTGTAGGTGTCTTTTATTGAATGTTTTCCCTAGCCAACAAGGATATGTCTTCAAAAATATTTCAATCCACTCTTGAATGATTCCCAAACCTACAAAATACCTAAAGCTGCAAACACACACAAAGAAGGAAGAAGAAATGTTGATTGTTAGAGATTAGGGGTTTTCCTTGGTCAAACCCCTTTTAGATAATCAAATCAAATGATGAAATAAAGCAATAAAACATGCAATAATGGAGTTGACCTTGCCATGATGATTGATCTTGAGTTGCAGCAATGGAGGATTCATCCCTTGAGTGCTTCAGCAAGATGTCTTGTTGACTTAGAATGTAGAAACCCTAGCTTGTTTGAGAAGAGTAGTGGATGAGAGGTGAGTGAAGATCTGGGTGAGGTGAAAAATGAGACTTGCTAGGTTAGAGGAGGTGCAAAATGAGGGGGAAAACCCTTATTTATACAAGGTGTGCCCTAATTTTCTCAAAATAACACCATACAGGCTGACCTTAGGGTTTTAGAGACAAAATCCTGAAAGAAATTTATGTTAATTTTGAATTTTAAGCTACATGGGACTAGGTCGCCCAAGGTGGCGAGCTACTCCACCTAGGCATTTTTCATTGTTTTTAAGGATTAAAATGTGGTTAATGATGTTTGTCGGGATTGTCTCATGAAGCACACTGAGGTAAGGCATGTATGTGTATTAAGGAGTCATTATAGCATAAGAAAGGGTAAATTTAGTGAAGACAAGCCTAGGAAAGTGTGAAAATGTTTTGCAACACCGTACAACACTTTGGCACAAGGCATGGAAAGGGGTAAAAAGAGGTTGAAAAAGGTCCAAAATCCATAGGCAAGAGCCCAAATGAGTGAAAAGTGTCAAAGGCTACACTTTTTGGCGACACATAAGGTAATTTGTTGATTACACTATGTAACAATCTAAAAATGAAATCTTGTAAATTCAATTTTGAAATTAGAAAATGCACTAATCGTTCCAAATTAAGCTAGATATGATGAAATTAATGAAACTAAAACTTAGGAAACTAAAACAAAAATCTGAAAGTAGCAACTAGAAGCATATAAATGAAGATTTCAATTTCTAAAAATGAAGATCAAGACCCGATAATGGATTCATTCACCTTATCGTGAATGGGTCCTAGATGAGGTTTTTGAAACTGATTTTTACATATTTTCAAGTTTTTTATAGTGGTTTTTAGATTCAGGTTTTCTACAGTAAGTTTTAGTTTAATTTTATGTAGAAAGTAGTGTGAAATTTAAGTGCAAAATGTGACAAAATGATGACCTAAAAGACCTAGTTTGATATGCAATTTTTGTTTCAATTTTAAAATGCAAGTTTATATAATGTAAATGATATGCAAAATGACTATTTTTTTTGTATTTTTTCAGATCTAAAGAATGAAAAATATGCAATCCTAAAACCTTTAATGAGATGCAAATTTGAATGCAAACTAGGCACCTTAAATGAGATCTAATTCAATGAAAAGGAATGCAAGATCTAACTCTAGGATGAAAAGTACTCCAAGATTAGAAAACTACAATGCTCAAAAAGTTAGGTTCACCAAAATGAAACAAAGAAAAATGATGAAGTTCGTCAATAATGAAATGACAAATTGGTTCAGTTATTTTCACTTGCTATTTCATTCAATTATGAGGGTTATAATGCATAAATGAGTTATAGAAATAAATCCTAACCCAAATAACCGTAAAAAGGAAAGTTTTAAGAAGGTCAAATGTTATGTACTTGTTGTAAAAAATGTTTTTTCGGGCCTCACTAAGGAATCATTCGCTCTATGGTGAATGTGTCATGGCTAGGGTTCTAGAAAATCAATTTTGGGTTTATGCTCTTCAATGTTTGCACTCCCAAATCCTAGTCAGAGACTGTCAAAAACCTGGAAATAAATTTTGTAGCTCAATTTCTATGATTTTGCAAATTTCTTAGCAACTTTGATAACTTTTGCAATTTTGCTCTCCCAAATGCTCTTCAACCTAAAACTTGCAATCACGCATCAAAGGAGAGAATAATGTTGTTTTGTTAGGGAATGGGGGTTTTCCTTGGTCAAACCCCATTTTGGTAATTAAACCTTGAAATGAAACATGCATAAAGGAATGATGAATGAACAACAATATGTAACAACTCACCAAACCTTAATTGAAACCTTGGATTATAGATATGCAAACTAGCATGAAGTGGCCTCAATGAATGTTAGGCTTTATCCCTCATAATCTATAATTAATTAGGCTTGGATTTGAATTAAAGAAGCCAATTAATTAATAAAGCCCGAGATTAGTGTGAAATTGTAAAGATACACTTTACAACACCCTAAATAAGGCACCATTAAGTCCATTTAGTTAAATTGGGCCCTACACTTAATGTGAATGTATAAAACACATTAAAAAACTAAATCAAGGTGTAATTAAGCTCATTTTAATATTAATTATTCCCAAATTAAGTGTGAAAAAGGGATAGCATTTTTGACACTACAATCATCTAAAGAGATTGTTTTGCAAGCTTTTGTGTTAGTCTTCACGCAAGACCTAGGCACCTTCGGGGTTTATTCCCATCCACTACTCATGACCTTACCTATAACTTAATACCCAAATAATTAACAGTGATTTTGATCAATTGAACCTTTAAATCCACTTGTTTTCATAATTTTTGGTTTTCATGTGAAATTGGTAGTTTTTGCTGATTATACAGACATGTTTCAGATATGTTTGATCGGTGTCAATTTTTTATCAAACAATGATCCAAGCCAAATTTCGTGATGTTTTGCAGACAGTGTTTTCCATCATTTCTACAAAAAAAACTCCAAGACATACATGTATGGTTGGGGAATTTCCCCGACCCTACAAAAACATTGTGTTTCTTTTGTATATGCATTGATAAAACCTGCATATACAAACCAAGTGTACTTACATTTAATGTTTTATGGTCGAGGAATTTCCCTGACCCTACAAACAATTCAATGCTGCATTTTTATTATCGGTATTTTTTGTCAAACATACAAAATGATTATGACTTTCTCATGTTACTTGTATTATCAGCAATTTTTGTTCAATATGCAAATGTTATGACTTTCCCAAGTGTTGTTTGTTGAATCGAAAATTTTTGCCGAATATACAAACAAAAATTAAACTACCTCACTTGTAAGGTAAGGGTTTTTCCCCGACCTAATAACAAAAAAAAAATTCCTTATTTTTGCAAGTTCGTTAAAATTTAATGACTTAGCAAAATTTTAAGAGTTCAAACCCCCAATTTTTGCATAGTCAAAATTTTATGACGACTTTGCAAGAGGCAGAATTCTACCCATTTGCAAGGTCATTGAAATTTAACGAAATTGTATTTTTTTACAAAAACATTAATCCACTTGCAATCTCGCCAATTTTCAACGTATATGCACATTTTTGCTAAAATTTCTCTAGCACTAGAAATTTTCCTACTTTTGCATCCATCACGCTCAAACCTTAGTTTTCGCACAATCGCTTTGTTTTTAATTATCGTTGTGATTTCCAAATATGCTATATTTCCTAACATCTCGAAAATGCTAATCTTGTTATGCAATTTCTTGTGCATGTTTTCCGATATTATCTCACCTTTGTACTCTTGCAGATCTATTATTTTGCCAATGTGAGATCTGTCTCCAAGCAAGGGGAAAGCCATGAAATATAAATATCAAGGAGTCTTTCCAGTGACTATAGTTTCATCCAATGTCGATGATATCAAGGATATGGAAATCGAGTATGTTGACATGTCTAAGTTTATTGAGTTCTAAGAAACAACCCTTGGACAATGGAATGAGATCAATTGTTCAAATTAACATACATCTTGTGGCCTCATTTCTAGTAGTTGCTCAGAATCCTGATTTTATCCTTTAGGTGGCTTCTCATTACAAGAAAGATGACAAAAAATTCTATGATTCAAATGGGAATGCAGTGATGGAATTGGATTTTGAATTATTTGGCAAAGAATTCATATGTCTGAGCATTGACAGATATGTAGAGATTTCCAAAGAATCCACATAAGCAAAGTATGATAAAGATTTTGATTCTACCAAAAGGATGATCAACAGTAAATGGTTGAAAGCCCCTAGACCAGGTGTCACAAGGTGGCCTAAGAATCCTCCTCATAGTGATTTCATAGAAGAGGTAAACAACCTCATTACTCTTCTTAGTAGGGTACATGGTTTACCTTCTTCTTTAACATTTGAAGACTAGATGTACTTGTACATCAAGATTATTTTGAAAGGGAAATAGTAGATCTTCTAGGGTGAGAAAATAAACAATGATATCCATGAACAACTAGCCCAAGTGCTTACAATGCACAAGTTCTATATGACTTCTTATTTGGTCTATGTTGCAGTGGAAATGAGGAATTTTCCAGGTCTAATCATTGAGGGAGATAGGAAACTGACACAGGTTTACAATTATTTCCCACAAATTACCCTCAAAGGAAGCATCAATCATTTCAGAAGGGTGAACGATGCATTTTTTGCTCCACTCATGTGTACTTTTGATCTAGAATTGGAGAATAAAAGAGTATCAGATGAATCTTGGAAGATTGTGAATAAATATGGTTGTCTTTATCTTCAATTTCTATTTTTTACTTATTTGAGAGTTGGATGTTTTGTCAGTTATCCATATATGCTTCCTTATTATCCTAGCGATAAGATTGTTTTGATGGAATTATGCAGACAAATCATTGTAGTACATAGCAAAAAAATGGAATCCCATAAACTTGGATTCAAATTCCCATTAACAATTGGTAGATACTCTATTCAGACTTCACACAAGGCCAAAGTTGTTTAGTCAGAAATGCACCAAGTTACAATAAAATTGTTCAAAGAAAGACCTGATTTTAATTCCATAAGTATGAAGGACCAAATCAAAATGACTTATTCCCATGTACATCAAATTGATGATATATGGATTGACATCAGGATAGAGCATAAAATCAAGAAAATTAACTATTGTAGATTAACTCTGGAGCAAATAAAGGAATTGGACCTAGCCCATATCCCTAAAGACATGGAGTATGATAATAAGATATTGGATCTCGCTTATAAAAGAAAGAATAATTGAAGGCTCACCTTTTTCTCCCATTCAATGTTCCCGAAAAGAGGTAATCTCAATCCGAGAGAGATTTGAACCCATTCTAGCTAACACTAATGTTTGGTTAGAAGAAAGAGGAATACAGTTGAAACCTTTCCTCACTAGATCATAAGATGAGACACAAGGTCAAACAGGTAAGAAGTATGAGTTGAGGACCAAGAATAAAAATGATGCTCCAAATTCTAGTTGACCTTCAAAGCCTAAGATCAAGTTTGTGGTAAAGGGTGGCAAGAAGAAGAGTGAGAAATCTACAAAAGGGCCATCTATTGAAGCACAAGAGGAGTTTGTGCAGGAAGAGGGGCAATTTGAGGAACAAAGATATGAAGAATTAGAATTGTCTCCTCATGAGAATATTCTCAAGGATCCTCATGTTTTCTCTCCTCCAATTGCCAATGTTGTATCTACTCCCACTCCTATAACCTCACATGTATCTAGTGTTCATGTTAATGTTCCTCCTTCAGTTACAAGTGTTGTTGATCCTATTGTGTTAATTCATTTTGTGCATTTGTTCCCTATCTCAGGGTCACCAATTGGAAGTCCAAAACAAGGGTTAGATAATATGTCTAGTTCCCCTATGTCATTACCAAGCTTGTATTCACCATCTTTTGACCTTACCTCACATTCATATTTAGAGCAGTTCATGAATGAATCTGTTCAACTATCTAGTGCTAAAATTCCAAATGTTTTTTTAACTGACACTCCTCCCATTGTGACTACCACTTTTGTGTGTAACAACTATATCACATACAATGATTGCACATCTTGAAGAGAGCTCACCACTCCTGCCTTGGTTTTCATCACAAAGGTCGAATAGGAGAAAAGAATCTATCTCTCTAGATGAATTTGACTTTACATAGCTTACATTTTCCAAAACAAGAACCAAGAATAAAGCAAAGACTCTTTCTAGGATGATTTTCGATAAAGAGGGTAATAAATATGCAAAGGTAGCTTTGCCTCCCTTTGACAAAACTTATGAAGAAGTGGATATCACAAAATACTCTATCACAAGGGTGGAATTGGGCAAGGTAACTCATGAGAGTGCTAAGGCAGATGTTCAATCTGCAATGGACTCTCTCATAGAGAAGTTTGAAAAGGAGAAGAAGATGAAGGATCACTATAAGGTCAAGACATAACAACTTACAGTTTTGCTACAGAAGATTATCCAATCTTCTGAATCTGTTGAGCCGAAGTAAATTGCAATCGGTGTTGAAAACCCTATCATTCAGAAGGTAGAAAAGGTGCACACTAGGGGCAAGGTGATCGATGAATTTCTTGATTGGATGATTGTCCTGGGGGTAGAACTTTTGAAGTTCTCCATTGAAAAGCTTGGGAAAATAGAAGACATGATAAAAATACTGGATGAAACTGTTAATACTATTTCTCAAGAGAAAGAAGATGTGGAAAATAAAAGGCAAGAATGGATGAAAATAAAAAAGTTGAAGACAGACACTCTAGTGGAAGTTGGGATCATTCCCGATAGAGATGTTTATGTAGAAGTGAAAGAAACTATGCTTCATAAAGAGACCATCATCATCGATCTACTCAATAATTTCCAAGTTGCTCGTGAGGTTGGGAAAGAAAATTATATGTAGCTTATCCATAAGATTGAAGAAATTTTGTGTAAGCTATGTGTTGATGATCAAAAGTTTCTTTCACCAAACATAGTTGTCCAAGAGTTCACCAGCATGATTCAAAGGGAGTTCGAAGATCAGGCATTCTCAATTCCTTAGATGGATAAACTCCTGGATATTCAATTAAGTTTGGAAAACTTGAAAGTTTTCATGGGAAGCCATGAAAAGTGATAATACTGTAAGAGATTCAGTTACAAGAGTTTTGTGCCATCTTCAAGCATACTTCAGGACTGGACGATAATGAAGTGTGAGCAATCCTGAAGAAGCATGATGATTTTCTAATGAAGGACGGTGGAGAAGGCTAAATCTTCCTTTTATTAGTTTTTAGTATTTCCATGCTTTTTGTGATTAATCAAAGGCAATTTACATGTCATTTGTCATTTCCAAAATTGTAAATACATGTAAAAATAGAGAATTCCTCTAATAACTTTGGAATTAAATGTTGAATAAGTCGAAATTAGTTATTTATTTCCTAGATTAGCTCTTTTTCTCTCATCTATAAATATGAGAGAGCTCTTTTTTAGTTTTTACCTTTAATCTTATGCAACGAAATGTTGCCCAAATTGAAACTCAACTTTGAGACTTTGTGTTCAAATTGTAAGATCAATTCCATTTAATAAAGGAGGTGAATTTTGATATCAAACTTTGTGTTGAATCAATTTTTTATGAGTGAGGATGTTCTTCTGCCATTCTTGAAAATTTCTCTTGTGTTGATTGGATAAGTGGTGTTTCATTATTATGATTGGAAGGACGTTCAAGATAAGTTATATAAACTTTGTGTTATATTGTTTACTTGAAATTTTGTGTGTTGTTAATATCTTTTGGTGAATTATTGTCAAGACTTTGAGCTTGGATTTATTCACTTTGTATGTGAATCTATTTGGTGAAGTGGGTTGACAGACTTTGTGCTCCAACTTATGTCATTGGTTACTACATAACTCTCGTTGAAGACAGTGGAAATATTTTGTGCTTTGTGTGTCTTCCAGTTACTTATCACATAGTTATATCGGTACTCTTTGATTACTCTTACATTTAATCAAGAATATTGGGGATTACTACTTAGGTTAATATTAGAAGTGTAGAAACATTGTTGAATTTTATCGTGAAACATTGTAAACATTTTTTTAGAAAGAAGAGAAAATGATGAATGAAACACACCCCCCACATGGTTAAATCTAGTGTAAATACCTTTAGCTTGGCATAGTTTAATTTTGTTACAATAAGTAGTAAGAAGCGAGCCTCCCCTTTCTAAGAGGAGAGATTTATCTCATCATAACTACAGCTGAAATCACTATTTTGTAATTTGTAAAGGAATTACAAAATATTCACCCAATGCTACTAATGGATCTTTGGAGACAAATTCATGATAAACAATTGTTATCTAGCAAAGGATAATGAACTACTCAAGTGATTACCATGTTATGTTTTATGTTATCAAGTTTCCTCAAGTTTAGATCCCTTTGTGTGCAATTATATTATGATTTTTTACTAGGTGTGTCCTAGTTGAACAAGGTCTAGAGTGTCTAAATTCTTGAGTTTTCCAATTTGTTTCCTTCCAAGTATTTTTATGATCAATTTTACCACAAAATGAGCTATTTCTTATCAGTTAAATCCTAGACCACCCTCTTGCCCTATCCATACTTTTAGTTACCACTAGGTGTTGCAACTTAAGCTAGAGTTGGAGCTAAGCCAAGAACTTGTACCATTAGTACATTCAATAACTATTATATCCATCATCAACTAGGATAAGTAAGTATAAGAATATTGTTTCGACTCTTAAACTTTCATGCTTTATGTCTACATACTTCGTATCCTTGTTTTTTCTCAATAGCAAAATTTTAGTTACTTAAAGAAAATGTTTGGCTATTTTACTGCATTTATAGCACACACATGTCTCTATATATTATTCCTTCTTGCATATTAACCATGTCCATTTAGAAGAGTTGAAACAATAAATTTAATTAAACTTGGTAGTTTTTATTAAGAAACATTTTTTTTCCTAAAAGTGGGATTCCTCTACTCAAGGTCATCCTTTATGTATTAGGGCATAGTTGGTAGCTAGTTCTCTTGATTATAGGTCCTTGGTGAACACTTTTTAACATTTTTAACTCTTCGGTAAGTCCCTTAATAGATAAGTAATAGGAAAATAAATCATAGCAAAATAAATATATTATTTTCTTGATGACAAAAGAAAATAGAAATGAGCCACAAGGTAGAAAAAATAAATACAAAAATAAAAATCCAAATGTAATGATGAAACCTTGAATATATATCCATTATACTTCAAGGTGCACTAGTAGAGAAACTTTCATAATTTTACCTTTTATATGTAAATTGTGTACAAAGATCAAACAAAAGAGCTTGAAACAATCATTAAAATGACCATATGGTAATTTCATGATTGGGAACAAACTGTCCCTCATAATTGTTTAAAAGATAACTTATAGTTACCACATATAAAAGTGGTATAGAATGATAGCAAGTTGCAGTTATGTTATTGCAAGGATAATATACATAACCATTTTGTATTGATGTAATGTGACAAACTTGTGCATGTGTGTGTGTGTGTGTATGTGTGTGTATGGATGTATGTATATATGTATGTATGTGTGGTGTCAAAAAAAGTATCCCTTTTTTCCACACTTAATTTGGAAATAATTAATAATAAAATGAGCTTAATGTTGCCTTAATTTAGGGTTGTAATATGTTTTACATATTCACATTAAGTTTAGGGCCCTTTTAAAATTAAATGGACTTAATTGTTCCTTATTTAGGGTGTTGTAAAGTGTATCTTTACACTTTCACACTAATCTAGGGATTTATTAATTAATTGAGGTTAATTTTCTTTAATTGGCCCCTTTAATTCAAATCCAAGCCTAATTAATTGCAATTTCCGAGGGATAAAACCCAACATTCATAAATTTCATTACATAACACTTAAATTTGGAAGATGCGTGTCCTAGGTAGGTGACCTAGGACCCATTCGCCATAGGGTGAATGGGTCCTCACTTAGTCCTATGACCCTATTTTTTCATAATGTTTCACATTGCTTGATGTGTGTCCTAGGTAAGTGGCCTAGGACCCATTCACCCTATGGTGAATGGGTCCTCACTTAGACCTAGGACCCCTCTTAGAAATATGTTTTTGGACGTATTTTAATGATTTAAAATCCATAATTCAATGTCGGCTTGTGATATTTGAATTTCGGGAATTAATCTTAAGATATGTATAAATACAAGATTATTTCACTATGTTTCACCTAAGCCAATTTTATAAGCAAATCCTAATAGCAAGTTTATGAGATCAAGACCATTAGAGAGCATTTCAAGGCATTCAAGGGTAGATTATTGAAGAATATTGCAGCAATCAAGGTTCCATTATCATTTCAAAGATGTATTTCATCATGCATGTTGTTTGAACTAATATGTTGATGTAGTTTTCAAGATCTATCTGTAGTTTTCAAGATCTATCAAGCATATCAAAGGCATTGTTTCACATCAAAGTTCATGATCAAGATCTACATTCATTGAGGCCACTTCATGCTAGATTGCAGATTTATCCAAGGTTTCAAATAAGGTATGGTGAGTTGTGACATTACATTTATTCATTCATCATTCCTTTATGCTTTTATTCATTTCAAGGTTTAATTACCAAAACGGGGCTTGACCAAGGAAAATCCCTATTCCCTAACAAAACAACATTTTTCTCTCTTTGATGTGTGATTTCAAGTTTTAGGTTGAAGAACATTTGGAAAGCAAAATTGAAGAAAGTTGCAAAGTTGTCAAAGATGCAACAAAAGTTGTCAAATCACGAAAACTAAGCTACAGGTTTTATATCTAGATTTCCAACAGCGCCCAACTAGAATCTAGGAGTGCAAACTGAGCAGAACATAACCCATAAACTAATTTTCTTGAGCACTAGCTAGGACCCATTCGCCATAGGGTGAATGAGTCCTTAGTGAGGTTTGAAAAAGTGCTTTTGGTGAAAGGTGTACATAGCAATTAACCCTTTCCAAATCTTCCTTTGATTAGTAGTTGGGTTAGATTTAATTTTTTTTACTCATTTACATATTATAGCTTACATATTGAATGAAATTAGAAGAATAAAAGGTTCATCATTTTGTTTCATTTTGGTGAACCACCCTAATTTTCTATATTTCAGTATGTATGTATGTATTCCTTTCAGATGTGGATAATTCTTTGTCATTTCCAACCTAACTTATATATGTATGTCTTCCTTTCAAATGTACAATGCTTTATCATTTCCCACATAGCTTTTGATTGTCTACTCTCTTGACACAAAGACGCGGCAACATGGAGGAATGCTCGCAAAGATCACTTGACTATCATGTGTCTAACTCTTTGGTGGATGGATCCTCTCAAGATGGCATGTATTCACACGATGATGGTTCTCTTCTCATTCCACCTAAGTATAAGGGTATTCCTCATACAATTGTAATGACTTAGGCAAATCCTGCTACTTCTACTCCTCTGACCCCTAGTGGTGAGGCCCAGCCTCTCTCCACTCTAGTTCAATATTTTTTTAATTTATATTGCACCTTTGGATGCCTCCACCCCCACTTTTCCTAGATCTAAGGACTTGGAATATAATGTATCCTTGACAATTATTCAAAGGCGAAAGAAAGGTCTTCCCAAATTTGTCTCCCAATCTCGTACTAAAGTGAAAGGTGTGATTGAATATGGTTGGGGCTAGCATTGTTTATGATAGTTCCCTAGGTATTAGTTTATGTTGGTTTGAGCTTGGCTACAATTGTGTCTTATTCCCATTTGGAAGACTGTTGTTTTTGCTTTGTATTTCTCTATCTCTAAGGAATTTCTTTGTTTTAGGGTTGAGACCTTATTTTGTTTGTCACATATCTCATGGTATTAATTCTATTAACTTATTGAATATGTTTTGTTCAAAGGTTTGAACCCTTTCAAAACCCACTTTTATCAAATAGTTATGTTTACCTCAATAAACCAAATTCTTTTTTTATTGCCCCAAGGATAGACACTTGATATGTGATTGTCCCTTTCGCAAACCCAAAATTGCTCCACCTCAATCAGATATTGACCTTGCTACCACCACTCCTTCTGATATGGGACTGAAAATCTCTAATAGGACCCCTCTACAACCCCCTCACCCACCTCTCCCAGCCTCTCACCCCTCGCTTTCGAAATATCATCATTTAAAGAAGTGGTTGTCATCTCAATCTAGAGCATCAAAGAGGAAAACATAGACACCTCCTCACAACAATAATTCCCCTCTTCTTTCAAATAATCATGATAAGATTCTGATGCAAAATGCCTCCCAAATTCCTATGGATCAAGACCCTCTTATTGATCCCCTTGTAAACAATTCTATGGTGGAAACCCATGATGATGCATCAGTAAATCAGATCAACATGCTATAGTCATCCAAGGAAGACCTCCTTGACTCCACCTAATGAAGTGCAAAAATTCAGTCTTGGAACATACGAGGACTAACTATTCTTGCATGCAAGAAGTGAAAGTTGGTGTTCTTATGCTCCAAGAAGTGAAAGTTGGTGTTCTTATGCTCCAAGAAGTGAAAGTTGGTGTAGCCTAGCTTGATATGACCCTAGCCACGATCTGGCTTCAGGCTCGTTTCTTGCATACCAACCATAATGATGGTGGTGGTGGGGCAGTTTTGGGCTTGGCTTTGTGGATTGCTAAACATATTGTTGCCACTGGTGTTGATCCAAACAGCCATTGTGTTTGGGTCACCACTCTCAAGCACACAATTGTAGGATTTTTCTCTATTTACGCTCCTCACACATCTGTTGAAAGAATTGCCCTTTGGGAATGGATAGACACTAATATTCATATTGTTGAATGGGTTTCGGGGGGTTATTTTAACATGGTTGAGCACCCCTCTAACTGCAGTTCGTTCTCCTTGGCTCATTTATCGAAACCAGAGTTTGATGCTTGGACTCTAGCTAGAAACTCCCTCGGTGTCCATGATCCTCTCCTTGGAAAAAGTAGCCTTAAAATGCCTCATTGGTTTACTTGGAGCAACTATCACGAAGGCCCCCTTAAGAAATCGAGTCGGTTAAACCGATATTATATATCTATTAATTGCCCCATTCTCCCTTCTCCTGATGGTCATCTTATTTCTTTGGACCCATCTTCAACCCTTTGTTCACCTTCCCATCATTACCACCCTTTCCTTCCCAAATTCCACCCACATCCACAAAGACCTTTCGTTCAAGTTAAATATTTCCCATCTTAAAAATCAAGATTGTATAGATGGCCTCCTAGCAATTTGGAAGTCATAACCCAAACCTCAACATGTCAATTAGATCAGCTAGTGGGGAGACATGATTGCTAAATGTACAACCTTCCTTCGATACTGTGGTAGGAGGGCAATAGCTAAACGCCAAAGATTAGAAAAAACTCTCAAAGGCTAGCTAGAACACAGATGTTCTCTTTTAGCCTATAACCCCCATGATAACACCATACAACAATCTATGGTCAATGTTGAAAATTTTCTACGCAAAACAAAAGATTTCAAAGGTAAAAGTGCTCAAATTTGGGCTAGATTACAATGGATCAGAGATGGAGACAGGAGATCTAAATTTTTCTTTCAATACCTTCAACACAAGCATAAAAGTGAATACATCTCTACTATTAAAACTGTTGATGGCAACCTGCAAAACAACCATTATGACATCATGAACACCTTTTATGACCATTTTAGAACCTATTTACTAATGATTCAAAAGATGGCATCCTCCTTCCTTTTCTTGAAGAAAGTGTTGTAGGTTGTATTCCTAAGAAAATAGACTCTGAGTATAGCAAATTTCTTGACCGACCCTCACTTTCGAGGAATTTGATGAAGTGTGTCATGTCCCCTTGCATAGCCCATGATCACCCCACTTACATAACAAATTGATGGAGGAATACATCATGGATATTAAAGATCTAGACCAAAGGCATTAAAAAGGAATAGAAAGAATCGATTATTAAAAGGAAATCAGTGATAATACTAAAGGATAGTACTAACAAACATTAATTATCCCTTAAGCAATTAGGGAAACAATGTTAGTTAAGATCACTAACAAAAATATATGTATGTTGGGACGAATGCATACATTTAAGGGATATGTCCCTCAACCCACCGTAGGTATAAGAAGTAAAGTTCAATAGCAAAGAGGCATCGATAAGAGGAAACAAAATAAAGAGATAGAGATCAACAAAGGAGATACTAAGATAGTAACATCTTTCCCATCAGGTGTATTTCTACCACTTAATATAAGTCGATCTGTTATATATTTATGCTTTCACTAATGATTCTTCTCAGCAGCAATCCAATATATCCGCATTGATCAATTACTCTTATTTACAGCAATCTAATACATTCACATTGGTTGTTTATTCTTCATAACTGCAAACTGAGTTCATTACTTTTATTCATAGCCTCGGAATTATATATATATATGCATTGCTTAGTTTCTCTTTAGGACATTGATCTATGTGCATTGATTAGTCAATTGGTTAAGTATCGACTTGCTCTTTTATATATCAATTATTTCAAACATCAAGATGATTCTATATGTATTGTTATTTATCACTTTTATATTGTTCTTCATGCATAATAATATCAATAAATAAGAAAAGGATGGGTCATGGAGGGGCGGAAGTGCCAAGATCGCTTGGGAGCTCTGCCCATTCCCACAAGTGGGCAAAGTGTTTTTTAAGGTTGTGACATGGTTGGGGAAATTTCAAACATCAAGATGATTCTATATGTATTGTTATTTATCACTTTTATATTGTTCTTCATGCATAATAATATCAATAAATAAGAAAAGGATGGGTCATGGAGGGGCGGAAGTGCCAAGATCGCTTGGGAGCTCTGCCCATTCCCACAAGTGGGCAAAGTGTTTTTTAAGGTTGTGACATGGTTGGGGAAAGTAGGTACAAGTCGCCAACAGGGAGAGTTGTGGTATATCTCTTAGGTTGGTATATGGCTTCAGGAAAACCCACCATGTCACTCCTCCTAGTTCACAATAGGTTGCATTATTGATAGTCTATAAATATGTTACCATGGATTAATGCTAACAAATGTATATATGCATTTTTGGCAATGTTGTTCATGGATGGAATGTAGGTTTGCAAACTCCAGATTACATCATCAAGGATCTATTCATTTGGTAAGGTGAAAACCCTAACCCTAGTTTGTGAAGATTGTGACCCATAGGCGAATTCTAGGGCAAATTAGGATAGGGGACATTACAGTGGTATCAGAGCATAAGCATGCCATCTTGTGAAAATGTGGTTAATGAAAACTTACCAAAGAAGGAACCCTAGTCAAAACAACAACATGAGTGAACAGATGAGCAATGAAATGAGAACATTTGTGGAACAAACCACCCAAGCACTCATGGACCAAAATGAGAGGAATGAAAGAACCACCCAACTTCTCCTCCAAGCCATCCAAAATATGAATGGAAATAACGGAAAGGAGACAAATTCTAATCATTCTGAGAACAATAACCCCATCTCCCCAAAGGCACCCAACTCTAGGCCAACAAGACCCCCCTTCTTATCGAGGGAAGAACACATGGAAGAAGGAGAAGCCAATGAACCCCCTATGGATGATGTGGATGAAATTGTGGAAGCCTACAATAAACTTAACCCTGAATTTAGAAGGAATGTCTCCTTTAAAGATTATTGTGATGCCAAATTAAGAACCACCCCTAGGAAGGAAAGGAAGAGACAACACGACAAAGACCTCAAGAATAGAGTGAGCAAGGTAACCCTCCCTAATTTCGATGGAGAAGGAAAAACCACGGCACACTCGTGGGTCCAAAAGTTGCACATATCTATCACTAAGTCCCATGATAGAGGAGAATGCCATTGGGTTCATTGTGCTCCATCTAACAGGGATGGCCCACGAATGGTGGCACCACGATCTCATTACCCAAGGCCACCAACACATAATCACCTATGATGATTTCATCCAAAGGCTAATCAAATTATTTGACCAAAAGCACCCTGAATGGTACTTTAGAGAACTCACCCAAGTAAGACAACATGGAACTATAGGAGACTATGCCACCAAATTCCAGAAACTTGCTTTCATGGTACTTGAAATCTCTCAAGAAAGACTCACCTACTTGTTCTTGGAAGGATTGAGAGGATCAATCAAAAGCATGGTAAGTGCATTATAACCCACCAACTTAGATGAAGCAATCTGAAAGGCCATGAAATTTGAGGATAACCCACCAAAAGATGAACCCAAGAGCTTTAATACACCCTCCAATCCCTCTTACAACAAAGGAAGGCATAAGAAGGAAGCTTCATTAAGAACATGTTCCTACTGTAATGAAAAGCGAGAATGTGGTCATATGTGTAAATCGATGGACGATCTGAAAAGGAAGGGTTTGTGCTTTAAATGCCATAGACCATGGGAACATGGCCATAAATGTGAAAGAAAGGGTCAAGCCCACAAGATAGAAGCAACCCCCAAAGGAGAAAGCGAGGAGAACCCCAACAAAAGGGCAAGATACAAAGATGAAAAACATGTGACTCTAGCCACTATCTCTCAAGCCTCCAAGCATTGCCCATTCCAGATCAAGAGCATCCTCAAAGGACATAGGGTTATCACCCTTGTAGATAGTGGGGCATCCCACAATTTTATTGACAAGAGACTAGTTGCACAAAAGAAATTAGAAACCATAAACTTAAAAGGTTTTGTAGTAGCCACCGCCATTGGAGCCAGGGTCCAATGCACAAAGATAGTTCCCCAATTAGAAATCACCTTAGGGAAGCACCATATTAAAGAAGATTTCTATGTGGTGCCATTAGACGTTGATGTAATACTAGGCACCCCTTGGATATACTCCCTAGGATGCTTCATGTTTGACCTTTCAAACTTAACAATTCGCTTCCAACATGAGGGACAAGAAGTCACCTTGAAAGGATTACCCGATGGCTCTCCTGAGGTAGTTTCATGCAAAAGAATGGAAAGAAATTTTAGGCATGGACAAGGAGAATGGGTTGCAAAATTCATGATCCTTGATAAAACCCCCTCACAAGGCAAGGCAATTCACATAGACATCCAACCCATCTTAAGCAAACATAAGAAAGTGTTTGGTGACATTCCACCAAGGCTACCCCCAAAAAGGGGATTTGAACACATCATAGAGCTAGAAGAGGGAGCAAAACCGATAATAACCACATCATACTGACACCCCCACAAGTTCAAAGAAGAGATTGAAAAGACGATTAAAGAGCTACAAGAAATGGGCCATATCCAACCTAGTTCCATCCCTTTTGCATCATCCATAGTCTTAGTCAAGAAAAAGGATGGCACCATGAGAATGTGCATAGACTACAAAGCTTTGAACAAGAAAACAATCAAAAATCGCTATCCTATAGCAAGAATAGATGAATTGATCAACAAACTCTATGGGGCCAAATACTTCTCCAAGATTAATTTATGATCGGGGTGTCACCAAATAAGGATGAGGAAAGAGGACATTCCAAAAAATGCTTTTTGATGCCACTATGGGAACTTTGAATTTTTAGTCCTACCCTTCGGACTCACAAATGCTCGAGCCACCTTTCAATCATGTATGAATCATATATTCTACAAACAACTAAGGAAGTTCCTACTCATTATTTTTGCCAACATCCTTATCTACAACAAGACATGGGAGGAACACCTCAAACACATTGAGGAAGTCCTAAAAAATTTAGACAAGAGTCTTTGTATGCTAAAAGATCGAAATGCGAGTTCGGCTTGGAAGAAATGCTTTACTTAGGCCACAAAATCAATGCACAAGGAGTGAGTGTAAATGAGGAAAATATTGCAGCAATTAAGGAATGGCGAAGACCCAAAACCGTCACACAACTAAGAGGCTTCGTAAGGTTATGCAGCTACTATAGATGCTTCGTAAAGGGATTTTCAAAAATAGCCACCCCACTGACAGACTTAACCAAAAAGGGAGCCTTTGTATGGAATGACACGCCTCAACAAGCTTTCGAAAAACTAAAAGAAGCAATTAACTCATGCCCTGTTCTAGCCATCCCTGATTTCACTCTACCCTTCGAACTACAATATGACGCATTTGGAGAAGGAATTGGTGTAGTCCTTATGCAGAACAAGCATCCTGTTGCATTCAAAAGTTGTAACCTCATCAAGACTAAGAAACACTATTTAATCTATGACAAAGAAATGCTAGCCATCATGCATGCCTTAGCAAAATTTTACCAATACCCGGTTTGTAGGAAGTTCCACATTAAAACAGACCACAATAGCCTGAGATACTTCATGAACCAAAAAGACCTAAATGACAGGAAACAAAAGTGGGTAAGCCGAATATAAGCTTACGATTTTGATATTGAATACATGAAAGGAACAAACAATGTAGTGGTTGATGCCTTATCAAGATGACCCTACTTGAACACCTTAACCCACATAGCCGCAGATTGGAAAAATGGTATCATTGCAAAACATGTCAAGGACCCCCAAGCTAACAATATCCTTGAAGGACATCCACCCTATGGAGAATACAAAGTAGTGGAAGAACTTATCCTATATAAGGATAGGATATTCCTTGTGCCTAACTCCAAGATGAAGGAAAAAATTCTTAAGGCTATGACACCCCTTGGTAGGACACCAAGGGTATTATAAGACCTACAAACAAGGGAGAGATACTCTTGGAAGGGCCTCAAAAAAGATGTACTAAGGCATGTACAAGAATGCATGACCTGTCAAAGGAACAAAACTGAGCAAAGCCACCCAGCAAATCTCCTACAACCTTTGTCATTTCCAAATCAAAAATGGCAAAGTATCTCCATGGACTTCATCACAAGACTACCCAAAGCTCAAGGAAAGGATTGCATCTGTGTAGTTGTGGATCGCCTCACCAAGTATGCCCACTTCTTGGCCATATCGATGGAATATTATGCCCCCCAAGTGGTAGAAGTATTCTTTAAAGAGATTTTCAGACTACATGGTCTTCCAAGGAATATAGTAAGTGATTGAGACAATCGATTCCTTAGCCAATTTTGGCAAGAGCTATTTCAACTGGCAAGGACTGATCTTACACCCAGTACGAGTTACCACCCTCAAACGGATGGACAAGCAGAAATCGTGAACAAGTGGGTATAAGGATATTTGAAAAAATTATGTCACTAGCCAACAGAACACATGGGTGAAATGGCTACATCTTGGTGAATATTGCTACAACACTACTCACTACATGTCAATCAAGATGAGCTCATTCAAGGCATTGTATGGGTACGAACCAACCTCCTTCGAAAGCTTGATTTCATAAGAAAGTCGAGTGCCGGGGGCAAAGGATCTTGTACAACAAAACATGGACATTATAAATGCCCTCAAAGACAACTTGCAACAAGCACAAAACCAGCAAAAGATCTATGTCGATCAAAACCGCACCGAGAGAACCTTTGAAGCTGGAGAACTAGTGTCCTTACGATTACAACCATATAAGCAATCATCCATCAAGATGAATGCATCAGAAAAACTTAAACCCTGATTTTATGGACCTTATAAAATCTTGAGGAAGATCGTTGAAGTAGCTTATGAAATAGAGTTGCTCAAGGATTAGCTCCATTCACAACATCTTTCATGTATCCAGGTTGCAAAAAGTTTTAGGACGAGTTGTCCCATGTAACGAATTACCCCCACTTGACGATGAGGGCAAACTAATCCTCAAACCAGAAGCAATCCTTAACATGCGTGAGAAGCGATTAAGGAATAAGAATATCCCAAAAAAATTGATCAAATGGAAAGGCTTATCGGAGGAAGAAGCCACATGGGAAAGAGAAGAAATATTCAATCACCCAAGCCTAAAATTGCTTAAGGGCGAGCGAATTGAGAGGGGAGGATTGTCATGTCCCCTCACATAGCCCATGATCACCCTGCTTACATAGAAAATCGAGGAGAAAGACATCGCGATTATTAAAGATCGAGATCGAAGGCATTAAAAAGGAATAGAAAGAATCGATTATTAAAAGGCAATCAACGAAAATGCTAAAGGATAATACTAACAAAGATTAATTATCCCTTAAGCAATTAGGGAAACAATGATAGTTAAGATCATTAACAAAAATATATGTCTGTTGGGACGAATGCATACATTGAAGGGATATGTCCCTCAGCCCACCGTAGGTATAAGAAGTAAAGTTCAATAGCAAAGAGGCATTGATAAGAGGAAAAAAATAAAGAGATAGAGATCAACAAAGGAGATACTGAGACAGTAACGTCTTTCCCATCGAGTGTGTTTCTATCACTTAATATAAGTTGATATGTTATATATTTATGCTTTGACTAATGATTCTTCCCAACAGCAATCTAATATATCTGCATTGATCAAATACTCTTATTTACAGCAATCTAATACATTCGCATTGGTTGTTTATTCTTCATAACTGCAAACTAAGTTCCTTACTTTTATTCATAGCCTCAAAATTATATATATATATGCATTGCTTAGTTGCTCTTTAGGACATTGATTTATGTGCATTGATTAGTCAATTGGTTAACTGTCTTCATAAGTACATCAACCTACTCTTTTATGTATAACAGTTATTTTAGACATCAACATGATTCTATATGTATTGTTATCTGCCTCTTTTATACTATTCTTCATGCATAATAATATCAATAAATAAGAATATATTTGAGTGTTTAAATCTAATTAGAAAACCCCCTTGAGGGAAGGGGCCTAGGGAGAGCCATGGAGGGGTGGAAGTGCTAAGATCGCTTGGGAGCTTCGCCCATTCCCACAAGTAGGCAAAGTGTTTTCCGAGGTTGTGACATGGTTGGGGAAAGCAGGTACAAGTCACCAACAGGGAGAGTTGTGGTATACAACCTCTTAGGTTGCTATATGGCTTCAGGCGAACCCACCATGTCACTCTAGTTCACAATAGGTTGCATTATTGATAGTCTAAATATGTTACCATGGACTAATGCTAACAAATATATATATGTAGGGTGATAGCGTTTCGGCTCTCATTTCTAGTGGCTCTTCTGATGTGACCTTGCCTACAAGGAGGAATACTGATGAAATCTTTGAAACAGTGGCTGCAGGCATTCATTCTTCTGATATTGGGGCACTGGCTTCGCATGATAAGGCAAGGCAAGTGGAAGAGGGCTGGATTTCTGTTAAGGGCAAGAAATCTAAGTTATTTACGCCTTCTTTTGACATGACTCTCCGCTCCCACAAGAGTAGCTCTAAATGTAAATCTTGATGGTTTTTGGTTGGGGGCTGGTCTTTGGCTGGCTGCAGGTTCTTTTTGCAAATTTGTTTTAGGTTGTGGGAGCCTATTTTTTTTTAAAAAAATCCATGTTCTTTGGCTTTGAGCGCCTTTATTACCCTTGGTTGTCTGTGCTTTCATAGTCATTATGTTAGGACAACTTTCTGGTTGAGGGTTCCAGATCCATTCAAAATCTGTGTGTAAAGGGTTTCGGGTCCCTTCAAAACCTGTTTTTACCTTAATCAAAAAAAAAACAAATGTATATATGCATGTTTGGCAATGTTGTTTATGGATGGAATGCAAGTTTGCAAACTCTGGATTAAATCATCAAGGAGCTATTCATTTGATAAGGTGAAAACCCTAACCCTAGTTTGTGAAGATTGCGACCCATAGGTGAATTCTAAGGCAAATTAAGATAGGGGACATTACAAAGCGCTCCTTTGCATGGCCTTAGAAAAGAGTCCTCGAATAGATGGCCTTCCTATTGAACTTAATAGAGCTCTTTGGCCCCACATCCGCAAGGATTTTTTTAATGTTTACCTTGAAGGAATGAAAAATGGGTCTTTAGGAAACATTATCAACCAAGGGCTAATTAAGCTTATCCCAAAGGGAAGGAGGACATTGTTAATAGTTGGAGACCTATTACTCTCCTCAACACATCCTACAAAATAATTGTTGAAGCTTTGACTCAAAGAATCAAACATATTACTCAGGAGATAGTTCACCCAAAATAGACCGATTTCCTTGGTGGCAAATTTATTTTAGATAACTTGGTTTTGGCTTGGGAGATTACGAAATGGGCTCAACAATCAACTCAAGATGCTCTCATCATTAAGCTAGACTTTGATAAAGCCTACGACCGCATTCATTGGTCGTTTACCCTCAAAATATTAAAATGGATTGGTTTGGCCCAAAAATGTGTGAACAAATCAAAATGTTTTTTTATGGATGCAAATGCTAAAGGTGTTGTAAACGGTATACTTTCTCCACAATTCCCCTTGCAAAAATCCATTCGTCAAGGATGTCCTCTAGCTTCTTTCTTGTATGTGCTCGCTATTGGTGCTTTGGGATATATTTCCCAACATGCCCTTACTAATAAGATTATAAGAGGATCGCACTTCCAAAGAATAAACTCTTAACTCCCATTTTGTTGATGACAGCATGAACTTCATTCAAAATTCAATGGAAGAAGTGACCAATATGCTTGATATATTGGATCTTTACCGTTCTATTTCAAAGTCTACATTAGTTATGCACAAAACTGAATTTATAATAACTATATATGATCCTCACCCTCCTTGGATTATGAGTGAGTGGAGAGAGGTGAAACACGGTACCATCACAAGATATCTTGAGATACCATTGAAATGATTATTGATATTCATAATTGTGTGATTACAAAAAGAGACGAAAGCTCCTTATAAAGAAAATTACAAGACAATGTTTCTAAAAAGAAACAATTGTTAACAGAAGCAAACTAAAGCAATAAATTGAAAGATACTACAACCAACTAAAGCATATACAAAAGTTACTAAAAACTAAGTTAATAAACGATTAACTAAAACTAAGATAGCCATTAATATTACATTTAATATTTTAATACCCTCCCTTAATGGTCATCCTACAAACAAAAACTAAGTCTACACATATTCTTCTGGAAACATATTATTGGTGATTGATAACTGGAGAAGCATAACCACCTCATGATTACTTATCCTTTCTCATAGAACAATCAAATAAGACACCAACACTCGAAAATTGTGAGCTTCCTCTGCTTCCAGGTGTTATAACTTTTCCTATTGAACCTTTGCGTACTTTCCAACATGACGTTGGTCAAAGCAATCATCCCTCCCATTTCCCAAAAGCTCGAAAAACGAGGTAACACTGTGATCAATTGGCACAAACTCTAGACAATCAGCTGGCACAGTCTAAAAAAGAGGCTCAAAAACTTGTAAGTTTTTGTTTAAACCTTCGAAAACTCTAAAAAAGCTGCAAAAATTTTATAGAAGAATTTTCAAAAACTCTTTAAAATCTTTAAGCTCATGATTTTTTATTTTGAAAAAAATCACCCAAAAAACTGGTCGGCAAACCCTAGCAACCCCCCACAATTTTTTTAGATAGGAAAAAACCAAAAACTCTTCATAAAAAACACAATAAATTTTTTTAGAATAAATTTCGAAAAACTTTTTGCATGAATTTTTCTTTTTCAACCAGAAAAAACCTTGTCAAAAAACTAGTACAATTTTTAAGAAAAACAATTGTCAAAAATCCTTTCCTAATGATTAGCAGATAACCCATCATTGGAACCCTAGCAAAAACCCTCTGAACTTTCTCAAGTCATGGCTTTGAAAACAAGGACAATTTTTTTCAAAAAGATTATCAAAAAGACAACCAAACTAGAAAACTTGGTCACACTTGTCGTGGCACATGAACAACCTATGAAGAACATCAGAAACTCCCAAACCAGTGAGAATTAGATGGGAATCTCCAAAAATCAATAGAAAAATCCTAGGCGATTATCTAGGTCACAACTCATCTCCCTGATCTCGTCGCACCACAAATAGAAAGGTAGGTCACGACTTAAAGGGCAAAAAAACCTATTGAAACCTTTCACAAATTGTAAAACCTGTGATTAAAAAATTGCCCAAAATACCAGAGGTCATGCGCTGCAACCTGTCACAACTTTTCTCAAAGTCATCCAAAAGCACAGAAAAAAAAATGTGTGCCAAAACACATTAGATTGCTGCACTGAAAAAGAGCCACGAAAAATTGCAAAAAGACCACATGAAAAATGAAAGAAATATGCCCAGAAAGCCAACGCGGAATCACGAATTTTCTGCACAAAATCACCAAAAAAAAAACAATTTGCAGAGATCTACTCCATAAAGACACGTGCGGCCCAGAAAGTACAATCGCCTAAAAAATTTGAAAAACCCTACAATCAATTTCTTCAAAAAACCACGAATTGAAGCTGACAAAAATCCACGATTCTTCCTCTGACAAACCCACGAAAAATTTCCTTCAAAATTCTTCAAAAAAAAACTTCAATTTTCAAAAATTTCTAAAAAAAAATTCTTCGAATTTTTTTTTTTAAATCGGCTAAAACTAATCAAGTTCAAGCCTGAGCTCTGATACCATGAAATGATTATTGATATTCATAATTGTGCGATTACAAAAGGAGACAAAAGCTCCTTATAAAGAAAATTACAAGACGATGTTTCTAAAAAGAAACAATCATTAATAGAAACAAGCTAAAGCAATAAACTGAAAGATACTAAAACCAACTAAAGCGTAAACAAAAGTTACTAAAAACTAAGTTAATAGACAACTAACTAAAGCTAAAATGACCATTAATATTACATTTAATATTTTAATAACAATTTGGAATTAGAGTTACTCTCACGGATATGTGGAAGTGGTTCTTGGCCAAAATCAGAAATAAACTCTTTAATTGGACCAGCAGATTTCTTTCCATGGTTGGAAGAATTCAAGTTGCCAACAAAATTCTCCTTGCCAATCATGTGTACATTTCCTCGTGTTGGTTACCTTGTAAATCATACTATAATCAGTTAACCCAATTAATTAGAAACTTCCTTTGGGCTAAGTGAGGAAACAAAAAAGGGTTACCTATTACTTCGTGGGTCCACTGCATTCAACCAAAGGATAGAGGAGGTTTAGAAATCATTGACCCTTTCTCTCAAGGCATTTACCTCACTACCAAATGGATTATCAAGGCCTTAGAGATGGAGATGTACCTTCGAAACATTTGGTTTGCCATCGTATACAAACTGCTACAGTTGGGAATGCTTGGGATTCAATTAACTTGATGGATAAGCTCTTGCTTGCCCCCTACTTCAAGACACATGGCTCTGCCCCCTTCAACTCCATTTGGAAGGCTTGGCAGATTATCTCCAAAAAAATTAATTTGGTACGATCAGTCCTTAAGGCATGGGTTTAGTTTTGCCTCTTCATCCATTTGGTAGAACCACTTGGTTCAGCTTAACAACACTCCACTTGCTGCAATTAGAGCCCTTAAGGAAAAGCAATTGTTCAAAAAAGGCATTCAAACTTTCTATGATTTATGGGATCCGATGAGCTTTACTCGGAAATCATGGCAAGCCCTTAAGTCCCAATTCAGACTCTCACCAGCATATAAACCGTTGATTGTGCAAATTCATCAGCTTGTCTCTCCTGAGCTTAAGTGCTTGTTGTCCATCCCTTGCCATGACAACTTACTCTCAAACTGGATATGGTCCTGTAATCAAAACTTTTGTGCTTTCCCTCTTAAATCCATCTATAAACAGCTCTTGCCCACCGTCTCCGTATCCTCCCGCCTTAACCTCAAGTGGCATTGCAAGTTTCCCCGTACCAAGTAGAACAAGGTGAGTACTCACATTTGGAACTCTAAAGCTGATGCCCAAGCCCAATTGACAGCTTGGAAAATCTTACACGTTAAATTACCGATTGGCGAACACCTTTCCTTCATCTCCCCATCTTTATCTCACCCTTTTTGTGCTAAAAAAGAGACGATTAAACATTCCTTTTGGTCTTGTCCACATGCACAACATCTATGGAAGCATCTCTTCTCCAATCTCCCTGCTCTGTGTCCTCAGGTGTGGTCTTGGAAAGCGGCACTTCTTGGACTCTCCTCACAGCATAATGTTGTGTCTCAAACCTTCAGACACATTGTCCTAAAGTATATCTGGAAATTTCATTGTTCAGCTGCCTTCTCTCTCATGCCCTATACCGTACAAATGGAAAGCCTGATGATTTGTACAAGCCTCGCTTCTCATCTCACCCTCTTGCAATCTTTCGCCCAGAACAATCAGAAGCTCAAGTCCTTTCTGAATGCTCTTCAACTGCAATTTAATGAGCTTGAGGAAAAAACTATTGGTTCTGGCAGCCGGCAGGGAGTCTGATAGACCTGGAGGATAACACCCTTCTTTCATGGAAGCACTCTTACCTGGGCAGGATGCACCTTGTTCTAAAGGATACTGGGCTGGAGCTTGGATTTTCTGGAGGATTACAATCAGCTCTTCTTCTATGTTTCTTGCTGCAGGATGCCCTGTGTCTCCATGCTGATGGTAATTCTGGAAAGATGCCTGTATGCAATAAATCAATCAGAACTTGATGCATTCGGGGACAAGCTTGTGTTTCAAATGCAAATCAATCTCTAGATTGCGGGAACCTGTTCAAATTCATTCAGCTTTCTGCAAGTAGATCAGAAAATCTGATCTCTCGTGGAGACCCCATTTCCAGCGGCTATGGTTGATTCTCCTTTCTAGTGCTTCGTAACAGATTGACATAAGACAATGAGGGTTTGGAGAAAGGAGTTCTGTAATGGACTGTTGTAGCAGTTTTGATATGACTACTTCTTATTCTTTCCTTCACACTTCACGGTTATTGGTCCAAAGGAGATTGTGTGTCATCAAGCACAGGATACATTGTCAGGGTTCATTTGTGGAGGAGCCTAACATTTCAGATCTGTAAATTTTGCAAATTTCCTGAGAAAAGAAGAAAGCACAAATTTAAGTCACCAAGATCCCTTGGTGAATGGTTGCTGCTATGCAACATGTAGTTCAGCAAATGTGGTTGCTGCTATGCAACATGCAGTTCAGCAAATTTTGCAGAGGACACCGCCTGACATTGCTCTGGCTGCCCAGCTTTTGAGGCAAAATTCCTTGCAGCACCCTTCTCCGCAGTTACAGGCTTTTAATCAGCAACAAAGGATATTGCAACAGCATCTTCAACAGCAGTTGAAGCATGTTCAGCGTTCTGATCTTCAATAACAGCAACAGAAATTGTTTGAAATCTGATTGCATTGTAGTTTTATTATTGATATAGTGCTGGATGTCTTGATAAGATACCTGTAATCAAAACAGGGTGGTATTGGTCTTTGTTATTGTCAATAGGAGACAATTTTTTGCTGGACTGAGGTTTCTTCAGTCTCCAGCTATCTCCTATTATTTCTGTTGTGTTGATGCCTGCTTTGATTTGTAACTTTTTTCTATTTTTAATAAAGCTTTTCTTCCAATAAAAAAATGGTTAACTGGTTCAGAAAAAGGAGATGGTACTTAATGTATTACTTGATACAGCTCTAAATCTGTGATATCAAAAACCTTGAACCCAACGAAGGTTTGTAATTAAAATGATATTTAAATCAAAACTACAAAGAAAATAGTTGCACCATCTAATACATTAATAAATTTCCACTCAAATATATAAAATAAATTTATTTAATGAAAAAACGAGAAGTGGTTCCCTGACTGAATTTTTTAGTACCTATTTTATACAATAACAATTACGATGGCCAATGTCAATATGATACAACTGACGTGATAGAACCACATATATTACCACCATAAATACTAGACCATAACCTGTCCTTCCACCAAATATTGACAATTCAAACTCCATATACTTGTGTTGGACTTGCAATCAATCAACAACCCAGAAAAACGGGTCGTATGTGCCCTAATTGTGCATGACTTGTGTCAATCGCATGGGCTAGTGACACAAGCAACCCCTGTTGTCTTGCAGTCTTCAATTCTACCATCATTTTTATGGAGAAAGCTCATTTATGAATCATGTGGTTCTACAACCAACTTCGCAAAATCAAAGAGGAATGTGTGCCCACATTAGAACTTGCATATATGTGCAATTTCAGGCCAGAAAGGTAAAGTGGTGGACCACTTGCTCTCATATGCAGTTGTAGAATACTTTGGTTCAGCAGGTTCGTGATGATTAAGGATGCATCTTTTGCAGTTGCACATGTTGGTGGCTGCAAGTTACAGTGAGCTCAATGACCATCCCTAGTAAGTTCTAATTCAGATGATTTTAAGAATCAGGTGCAAACATGTGAGCCCTAAGTATCATCAAATCAAAAATTATCAGTTTGTTGAATGTCAGATTGACCGGGGCGAGAATAATGAACTGTAGTTGGACAGGAACAAGGTCTACATGTGGATAGACAAATCACGATTCTGAATCCACTTGAGGTGGACAGGCAATGAGGTGACAGTCAAAAGAATTGTTTACAAATAGAACCCCTTGCAAAAAAAATTGTTCTCTAAAATAAAACTTTTGCCACAGATCAGATGGCTAAACATTTGGGGAATGTACGACTCCTATTTAGGAAGTCAAGCATCTTATAAAGATGATAGCAAATGAGAACCATCAATTTCCTTGAGCGCTGTAGAAAGGGAAGATGACAAGCTTAGTTGTGTAGATGGGACCAAGTTGCTAGGTGGAACCATCATGGAGATTCATATGGTTGTGCATGTTGTTTAATCTGTAGTTGGAACATTCTTGCCATCCAGAGCATAAGTTGGTGTTGAAATGCATTTTGTTGTTGGTGTTGGTTGTTGAGCTGTAAGATAAGCATTTGTAAAGTTAGGGTCTGGGTTCTGGCTGGTGCTTGGAGGGTTCTCATCTAGATGGCAATAGAGCCCTGGAAAAGCAAGTAATGCAAAGAGCACAACCACAACCACAATTCTATAGTGGAAAAATGGAGTCCACTCAGAATGGATGACTCAACTTCTGCATACAAAGACTCTACTACTGCGCTCTGAGCCTTGGTGGCTAAGAAACACCTGATGAAAAAGAATCATAAGAGATAAGTAAGAGAAACATCAATTGTAATGATTCAATAAGAAGCATAAGAGAAGGTGGGGATTTCTAATATATTACACAGATATATGGATAAAAGAATATAGAATATGGTTGTATGTAGGTTTGCATCCATAGCAGGAACCACTATTGAGTTTTGAATCCAAGTGCACCTCAGTGAGACTGCCCTTTGGGGTTGTTGCCATTTGCAAGCTGGTGCACAAATGTTCAATGTTTGATCTTATCCTCGTAGTTCATGCAAGGATTTCTGGTCAATACTAATCCCCAGCGACCAATCTCTGGGATTTTAAGCCCAAGTGCTACTGCTGGAGTTCTGAATATAATTGAGACAGAATCCACCACTGGAAAAATGTTATTTGCACCCTTCCCCATTGACAATAGCAATATATTCAGAAGCATTTTTCTATGCAATAAAAATGAACATAATAAGCATGAAAACATTGTCTATTCAGAAAATGCAACGAATAAGGCATGTTTGCTCTGATATAATACATTATCAGGACTTCAATTTTTGTTATAGAAAATTATCAGACAATATGTTAAACCTACAAAATCAGTCTGCATTTCAGTGCTTGGATGATTAACCAGGAATTGGCATTCTTGATATGATTTGAACTTTTCCCAATCATTGTTTCTAGCTGTTCTCAGCTAATTCACATGGATATGTTTTTCAAGCTATCATCTTCACCAAATATACCCAGTTCCTGAAGCTACTATTGTAGCTAGTCTCCATATTGTATACTACAACTAAATGCAACAGATTTTTCCTTCTCCATGCACACTGTATTCAGTTCAGCTGTATGGTCTGCCAAATAAATGACAAAAGATGCATCAACTTTGTGCAAGAAAATTGACATAAACATAAATAGTCCAGATTACAGATTATGTAGTTATGAAGAGACCAGAAACAAGACTATCCAAAAATGCTGAAAAGAGGCTAGATTGCCCATATTTCAAATATAGATCAATTTGGCTCAAGACAGTTTCATGAACATACCTTCCAAAGGCCATCATTTAGGTAATGCATATTATCCACACCTATTCCTTTGTTGATAGATTTTCTGACCAAGCAAACAGAATAATTATTAAATCGCTATGCAATACATAGAAGAGGTCAGAATTTGATGAAAGTAATCTTGACACTCCATTAACAAAAGCTATAGTTGTCTCAGTGTTCCAAGTTTCTCATTTAAAATGGCTGCAAGAACTTAAAAATGAATGGATTCATTTTTTGTGATTAGTGTCGCAAGTTATTGCTTGTGGCAACCAGCTGTAGGACAAATATTAAAGGGACAACAGAGCATACTCATCACCAAAAAAAAAAATCAACTATTGATGTTGGTACTATTAACCACATAAAAATTACATTGAGACAACATAAGCACATCCTAACTGCATTTAAAACTAAGCATCCCCCTCCTTGTTCGCATTCTACAGAAATTTAGAGAAACGTCTTTAGGACATCTCCCCAAAATAGGAGATGTTTCCTGGGACACCCCCACACTGTTCACTGTTTTGGCAATGGCTTTCCATCCACAACATCTCTGTGAGGTCTCAAAGACATCAAAATGCCCCCCACCCATTACATTAAGACTATCATAAAATAAAGAATTAATGAAAAAAAAAAAATTAAACCTTTTTTATTGGGGGGTACGTTATGTCCCCTTTCCAGAACTAAAGAAATCATAATATTTTTAAGTGGCCCAATCACTTTTGGCTGCTTCAATATTATTTAAGTCTTATTTAATGTTTACAAAAAAAAATTTACACTTTATTCAAAATGTAATTCAGAAAGGGACCTCTAGATGTAATTAAAAGTATTTTTAAATACTTGGAGGTAATGTAAATTACAATAAAAATTAAAAAAATGGGCCCAAAAAAGGCAACTATAAAAGAGAGGTCAAGACACAGTGTAAATCATTTGATTTTGTCATTTCATTATTTCTTCCATTTTGAACACTCAAGGGTGTTGGAAGAACCTCTTGGCTTTCCATAGTTGAATTTGGAAACAAAAACCGTCATATTCATTTGAAGCAATTCTATTCAAGATTGCACTTGGGCTTATAAATTGAAGTCATTTTCAACTTGCTATAATGTCGCTATAGTGATTTGAAGTCATTTTCAGCTTGCTACAGTGGCACTATAGTGATTTATTGAAAGTTTCAGATTATGGAGGTTGGGATTGATTAATATTTGCAAGCAAATCAAATATATATATTTTATTGGCTAATTGAAAGGCATTTTCATATCATTTGCAGAACTAATATGGGTAATTTATGCAGGATTGTAGCTGCTGTTGCATACATTATTATTGATTACATTGGCTGTCAAATAAAAATCAGATCTAAGGTTTCTATGTTGGTGTTTCCATGTTTATTGTTGCTGTCATAATTTATCCAGCAACTCATTATCCAATTCTATTTTCAGATTTGGTTAATCTCAGTGTATACGGGTTTCATATAAACATTTGTGGATGACAATATCGTTGTCCATAAGAAATCAGTCATATTTGATATATTTGACACATACAATTCAGATCTGCTTTTCATGTTGCTTTTGAGGATGTATGCCAACATTATGAGGGTTTGAATTTGTTGTTTGGAATTGTTAGTTTGACTTACAAGGTTTGCAATATTGCATTATTGCTAATTAGCTAGGGTTTGGCTTTTACATTAGTCATTTGATCATTACATGTTTGATAAATCATCTGTTTCCTAGAGTTGTCTGGTTGAAGACATTATAGGGCACAAGGTCCACTAACCTATACATTTGTTATTTCAAACCCAAATTACATGTTCCTTGACCCCATTGGGGGCTGCCACCGCAGGACCCCACTATATTTTTTTTTAATGTTTTGAATTGTGCCCGATGGAAAAGCAACATTTTTTTCCCAAGTTTTTCCCAATTAAATCTGAAGTAACTGAATTCCATCTAAACAGTTGGTTTTCCAATTCAACCCCGATTCCAAGTAATGCTACTATGATATAAACCATTTTGAATTCTCTTTTAACATTTATGATTTGACAATTGGCATTGAATTATCAATTACCAGTTGTGTTCTCGAATCTCAACTCTATATTTGTACATGTTTTGCAAACTATGGTTATTTTTATTCATTATACATATTTATTAGTTGCCCCTAAAATCTAGGAAAATTTGTCATCCCCAAAACACCACCTAGCCTCCCAAAAACTCAGAGAGACACTAGTCATCAAGGGGGACAAGGAAGCAGGGGGATAGTAGGGGAAGTATTACATTTATTTGAAGATACCACTACAAATTGAAAATCATTCCTACTTTACATGCTATGTGATTCACGTAATTCTAATAAAATAGAGATTTTTATTACAATTAAATATCTACTTCTCTGTCAATGACTTGCTCTACCACTTAGCTACTTATCAACTTGAAAATAACCATAGTTCCACGGAATTTCCTGACGAGGGGACGTAGGGACGTGGGGACGGGTTTTGGGGACGAGGGGACCAAGAGCCTAGTTTGGGGACGATGGGGGGATGGCGGGGGGACGGTGGTGAGATGGTAGCAAGGCACTGAAATACATATAGTACTTGAAAAAATAGTTATAAAACGATGTATAAGTATAAGAATTATACATCTTGGAGACAAGTAGGAGTCCCCTGCACATCTTGAGGACACACCAGCATCCTCGAAGTCCTAGCGGTGTCCTGGAGATAGCGACGCTAGTGGTGGGTTGTTGGCGTTGGTGGTGGGCTGGTGGGGGAACGTCCTCCCCAAGTCCCCAAGTCTCCGAGATGGGGACGTCTAGGAAATGCGGTGTTTTTTTGGAGAGGGGGGGGCGCGTCCCCGTGGAACACTAAAAATAACTTTTCTTTGTCCTCTTTAGCAATTTAGGTGACACAAGTCTTAACACCCATCTCAAACCACATTTTTATTTGGGGTCCAAATGTGGGATACCACTTTTAAGTTTGGTGGGAACCCGCCCAGCCCAAGCTACTCTGTATTAAGAGTCTTACTCATCCTATAAATCAAACTTCCAAGAAGGGATTTGTGGGATTTGTGCCATGCTTAAATTTTGAACTAGGATTGAACCCAACAACTACTTAGAGACAATGAACTGTTGTACTACTGAACTATTTATCACTTGAATATGGCCTTCTCTTTTTTGAATTGTCTTTAAAAATGTGGGTGGCCACTTCTAGAACACCTTCATGCCATATTGCTTGGGTACTGTTGGTGTATGTTTTATCATTCACCAAACATTTTAGAATAAAAAAGTCCAAAGACACTTTATCGTCTCTTGAAAAATCACCGCATATGCTAAGATTGCTAGAAGATCATATGGCAATTCCAAGGTTTCTTTTGTCGGGTCTTGATGTGTGGATAAGCTCAATGGGCGTTGTGATATGCTAGTAATACACAAAGGACTTACGCTAACAAATCAATCACAAGCTAAGACTTAGATGAATTTAACAGTAAATGTTCTTTTTTTTTGTTTTGGATTTTCGGTTTTGGAACTTCAAAAAAGGGGAAAAAAAGATAAGGGTGTAGAAGTTCTATGCTACTTCTAAGAACTCAAGAGATAGTAAAGACTAGGTGAAACCAATAACAATACTTTGCTTCACCACATAAATGACAACTACACAAAGCAAGTGCAATCTTCTAGGGTTTTGCTTAAGACTTTCATACCATGAAATAATACCACCAATGGAACAATATTTCATCCACAGTAAAAGTTGAAGCATCCACAATATAAGCTTAGGCTAACTTTAAGCATTGAACAAAAATCATTCATTCAAAGCTAAGTTTCCGAATCGGGTACGGGTACGTGGGTATGAGTACGGTACAGGTACGGTACGTCAATACGGCAATTTTTTTTTTTGGTTGTGGGTATGTTTGGGTATGTCCGTACATAAAACATATAAAAATCATAGATATAGACATATTTGCAGCCTAAAAATAAAAAACAAGAATTAAATTTAGAATACCACATATCATGCATATGCTAAACAAAACTTAGAACTACCATAAATATATTGAATATTGAACAATAAAGCTTAAAAAATACTAATAGTTATTGAATATTGAACAATAAAGCTTAAAAAATACTAATAGTTATTGAATATTGAACAATAAATGTTAAAAAAATTATTAAACAATAACTATAAAGTATAAACATTCAATATTTAATTTATTACTAAAAATTACAATTAATAAGTGTTTAATATGTAATTACTAATTAATATAATTACAATTTATATTTATAATTTTAATTTTAAATTATTGATTATTATTTATTAAAATAAGAAATAGAAACATAAATAAATTTTAACATTAAATATACAAAATAATAATTAGATTTATATTTATTATTTTAAGATTTAAAGTTTAAAGTTTAAAATTGAATTAAATTAAAATACTAAAATAAATTTAATTATTTATATATAATAAAATTATAAATATAAAATGTTTAATAATAAATAATATTATAATAAATATTTTTTAAAAATTAAAACTTAATGCTAAATAAATAAAATAAAATTGTGTATTACTATATTATAATATATATTTATATTATAAATTTTTATTTTATAAAAACAATATTATTAAATATTATATTATTTATTAATATTATCATATAAATTATAAAACAATATTAAAATTAAAAATAAAAACCCAAAACTATTATAAAGTATAAACTATAAAATTAAATTCAAAGTTCAAATGAGGAAATGGCAGAGGAAAACGACGGAGAAAAATGGCAGAAAATCTCTCGAACAATCGATGGCCTTTGCGTTTTCCCTGTGTTTTTCCCTGAACGGCATGTGCTTCTCGTTGGACGAGCACACTGGGAGGCATTTGTTTCTCCTTGCGCGACCACAACGTTTGTTTCTCCTTGTGTGTGTGTGAATGGCGGACGGACAAACGTTTCTCCTCCTGAAAGTGCAAAACAAGCAGCAAAAAAAACGGCGGCATTCGAGAAAAAATCGTGTAAATTCGTGGAAACGTTTTTTTTTTTTAAATCAGAACCCTAGCCGAATCCACAAGGTTTCCATGTCATATCTGTTTTGGCACGTACCGTACTCGGAATCGGCAAGGTAAAGGGCCAATTCTGGTAACTTAGATTCAAAGAAAGTATGAGCAAGAATCTCACCAATCTATACTATCACATCTTTCATTCATCTAACAAGTATGTAAATCAAATTTTATTCTAAATCTATTCTATGTTGAAGGAGATATGCAACCATGCAACCACTTGACAATAAGAAGGATTCAAAGCAATCTTGCAATATGAACTTTTATTATCCAAAGTAGCTCTACGCAACAATTTCATAAAACTCTCTTCACAAAATGAAAATGAGAGAATAAGAGTTTATATAGAGTTTTTGAAAACAAATGAAAAACTAAGATCAACTTAGGATTAACGGCTAAGATCAAGACACAATAACCCTAATTAGGGTTTCCCAAAATAACATCAACAGCAATTGCATGGAGAACAAGTGGCACGAGGAGCTATCTTCAAGGAAGTGCATCCTTATCCTCTCGAGTGGCAGTATGTTCAATGAATCTGGACACAATCGGGATGACCTCCTCCATCGTGACATGTGGCAGCATGTTCACCTTGAATTCCAATCCGTCCAAGTCCTCAGCACACCCAGCAAAAGCACTCTCCCATTCCAATTCCTATTTCAAGAAGGCATCCCGGATAGACAAGAAGTTCGCTGCCTTAGTCAAATTATGCTTTCGAACTGGTCCAGTGATGGTGAAGAAAATCTCCTGAGTTCTGAGCTTTAGACTTTCCAACTGCATATCATTTTCTCGAATGATCTCCTTCTCAAGTACATCCACAACTATAAGGAAAATCTTATTCTGAATTTATTTTATCTGCTCCTCAGCTCTAATTCCATTAGCCTTCACTTTTTCTAAGACGTCGCTCTGTGCAATCAATGCCCAGTACCAAGTGTGGAAATCATATGTGGCGCTTGCTGCAATTATTTTCCCATCAATCAATTCCTTCTTTGGGATTCCTTTCAACACTCTAAGGCATGGAATGATTCTGTCCTGAATATCCTGAAGGTTGTCCCAAGCTTTTGTCATGGCAGCAATTCTGAAAAGCAAAGAGGAAATTTGTCCATAAGCCAATATCAATCTTTCCACAAATGTAGCCACGTCTTCGCTTTTGCTAGCCATCCACTCATTGGTTTCTTTAGCTGTGACCATCTCTTCTTCAAAATCTTTGACCACTTCTTGTGAAGAGTTTAACAGTGGAGGAGCTACTAAATCGCCTTGATTGAGAGGTTTGGTCAAGTGTTGAATGTATTCCTTTTGGCGTTCAATCTCCTTTTTATATTCTCTTTTCTTTGCTACTTCCTTTTCCAACCTCGCCTTGATGGAAGCAACTGAATTGTCTAGGTCCTCAACCTCTTGACCTTTTGTTGATGGACCCAAGTCAACAGTAGTGATGGCATACTCTTGGGGAGCAATATCCTCCTTTGACTTATCCATTGTTGGCACAGCAATTTGCACTGAACGACGGTCGGCTTCATCTTTCTGGATTCTGGAAAACATCTTGGCGGGCTTCTTTGCAGTAACTTTTTCTAACCTGGCCAACAAATCGGCCGTATCATCCTCTGGAATTTCTACTGGTACTTTTATCTTCAATCTTTCTTTTAACCAATCAGGAATTGTAGGTTGTTCAATGCCTTCCCCTTCCTGAGTATTTTCTCCGCATGGAATATCCTGAATTCCTCTAAGAGCGGAAATCATTCCCTCTTGAAATTCCTCATCCGAGATATCCATCTCATTCTCTGATTCGAGTATCTTCGTGCCTGTAGGAGATGTGATGTCCCCTTCTAATTAGGCACTCTTACGTCAGTAGATTAGCCTATCATGTCGACCCTCGTAAGCTAATGGTTCTGGATAGAGGGTCACTTGGACGAGCACTTGGTCGTCAAACTTCAATGTTGATCTCTGGAGTATGGTGGCAGAGTGAATTGTTGCGTTTGGCATGACACTTGTACTTAAATTATTGATACTCACCTTTTATTTCACCATCCTCGGCCTAGGGACCATGTGTCTTTTAAATGAAGGGGTCACTTTATATTTTTCAGTTACTATTCATTTATAAAGTGAAAAAAGTTATAACTTAAGTGAATAGTGCTCACTTTAATGAATAGTGTTTCAATGTAAATTTATAAATAGCTTGAGGAAAAGTTCGACCCTCTTCGTATGTTGATCATTTGTGCTTGAAGAAACTTGGAGTGTGGCTTTGCAGGAAGAAGGAGGCTAGTGTTTCCTGATTTCTTGTAGTGGGTGAGCCTGGTGGGGCTTGGTTCTTCGTTTGGAGCTGCTTGAAGGTGTGAAACACCACCTTAAGGTTGCTGATCAGTTTTTGGTTGCTTCATTTTGGAGACACAAGTTGCTGTTTGCAGGTTATTTGAGCTATTTTCTGAGTAAGCTTGGCAGCCATGCTATTTTCTGAGTAAGCTTGGCAGCCATGGTCTCCATTCATGTTAATATAGGAGCTGTTCGGTTTTGAGGCATTTTGGGACTGGTTTTTGAAAGCTACAGCCAGCCACTTTTTCTTGAGGGTTAGATCAGCGTAAAGAAAAAGAAACGTCTATCTTGAGTGGCTGCAACTTCACCAAAAGGGGGCGCCCTTACCCTAGGAAGCTTTCCAATTTGGTTTTTGGTGGGAGAAGTTCGTCTTTAAAGAGCAATCTACATTTCATTGGAGTTTACTACTGTAGCAAATCACTATTCACAGGGTTGAATGGCTGTAAGTTAAAGTATGGTTTATAATGTATTTAGTTTCGAATCTGATGTAAGTTATAAGTTGTAAGCATCTTATTATGTAATGAAGAAATAATAGTTGGTCACTGAAATGAGCAATGTACTCAAGTTGTTTCAGTAGCTTAGTTATTTGAATTTCCTTTATGTATATGCTTTTTAGTCCTTTTCTAGTTTTATTGGCAAAAACTCAAACACAAAAAAAAAAAAAAATACAAACCAAACAAAAAATCAGACCCACAAATTCAGAGAAACAAAATCATCAGAGTGGTGGTTCATCACAATGGTATCAGAGCCTTGATCCTGCCATCCTGGAGGATTAAAGTTTTTCATGCAGCCACAAGAAGTAGGCCCTCACAGATATTATACCCGTCAAAGAGCAGGCCAACAAAGAAATCAGATTGCTGATATACAACAGGTCACAATGGGAGACTGGGGAAATGGTAGTCCACCTAGAAATGAAGGAGGAAATAGGGGACATAATGAGGACCAAGATGACCGTGAACTTTTAGACGCTTGGCGACTGGACAAGAACAAGTTGCAACGGCTTTACAAGCACTTATGACACAGTTACAACAAATGAATACTCAAGGAAGACAAAACCAGATACTTGATGATAACAGGAGCATTGTGGGGACCCCCAGGGCACAACAAGCACCTACTCATACTGTTGATAGCCGATAGGCCTAAACATCCTACCTTTTTGACAAATGGACCAGAAGAGGAAAATGTTGAAGAAGAGGGTGAAGTAGTGTTTGCAGATAATATCATGGCAGCAAATGACGAATGGGAGTTATTGACACCACAGGTCAGGGAGCGCATCAGCTTTGACAGATTTGTAAGTCAACGAAGAGAGCATTACAGGACAAGACCAGATAGGAGGCCTCGAAATCAAAATAGAGACCTGAAACATGCCACTGGTAAACTCACTTTGCCTACATTCGATGGCAGTGGTAAGACCACAGCACAGGCTTGGGTCCACAAGCTGGATACGTTCTTGACTCTTCGACCAATGGCAGAGGAGGACACAATTAAGTATGCCACCTTACATTTGGAGGGAGTAGCCCATGATTGGTGGTATCATGGGATGGTCACATTGCAGCATAACCACATCACCTCTTACCAGGAGTTCGTCGACAGGTTGGTTGAACTTTTTGATAAGAAAGATCTGGAAACCTATTTCAGAGACCTAGCTCAACTCAAGCAAATTGGGAGTTTGGAGGGATATATAGGTGATTTTCAACAATTATCAGTTATGGTTCCCAACATATCAAAAAGAAGATTGGTTGTATTATTCGTCGAAGGTCTATCGGAACCATTGAGAGGTTGGATCAAAGCTTTTGATCCTCCAACTCTACAGGAGGCTATGAAAAAAGCTAGGAGCATGGAACTTGCAGCTCCGCAAAGTAAGTTCTCTTCTAAAGCATCATCTTCGTACAAGGATGGGAAATCATTTTCTAAGAAGAACGAAAACTTAGATTCCAAAGGGAAATCAGTAGCCCCGCTAGACAAAGAAACCATCAACGACTTGCGCAGGAAGAAGTTGTGCTTCTATTGCAAAGGACCCTATGATGCAAACCACGATTGTCCTTTGAGACCTAAGGGAAAGGCTAACCGAATAATGTGGGCATTCTATGAGGATTCTGAATCTGAGAAATCCGACCAACACACTGAGCATGAGGAATCCGAGGTAGAAAAGTCTGAGGAGGTTGAAAATGACACTGAAACGAAGGAGGAAGTTAAGCTTCAAGAAGCACGTCTCACTAGCATACAGCAGGAGGGCTCTTTTTGGATGCGAGGGGTCTTAGCTGGGAAAAAGATCATTACCTTGTCGGTTACAAGGGCCACGCATAATTTTATTGATGCTAGGTTGGTTGAGAAGCGTGGGATTCAGACTGAAGAATTTGAGGGCATAAGAGTGAAGGTCGTAGATGGCTACACTCTCAAGTGTGATAGGATGATTTCAGATCTCCCTATGCGGTTGAATAATTATGACATTAAGGCAGATTTCTATGTGGTGAATATGGGAGACGCCGATATGGTTCTAGGGATGAAATGGCTTCATGACATTGGAGAGTTTACCCTTAACCTTCATGATATGGAGATGAGATTTAAGGTGGACGGGAGGAATCATGTGTTGAAGGCCATCATAGATAGTAATTTCAGAATGATATCTTTCAGTAGAATGGAGAAACTCATGTGACACGACATGATTGAGTGGGCAGCAGAGTGCATGTTGATGCCATCACAAGAGGAGCAAAAAACCCCAGTTTATCATCTAGACATACAAGAGTTGAGGATTAAACATGCTAAGGTGTTCAGTGAGATCCCACCTAGTAGACCACCAGACCGTGGTATTGAACACATCATTGAGTTGGAGGAGAGGGCTAAGCCCGTGATTGTCACACCTTACAGGCATCCTAAGCGACTTAAGGATGAAATAGAAAAAACGATTAAGGAGCTGCTCGCTATGGGACATATCAGGCCTAGTAAGTCACCATTCGCTTCATCCATTGTGTTAGTGAAGAAAAAGGATGGTACCTTGCGTATGTGCATTGATTACAGATTGTTGAATAAAAGGACAATCAAAAACAGGTATCCTATTCCCCGGATTGATGAGCTGATAGATGAGCTACATGGTGCTCATTAGTTTTCAAAAATAGACTTGACATCGAGGTATCACCAGATTCGTGTGAGGGAGTAGGACATTGAGAAAACAGCCTTTCGTTGTCATTGTGGACACTTTGAGTTTGTGGTTATGCCATTTGGGCTAACCAATGCCCCTGCTACATTTCAATCCAACATGAACAGGGTCTTCTAGTCACAACTGAGGAGGTTCGTACTTGTTTTCTTTGATGACATATTGGTATACAACAAAGCTTGGGAGGAGAATATTGCCCATTTGCATACGGTACTGAGTATTCTTGGTACGGAGTCCTTGTATGCCAAGGAATCAAAATGAGATCTGGGTATGTTGGAGTTGCTATACTTGGGCCATATCATTAGTGCAGCGGGTGTGCGTATGGATCCTGACAAGGTTAGAGCCATTATAGAGTGGCTTACTCCCAAGAATCTTACTCAGCTTAGAGGATTTTTGGGCTTGTGTGGCTTTTACCGCAAATTTGTCAGTGGATATTCACGACATGCAGCGCCACTTACAGACTTGACAAGGAAAGGGGCATTCGTTTGGACTCCTAAGGCACAGGAGTGTTTTGAGAAGTTTAAGCAACTGATGACTTCTTGTCCTATCCTTGCATTACCAGATTTCACTAGACCCTTCGAGCTTCAGTGTGACGCTTCGGGTGAAGGGATTGGTGTCGTCCTTATGCAGGACAAGCATCCAATAGCATTCGAGAGCAGGAAGTTAAGAGGACCAGAGAGAAGTTATAGCATCTATGACAAGGAGATGTTGGTCATCATGCATGCATTGGCCAAATTCAAGCAATACCTTGTGGGCAGCAAATTTTGCATTAAGACCGATCATAACAGCTTGAGGCATTTCCTAGGACAACGGGATCTCAACGATCGTCAACAGTAGTGGGTGAGCAAATTGCAATCATATGACTTTGACATTACCTACGTCAAAGGGTCCCAGAATGTGGTTGTTGATGCCTTGTCTCGCCGTCCACATTTGAGCTCCATGGTTGAGATTTCAGAGAACTGGAGACATCTGATAACAGTAGAGTATGCCAAAGACTCTTGGGCTTCTGGCATCGTTAAGGGTTCAGTGCAAGATAGCAGATATTCAGTTGTAAATGATCTTATCATTTACAAAGGAAGGATTTTCTTGACCCCAGGATCAAAAATGAGGAACACAGTATTGAGGGCCTTTCATGATGCACCCATGGCCGGACATCCGGGATATTTTAAAACTTACAAGCAGATTTGGGAACGCTTCACTTGGAAGGGACTCAAGTCAGATGTCCTTCGATATGTCAGAGAGTGTCCTGTTTGTCAGCAAAATAAACAGGAGCACACCTATCCTGTTGGGTTACTGCAGCCACTTTCGATTCCTGACAGGAAGTGGGAATGCTTGTCGATGGACTTCATTACAGGCTTGTTGAAAGCCCAGGGTAGAGACTGTATCTATGTAGTTGTTGATCGCCTCACAAAGTACGCTCATTTCTTTCCGATAGCAGCTACATATTCAACTACACAGGTAGCAGAATTGTTTTTTCGTGAGGTGTTCAGGTTGCATGGGCTACCCCGAAACATCGTCAATGACAGGGATAGTCGGTTCTTGAGCCACTTCTGGCAGGAGCTATTCAGGCTTTGTGGGACCAAGCTTACTCCGAGCACTAGCTACCACCCACAGACTGATGGTTAGACGGAGATTGTAAATAAATGGGTGGAAGGATATCTCTGAAACTATATAGCAGGACAGCAAAAGGGTTGGGTGAAGTGGATTCATCTTTGTGAGTATTGTTATAATACCACGCACCACATGTCAATTCAGATGTCCCTGTTCATGGCATTATATGGGTATGAGGCGCCCAACTTTCTTGATTTGTTGTTGAGTGACAGTAGAGTGCCCAGTGCTGGGAATCTTTTACAGGAGAACCAGGATACTATGAAAGCTCTCCGTGAGAACATTCAGAAAGCACAGAATCAGCAAAAGCAGTATGCGGACCAGAGGAGAGTTTAGCATTCTTTTGAGGTTGGGAATATGGTGTATCTGATGTTGCAGCCCTATCGCCAATCTACTCTCAGGAAGAGTGGTGCGGAGAAACTCAAGTTGTGATACTACGGACCCTTCAGGATCATCAGACGAGTAGGCGAGGTGGCTTATGAGTTGGAATTACCGACAGATAGCAGGGTACACAATGTATTTCATGTGTCACGCCTCAAGAAGGCATTAGGACATCGTGTTGTTCCTTCCACAGCTTTACCACCCCTAGATGATGAGGGGAAATTGATTCTAGTACCTAAGGCCATCTTATAAGTCAGAGAGAGGCAGTTGCGGAGGCGGGTCATTAGGGAGTATCTCATCAAATGGAAGATTTTCCGGTAGAGGATGCTACATGGGAGAGCGAGGACATTCTACAACATCCGGAGTTGGGATTGCTTGGGGACAAGCAATTTCAAGGAGGGCGGACTGTGATGTCCCCTTCTAATTAGGCACTCATAGGTCAGTAGATTAGCCTATCATGTCAACCCTCGTAGGCTAATGGTTCTGGATAGAGGGTCACTTGGACGAGCACTTGGTTGTCAAACTTTAGTGTTGATCTCCGGAGTATGGTGGCAAGGTGAATTGTTGCGTTTGGCATGACACTTGTGCTTAAATTATTGATACTCACCTTTCATTTCACCATCCTCGGCCTAGGGACCATGTATCTTTTAAATGAAGGGGTCACTTTATATTTTTTAGTTACTATTCATTTATAAAGTGAAAAAAGTTATAACTTAAGTGAATAGTGCTCACTTTAATGAAGTGTTTCAATGTAAATTTATAAATAGCTTGAGGAAAAGTTCGACCCTCTTCATATGTTGATCATTTGTGCTTGAAGAAACTTGGAGTGTGGCTTTGGAGGAAGAAGGAGGCTAGGGTTTCCTGATTTCTTGTAGTGGGTGAGCCTGGTCGGGCTTAGTTCTTCGTTTGGAGCTCTTGAGGGTGTGAAACACCACCTTAAGGTTGCTGATCAGTTTTTGGTTGCTTCATTTTGGAGACACAAGTTGCTGTTTGCAGGTTATTTGAGCTATTTTTAGAGTAAGCTTGACAGCCATGGTCTCCATTCGTGTTATATAGGAGCTGTTCGGTTTTGAGGCATTTTGGGACTAGTTTTTGAAAGCTACAGCCAGCCGCTTTTTATTGAGGGTTAGATCAGCATAAAGGAAAAGAAACGCCTATCTTGAGTGGCTGCAACTTCACCAAAAGGGGGCGCCCTTACCCTACGAAGCTTTCCATTTTGGTTTTTGGTGGGAGAAGTTCGTCTTTAAAGAGCAATCTGCATTTCATTGGGGTTTACTACTGTAGAAAATCACTATTCACAGGGTTGAATGGCTGTAAGTTAAAGTATGGTTTATAATGTATTTAGTTTCGAATCTGATGTAAGTTATAAGTTGTAAGCATCTTATTATTTAATGAAGAAATCATAGTTGGTCACTGAAATGAGCAATGTACTCAAGTTGTTTAGTAGCTTAGTTATTTGAATTTCCTTTATGTATATGCTTCTTAGTCCTTTTCTAGTTTTATTGGCAAAAACTCAAACAAAAAAAAAGAGAAATACAAACCAAACCAAAAATCAGACCTACAAACTCAGAGAAACAAAATCATCAGAGTGGTGGTTTATCACATGCTTCTCATTTGAATGAATACAATTTTGAGTTTGCATCTCCATTTTCATTTCATTTTTGCAGTCCATTTCCTAGCCTGAGACAGCAGTCATTGCTTTCTTCTCACTAAAAACCCACCAGGCACTGATATAGCAGTAAGTTTGCACCTATTACAACAACCACCAAGGTGCAAAATCAGGTGGGCTCGCCCTATGTCAATGCAGTTATTGAAAGTGTAAAATGGAGCTTTAAACCCATTTAGTCCTGAAAAGGGATTGTCCTATCGAAAATAAGACATAAATTATCATTCTCTTACAGATGGTAGTCTATTACAATCCTAGAAGAAGAAGAGAACCTTGATTCTGAAGCTCTGCACTGGAGCATGATGGTATGCAAATGAAAATTATGATGTTGATAAAGTTGAGTACAAGATGTGTGTAGTCTTTACAAAGAAGCTTATGGATTGAAAGGTCGTGACTCATGACTAGAGAACCTGAAGGATAATAGCAGTGACCTCATCAGAAATAAATACACTAACTACTGAGGGGGCTGATTTAGAATTGACATTCAGATCATCTTACTTTCCTGAGCATACATTTTAAGATGATTAAATTATTAACTAGTTCGGTTTCATCACAGCTTCAAAGTTTCTTGACATTGTGACACTTGTTGAAAACTATGAAGAGTTGAATGGGAAACACTAGCATTCATAAACCAAAGATTGGAATAATCAACAACTTTTCCTTCAGTCATAATAATGAAAACACCAAAAATGTGTAAAAACGCATACAAGACCATCAAAAGAAATGCATGACAATAAAAAAAGCATCAGTGGCCAGGTAGTGGCTAAACATGTTAATTACCTCTTGCTTAGCATGCTCAAAAGCTGCCATCCATGTTTTTACTTCTCCTGCTGTGCGACATGCAATCTTTGCACACAAGATGAATTGCCTCAAAATCAGATATTTTAGTGTTTTTCATTGTGCACAAAAAGTACTAATAGAACTATTATGAAATGTAAACGTTGCGTAAGCAGGCAACAAGTATCAATATGGATTTCAAAAACTACCATAGAAACATACATCAAAAAATAATAACATACAAAAGTGACTAGAGGAACCCTATAAAACAAATATCCTTTTCTGTAATGATCAGCAATTTCAAATCAACAATAACATGCCAAAAAAAAATCAGTACCATCTAATCAATAAACTACGTACACAAAGATGTGCTTGATGTTAATTTATCAATGCTTTCTCCAATCAGTATGATAGGATGAAACATATAAAATATATTTAAACAACTGCCCTTAGCAGATGATGGTGTTTGAAAATACTCACTTCACCCTTCTTGCTGTCATCCAGGCGGCTGTATATTCTCAAAATGTAAAAATCCTGGACAGAAAGAACTTAGTCAAATCTGAAGGCATACAAAATTAGACATAGAAGTAAACTAATATGATCTCCACTGAAAACACGCATCAAAATATAAACTCCTACGAAATGAGACAAATGTCAAATTTTCTATCCCTACTAAAACTGAAACTAATACCTTGTTAATTAAACTTGATTACTTAACTGTAGTATTTCGAAACTAATGATTCAATAGTCATAATATAAATAATGTCATACCCCATTATTAACCTTCCTGAGACCCATATCTTCCAGCATCATATACTGACTAGCAACTCCTCTCCGTATAGGTTGCTGCTAACAAAAAACAGAACATTACAAGTAAATAAGTACCAAAAAATGTATCAAATTTAGCATGAAATAGCAACTCAAACTGCACTAAATACAGGGGAAAAGAGCTACCTGATATTTTAATGAGCAAACGGAAAGATAATGGAATAAACACTCATACATGCTACAGAATATGCAATATTAAATCTACAAAACAAAAATATTTGAGTGGAATTCCTTAAGTAGTCCCCTGAAGACATTATGGTATGGGGATGGGGATAGGGGTTGAGATAGGGACACCATTTTAAATCAGAATACCAGAGTATATGAATAGGATATGTCTATTATATATATATATATAAGCATAGTCGCCAAAAGATGTGTTCCTGGGATGTGGTCCTCACCCTTATACTGGCAAGTATCTGTTCTTAAAAAACAAATATGACATGATATGCACTCTCTTAAGTATTATAAATCGATAACATATGAACTTCAGAATATAGATAACGTCATACAATAGAAATATAAATGTTCATATCAGTAATAACATTAAAATGTGGGGACTGAGACCTATGGTGTATGCACAATTTAAATGGTTCTGTGGAGAACCTTTCCTGCATGCAGAAATTTCAACAGCACAGTACTTGAACTGGTGAGAAATTCTGGTTTGTAGCAAATACAATAAATCTTATAACGTATATTTAAACAAATCCATGTTATACAATTCACAAAGGTTGTCCCTGCCACTTCATCTTTGTTTAACTGTTACTGGGAATTTTGAATTATCCCTGGTCCCATGGTTGTAAGTATTATTCTCACCTCACCAAAACCAAAATTTATTATCTGGATAAACATCTATAGAGAACTGCAACAATGATGAGCTAACAATCCAGTCAGCTTAGTGATTCAATCTCTGCTCAATTCACTATCAGCAATCCTCGTTGGTTTTCTCAGAAAGAATATAGTTTAGGCACACCTGTTACTGTTATTTTTGGGAATTAGTGATTGTACTTTTTTATCCTTATTGGCCTATCTTTGATATGTTGCCACTCAAAACTTGAAACAGATAATTAAGGAAGCAATACACAAAAACAGCAGTCATGAGGTCGCCTCCAAAACTGCATAATTTAGACACTTCATTAGTGTGGAAAAAATAGATATAGAATGACAAGGATTTGTGCTGGATAAGGAAAGGCCCAATAGAAATGCCAAAAGCTAATTAAAAACATAATGGAAGTGAATCTCAGTATTTCCTTCCTGCTGAGAGTATATTAAGTTGTTAACCCCAACTGCCTACATTAGATGAGGAAACTAGTTATCCAATCAGTCTCGGAGAACCACTTAGACTATGTCAGTAGAAATCTTGGCTTGTATAAATTTTGTAAAACGAAGAAATTCAACTAGGAGCATGATATTTAGTATATTGTGCAGTTCCTTTGCTTATAGCAGACCCTGGTTTCACTGGATGAGGAGATAATGCATGATAATTTTGTAGAATCTTCTGGCTCAAGCTGCATAAATTTTTCTCAGAAAATTTCAATTAAAATGCAACACTGAAAGACGAACCTCAAAACTCAAATGCACGTTAGCTATTCTGATGCGGAAGCAGGGTAGATCCGAATCAAGAATAATGCATACAATGTTGTACATGTGATTGCAGTAAAACAAAAGGATCAACCATAATTCGAAAAAAAAATGATAAGGAAGAAAGTAGACTGACCTGTCCCTGATGAGTATTGGGATTGCGCTTATACATTTCCACGTACTTGCCCTTAATCAGCAAATAACGAAGATGGCAGAATTGATGCCCAAAACTATTTGTACCCAGATGATAAATCCAACCACCATAGTGAGCTCTCTCAAGCTCCCCTGAGCCGCTTTCTGAATTTTCATTGTCCGATATCTCTCTTCCGTTCATTTCAACAAAATTACTCTTATCGTCACAAAATCTCTAAAAAAACAGCTCACATTCAACAGAACAGCAAGAATATATCGGCTTAAACTTTAGATAAATTAAGGATGACGAACTTTTAAAACCCCATTTATCTTGTATCCCTCTTCCATTCATTTAAATGAAATAGCTAAAATTCAGCAGAAGAGCAAAATCAGATCGGCTTCTAGAAAGTCAACAGGATGAAGAATTCGTTCATTCTATATCCTTATATAAAATCTCAGAATTTAGCAGAACAGGAAAATTAAAGATGTAAAATTATATTTGCTGAACTGTCCCCACCAT